>JAANIC010002588.1:2701532-2718087 GCA_017607545.1 Acromyrmex charruanus
TAATTTTGTTATAGTCTTCTGCACAAAATCAATTGCTTACTCCAAGTTTTTAAACAATCAAGGAAAGAATCGAAACTTTTAAGATTTAGAATTCAAGTTGGATCGTTATGTAAGCTATAAATACAATACATATATATGTTCTACACGATAATGTTTAAAAAGAATGCAGATCATGTTTGTCGATAATTTTAATATTTATTATTTCTTTTAAATTTTGATTATTTTCTTAAAAATTGTAAAATTGAATATAATGTTAAAATTTCTCTAAAAAGATAAACGGACGTAGTCCAGAACCATTAAAGATATTGTCACTATAATCGATATCTTTTTAAAAAGTATCTTGTGTTTGTCTAAAATGTATCTAGCAACATAGAACATGAAAATGTGAAAAATATATGCTAAGAGTCAATATAGATAGGATATAAAGTGTCGAGTAAACAGCCGTGCGGTGTACCGAAGGTAGGTGTCGAAGAACAAGACTAACCCGGTCGTCTACCTGCTTACATCACTGACCGAAGAAGGGGCGTCAATTCTTCACAGATTGTTAAATTATTACATGAGGTTTATGGCGAGCGTTGAATCGATGGGTCGTCGGGTGCGGCCACATCGGTACGCCCGATGCCGTCTCGACTTCCAATTAGCAGCTTATCGTTTATTGGTTTTCGATATTTGTTTTCCTTTCGTGAAGCTCATCGAAACATCCCAAACGCTTCGGCGGTACATACACTATTTTTCGAAGAATGGAAATCAGTTGAACTTTTTCCCACACGTCCGAGAGCGTCAAAGACTTTCCGAGAGAACGTGTATGGAATACATTAATTAATAAACAGCAGTGAATTTTTTTCAACTTGTTTTAAGTTAGATGTTAAAATATTATCGATATGTGCTAAGCATATTATTCTGTTAGAATTAATGTTCAATAAATTATTAACTGTTAAGTGTAATACAGCTAAAACAAAAAAAAAATGTTTCGAAGAAGAAGGGATAATTCATAATCACAACGAGTGATGAGAAAAGTTCGACGTGACTTGTACCACTTCGAAGTGAAAAGGGAGATGTGAAAAAGAGGGGACGGTTCTGCCTCCTTCACTCTCTTTTTCCGCTGTGGCGGTCGGGAAGAGGGCTAATATATATCAGCAAGTAAAACAAAAGCCTCGGACAAACAACGAACGGTGATGTGTCTACCTCAAGGATGGAAGCGGCAAGGGAAATGAGGATGTAGCGGGGAGGGAAACGACGTAGGCGAAGGGTTGGAGCGTTTGGTGGTGAGAGGAAAGAGAGGGTTGCCGGAGTGAGATATATGGGGAGGCTTTTAGTTTCGTTAATGGCTATCTCGCAGACCGATAAGTGCCGAGATCTGTCTACCTTCGCTTGCTTTACACCTTTCTCGCTACGGCTGGTGCATGGCTGTGCCTTCGCGTTTCTATAAAAGCTGAAAAAGACATGATACCGAGAAAAGGGCATGCGCGGTACTTAAAACGGCCGTAAACGATTATGCTCCATTTTAACGGTCTAACCATACATATATTTGAATGAAATTATTATTTTGTAATAATTAAAGTCCTTAAGTACTCTCTAAAAGATTTTAAAAGGTTTCTCTCTTTCATTTAATACGAAAAATCTATATATTTAAAACTTATAATTAATTCAAATATACAAGATGTCAAAGTTAAAGAAAAATTTTTTCCAAAACTTTCAAAAATCTGATTATTTCCATATAATTTTGCATAATATGCGTTTCAAAAATATGAAACCTCATCTTTTGGGGGAGAAAGGAAGCCATATATCATTTTTTTTACTCAATCAGGAACGATCCAAGAATAGGTGAATATCATTGAAACTAGGCTATTTCATATGATTGTATGAAATTTTCGTCTTGAGTTAATATAAGGAATCATCTCTTGAAATCTTTTGGAATACTAAAGGATTATCCTGTATATAATAAATTATTATATCTCTGATATTAAAATTCTTTAAACAAAAAAAGGAATAGAAATTAATTTTTAAATATTAAATATAATTCTAATAAGTATTAAATATGATTTTTATTAAAAATACTTTAAAAACTATTAATAGACTGTGCTAAAATTATTTTTTTATTTTTCTTTTTTATTTTATTGTAATTCTCTTGTACAAATTGATAAGGAAATAATAGTTATTATTCAAAGTATAAAAAATTTAAAAGAATGACTAGTCTGTCAAAATAATTTGTTTATTTAGAGACAGTCATGCTAAAAATAAAATTTAAATAAATTATATAATAAGTCATTCTTTCAGTTAATAGCTATTTAGCATTATTGAAAAAGTAAAATCTTCGTTAAATAATGACAGAATTAAGTTATTAGTCACTTGTGTAAAAATATTACGCAAATAAATTTGTTATCCTTTTAGAGAAGCGGCTGGAATCTGTTACCTTTAAAAAATAAAATATTAGCAAATGTAACATGATTGCATTCTG
The DNA here is from genome assembly GCA_017607545.1 of Acromyrmex charruanus. Taxonomy (NCBI): domain Eukaryota; kingdom Metazoa; phylum Arthropoda; class Insecta; order Hymenoptera; family Formicidae; genus Acromyrmex; species Acromyrmex charruanus. Next base: position 2,703,991 of record JAANIC010002588.1, read on the forward strand.
ATTGAAACCTCATAAGCTCAAATGGCCAACAACTGTATGGTTTCCCCTAGATAGATTCGTATATTCGAAGATTGATCATCGTATCCCTAACGTATTGCTAATCGTTCCTGTCAGTCATCTTGGCGTTTTGGTACAATAAAGCACTATTAGAGAACCGAATGAAGTAGAAGAACGTTACCCTCGTAGTATACTTGCTGATTGACGTTACCCACTTTTCCAGAAAGAATGTAATTGATTAGTGATTTCCTGAGGAGAACTTCTTGCGAAAACTTCATGCATCTGTAAGATACTTATATGTCATACATGCAAGCAAAAGAAAATAAAAAATACAACAGAAAATTAAACGATAATATCTCTAACAACAAGAATTATGATGTTATAATTGTAAGAAATATCTCATATAAAAACTTGCGTGCAATTTCATTAAAAATCAATTGGTGTTTTGTGAATAGAGAGACAATGCATTTGTTGTGTAAAATACTACGTAATCAGAGAACAGTTTAATTACACATCAAAAATGATTGGTTAACCGGAATTTAGCCGAATACGAGAATAATTAGACGCAGTCGAGCAAGTCTGCAGTATCGAATAACGTCAACAATGGGAGATCTAATCAGAATCGGCTATTACAATTCGCCGATACCGATTGATCGTCCGCGCATCTCTCGCTATCGTTTACAAAGCTTGCAAGCGCATGCTTGCACATTGCGCGTTCTCTCTCACTCGTCCCCTTTAACGGCGTCTCTATTTCTCTGTGTTGAACACAGTTGCAGATGCAGTGGAATACATTTAGCCAAGTACAAACAAGAAGCATATATAGCTTTCTGCATTTCACGACGTCCAAACAGCAATAATCAAACTAATTATGTTTGCATCAGCGAAGTCGTCCAAAGCGAACAGCGGCTACGCAACTTCCTATTATTCGTTTACTTTACACTTGACAAAAAATTACAATCACACTTTCTGTATAATACAAAAACATTTCATCATATAATATTACATACGACATTCTACCACATATCAGATAATATATAGTTAAAAGTACGTTAGATATTATATTATTTTAATATTTTTATTTTTTCTTGATTATATTATTTGATATTTTAAGACACATAATAATATTTATTTTTTTATTATGTATCAATCGCGTTAAATGTTAATTATTTAATATTTATTCGTGCGTTCAGTTTCTAAAGTAAAAACAATTATTTTCTGATATTTGTGAATTATACTCTTGCGTTGCTAACACAGCCGATCTCGAAAATGCGCGTAATACAGATTTGGAGATTCGACCAAACGGATTTTGTGCCCCGTAGCAACATGTACGTTGCGTGTTCCACGTGTTAACAATTCGGTCGCGGTTACGATGCTATTTAACTGCCCTATCGCTCTGATTACTTCCCGGTGCTTCTGGGCAACTGCGAATCAGGATTTAACGGGATGATCAACCCTCGAAATAATCGCGCACGTCTGTTCTCAAAATCGCCCAACGGTTATATGAGGAATTGACTGCAGTTATCTATGATCCTCCATTTAGTTTCATCAGACAGCCCTAAAATTTGCTGTAAAATTTCGCAGGCATATATTTATGCTTTACATTTTCTATTATTTATTAAAAAAAAATTCGAGTAGAGCAATCTGAGTAATATATTGCTATTTGCGTTTTTCATAGTACATAGAAAAGTAATTTTTTATTTTTTGCTAAGTTAGTTTCTATTAACTTTTCAATCTTTTTGCGAAAAATCAAATTAGGTGATTTCTTTGAGCGATATAATAGTACTCGATATATGCTAACACTTTGAGTACCATACAGATACCAAATAAGACAAAATTTTAGATGTAGATAAGAAAAAAATGTCGCGTATAAACCGTAGCAAAAGTCGATAAGAAAAAAGTCGGTAAGAAAAAAGTCGGTAAGAAAAAAGAAATGCAATAATACAGCGAGCATGTTTATTTTTAAATTCTTTAATTCATTCCGCTCTACATTGCCTCGATCTTATATCTTTGCTTTGCATTTTCCTACGTATATCCCATCTCTAACATTAAAAACTGTGCAATAGATAACAATTCAAATTCAAAATAATATTACAAAAAGGGCTTATAAATTAATTTAAGAAATAATATTTATAATGAGGCGAAGAATATTGATATTTAAAAATTCTCAAAATATCAAAAATATTCCAATAAGTCTTTTTCTAATAAAAAGTTAATTAAAAATTACATATTAAGATTTTTGTATATTTAAAGCACTAACTATATTCTTTTCTTGATGAAAGAATTTCATTTTGCAAATACCTGAATTAAACCGTGTATTTCTTCAACAATAAATATACGGGTAGCTATTTAAAATAATAAATGAATAATTAGATATCTATTGAAAGGACACATTATTTCTGACAATTTCTGAAAATAACGATTTACGATGCGTACTCTCGCGCGAGAGCGACGAGCGACCACCTTCCTTCAAAGATCCGACGAGATGGACGTGCATTGTATTCTCAGAAATGAGATCATCGTTCACACTCTCAATGTCCAAATCTCATTTTCCACTCCTCCAATAAGTCACGGTACGTTTAGCATTCTCCGCAGTTATTCTTGTATTTCTTGCTCCCGGAATCTCAACACCTCGGCGCATCCTCCATCGTCCCTGATGCTGGTCGGTCCATTCAACGTCGTTGTACACTAACATACCCACATGACTCTCTTCATCATCGGAATAGGATTTAATTTAGTAGAAACACTTATATGAGCTACTTGTAACTGCAGTGGCTCTCAAATTCAACAGACCGATATACGTATTCAATGTATAATTTCTCAAGCAAACTATAGGGTGTCTGTAATATCTGTTCCCATCTCTTACATTTGGAGAAATTATTTAACTTAAAATTATTAAAAATCTGTGAAATACGTGTTCGATCATTTCGAGAGACTACTCATAATCAGTGTAGCCCTTCAAAATGATTAAAATGTATTTCGCAGTTTTTTATAATTTTTAAACGTTTCTGAAATGTAAAAAGTGGGGCAGACTTCATAGACACCCTGTACATCGATGCAATTATCAATTCGTTTAATTAATAGTACAAATGGTATCTTTCTTTTGATTAAAATATTATATATTATAATAACATTAAAAATTGATCTATTGCGCGCTTGATCAATTTTGACATTTTTGGAACGAATATATTAATATCAAAGTAATTCTACATTGCCTATCAAGTTTGCCTCTTTTACCGTATTACTCTATAAGTACGTCATTGTGCCATGGACAGTTGTTGACGAAGACTGAGCTGTTGGAAGATGAGGAGAAATGAGTCGGGTCTGTACTCCGGTAGTTGTTTTGACACGAATATGGGTTTCTTTTGCGATTTCGATCCGCTCGTTACATCGAGCCAGTAGGTTGGATTACCCGTGACCGACACCTGGAGGTGGGAATGGTCCTTTTCAAGGACGCCGAACAACGGATATGCGCATAGTCATCATCGATTCCTCATCGAGCGTTGATTCTCCCTCCGTCGCGTTTCTTCTTCATCTTCTTCTTCCCTTTCTTCCACTACTATGTTTCCTTACCACATTGCAATCCGGTTCTGCACTGTCCGCACCAGGCCGTTAAGACGGTTCCAAAACCGATTAGACACACACCGCCGGCCATTGATGGTTCGGTGAACGTTCGTTCAATTATATTATCTAGAAAGTAGAACTTGGGATGGCACGCAATTTAAGATTTAAATATTACTTCGATTTCATTCAAAGTTCAGATCAATATAATCGAGTCATGCGAATTTTTTGTTTTAAACGCACAAAATATAATTATTAACTAAAATATATAAAATAAATAAATATTTAAATAAACGTGAGTACTTAGACGAAGAAATTAAAATCTATGTGTATCTATCATTTAAAAAAAAATAAATAAATAATAGGTATAAAATAAGAAAAGATATAAAATGAGATAGAAATAGTGTGATAGATTTGAACTAATGTACATTTAGATATCAATGAATGAATAATAAAAAAATTCTTATGATATCTGTTTATGATTTGGCTTAAAATGTGTCGTTCGTAGATAATGTCGTAAATAGAGAATTCTGCGATCGACACAATAATATCGAGGCAGCCGAGCAGTAACACATAGTTGCCATAGATATACAAATGTATTAGGTAGCAGCGTTATTGAATCGTATAGCATTGAACAAGTGCGACGGAGCCTGTCGCCTCGCGCCATGATACGCTGTCACTTCCGGTTCTCTCCGCTCCTCCCGTTGGTCACCCAAACCCGGTATGATGTAAGTGGGCTTCATCCTCGCAACGCATCAGAAGTTTTAATAATGAAATTTTAATAATGACGGCTACCTGCTGCCGACACCAACCGTCGCCATTATGATGCTAATTTGGTAACGATACGCATCACTACTGCGCCGACGGGCTGCGTCGTGTACCAGATGGCATCTGGATTGTATCCCATTGTTCTCGCGCGCATAACACTTTGCGCGCGTCCAGAGAGTGGATATATAAATCTGGAATATTGCGATGTCTAAACGACTGACAGTACCCTTTTTCTCTCTTTTTCGTTTTTACGCTTTATTACTCTTCATGCACTTCGGTTAAAGCTTCGGTTACAACGGATGCTGCTACTCTAATATTGCGACTTCTGTGTACCGAGTTTACTATTCAAAGGTCGAATTTGCACGGTGCAAAAGGGTTTTGATACGCTTTTTGCGGACGATAAAATATCGCAGAATGTTGACAAACGATCTTGTCCAATACAAAACATCTCGATATGATAAAACTTGGTCCATCGATTGTCTCGATGGAAATTATCTACGCTTTTTCACCTGCATTTGATTTAACACCGTAATTTTAACAAAAAATCTTCCTCATCCAACAACTTTTATTGACTTTTTATTAGACTTGAAAATATTATTTCGTATACACAATAAATCGCGTTAAGACTTTCTTTCATAATACTTCCATTTCTTGAATATTCTTACTTTTTTATATCTCACAGTTCTTCCTGTAAGAATATTGCAAGCTTATCCATTTTAATTTATCTATTCTAGACGAGCAAATATACCGAAAGCTGAGTATATTCGGCAAATATGTGCGGTCAGTCAGAGTTTTCCGAATAATAACGACGTGACAATCTTGAAGAAGAGTCCTCAAGGGATTAGGGACGTTTGAGTAAATGCATGATTGGTAGTCGAAGGAGCGGTCTCGAGCGAGATACTTGTGGTCTGGGTCGGTGGATTGGAGAGGTTCCGGTTGATCGGATTGCCGATTACTAAGGGGGGAACATTGGTGGGGCAAGGAGGAGAGGGTCACGATTGCACGGCAGGAACCGGTACGTAGGAGAAAAGGGACACGCTGAACTGATAGGAAAGAGACAGTAAAGATCACTTCCGCTCCATGGAGCGTACTAGAATACCATACAGTACGTCCTTCGATTCCTTCGCTAATAGTCTCACGAAGACACATCTTATGCTATTAGACTGAATCCTCGATAAAAATTGATAATGGGTTTGTCATAAATATTTACAATTTTTCATATATTTGAAGAAAAAGCGTATGTGACATTTGACAAAAGAAATTATGCGACGATGTTGTGAAAGTTTTATCATGATAAAAAAAAAAGTTACCGAAAAAAATGCCGTGCTAAAATGTTAGCAATGACGTTTCCGTTCTTCGCGCATCATCGATCCCTTGCTGCGTTGTAACAATGAATCCTGTCGTGTTCATATATGCGACATTCACATACGCATATATCCGCAAACGCGTGCCCCTAGAGATCTTTTGATTCCAAACTATCCGAACAAGCGAACCCGAACAAGGCGAGAATGTAAGAACGAACCCTCTTTCTCTCTGTCTCTATCTCCGCTAAGCTATATAAAGTCGTTCACCCCATTCAGACAATCTAGTGTCTGCGCACGGCTGCTGGCTAACTCGGGAATGATCCGTGATTGTATTAATATCACAACACGGCCGGGTACGTATTTATACGTCTTTTATCTCTCTATCTCTCTCTCGCTCTTTCACTCGCATCTTAAACGAGCTCTATCGTCGTACCGCGAATTTATGCACCATCTCGCTCATCTATCTGTCTCTCGACGTACATATATTGTGCATTTTTGCTGCTAGGAAGAACTCCCTATCTTTGTCGGAACTATAACAATAAGGGAAACTAGTTATTGATCCCGTGAGTATCTGCTGTGCGCGATGACTTACTTTAACTTGTAATACGAAATATATATTTTAGTCATACTTGAAACGAATATTATTTATTCTAATATTAAAATGTGAGAACAAATTATTTTGTTAAAATAAAATAATTAAGGAATATTAAAAATAAAATTTTATTATTTTAATTAAAAAAAAAATAAAAAATGGATTTTGTATTTTTATTGTAATTTGTATGATATTATAATTGATTAACAATGATTAATTTATAACTTTTCCAAATAGCATGAAACATTTGAGCATTATTGTAATAACATTACAGCAATGTTACGATATTGCTGGAATATTCCATGTTACCTGAGTTGATGTTAAGACGAGAAAAGGAAAGTAAAATTTAATTATAATCTAGTTCTTTAATTTTCTGTGTTTGTAGACGGAACTTAAGATTGGCAACTATCCAGAAAAAAACAGCAAAAAGCAGGATAATTTATGTACAAATTCCAACGTTCCTCCATGTTATTAGCAAGATGTGCGTTATTTTACATTCACCTTTTCTTTTTTTTTTTAGTATTTCCCGCTTTAGTTTTCAGACTTGAATCTACTTAAAAATTTCTTAGTATTCAATACATCCCCCCTCATACTTTATGCTAAAACCGTCTATTTCAAACGAGCATAAAATCTCAGCTAAAACAAACTCCGTATTCAAGGGTAACGCAAAACATCAAACACCAAAATGGATTTAATGGGGCTTTGAATTCTGTACTTCATTACACTTAGCGGAAACGAGCATTGCATTGAAACTTAAAACGCAAATGTATAATAAACTGAATCTCACCTGTTAATTATCTAATAAATTTCTGCATCATTAATAGTACTGCTAAACTTCATTTCTATATAATAGCTAGAATAAGATAGTTAATAGAAAATGATCATTGTGCATATTTTGTTTTATTCATAATTAGTGTTACAAATTGTACATTTTTTTTAAACATATATTGACTTAAGATAGAAATTCTACATTGATGTACAACGTCATGCCTATATTCACATCGATTCATTTGTCATGTTTATATTATAGATGATATCAATTATATATGACTATAATTAGTAGGTAAAAACCGATAACATTAATTACATGTTGTGCCAAAGTAAAAGCACACGTACAAAAAGCGAATGCCCTTTATGTTTGAACACGAGTATTTGTAAGTAAAGTTTCGATGAAACACAGAAGCGTCACTGAATGTAGAATTGCAATGTCTATCGGAACGTGGTCTCTCTCTCCCGAAAGCAGCAAAGCAGCGGTTTAGGGTTCCCCTTTTCGACGCGCACGACGACGAGAAGAGGCGTTGAAAGACGAGAAAGTGAGATAGTGCGCCTTCGAAGCATCGTGAAATAAGACAGGAAGGAGCGAGAACCGCGATTGTGACTTTTGAACGAGTTCCACTCTATCTCTCTTTCTCTCTCTCTCTCTCTTCTCGACTGCTACGCATATTGTTCTATTTATGTAACCATTGTTCATCCATCGTTTAGGATAAATTTAGCTGGCAGACGAAGTGTAGAGAGTAAGAGTGAGAAAGAGTGAGAGTGAGTGAGCGTGAGAGAGAGAGAGAGAGAGAGAGAGAGAGAGAAAGAGAGAGACTACGCGGCTGGCTGTCGGTATGTCGGGTCGACTTTTTAAATGTTTCTTCTCTCGGGCTTCGATCCCTTACTCTTTCTAGCTGGCACCCTCTCTCTTTTCGGGTCTGTCCCTGCGTGTGCTATTAATGATACCGATTAATTTAGAACTATTGGGTTTCCCAATTAGCCAATCAGAGCTCGCGATATATGCCGCGAGAAGCCTATTCGGTTTTTCGCAGCTTTTGGTCCAAACCAAACATGGACAGAATTTGCGAGACAATATTATAGGTTTTATGCATAATTGTCACTCTGGCTCGTCGGGCTTTCGCTTGACGAATATCGTATTTTTTTTTATATATTCCTTCAATCAAATTTTTATAAAAATTTATATTTTATATAACATCTTACAATAATATTTGAAATCATATACAAGTTTTTAATGTTTTTCACAATTTAATCCTATCATCTACTTTTTCTTATTTTGAGTATATATATATTATTACAATTTTACTATACATGATACATATTTATGATTTATACTGACATTTTATTAAACATGAAATTATTAATCATCTTTTAACCGAACGTATATAAAACAAAATATAATATATTTTAGAAAACTGGCTGTATATATACATAAACACGTGTTTCTCGTAATATTAGATTACTGACGTATTGTGAAAGTACATGTGATGTATTAAAGTTACCTAAAGAAGTTCGATTACATGTACTAATGAGAGAATCATATTACAGAACGTATATTAAGAAAGTATAGAAAGTCTATAGTGTACCGATCAAATTTCTACTTTCTTACACCCGCATTTCATCCCATAGTCTGCCAAATCTAATGCATGCTGATCGTGCCAAATACCTTCTTACGTTCCATCTATTTCCTCCTGGCAGAACGTTCGCGGATCCGTATTATTTTTATCTGGTCATTCACAGCCTTCGTTCGGAGAGGAAACATTCTATTTTCTTTTTTTTTCTTCTCTTTCCCCTTTGCTTCCTTCTTCTTTTTGTATCAAGCGCGTCTGGGAAAACTATAGATGTGCTATTATTTCGACGTGTTTCCCCGCTTCGCGAGCCGCATGTCGGTGCGATTATCGATAATCGTTAGGCTGTCTCGTCCGCCATTCAACTCGCATCGTCGGATCAGTCGCTCTGCTCCGTACCGTGCAACAAAGCTATAATTATTAGAGCGCGTCATCTGCGTAACTACCATGAGCATTTATAAAGGGTACACTCTCACCCCCTTTTCCTTGTCTCCTACTTCGTAACATTATAATGCACGAGTATTCCTTCAGTATACTTCGGAAGATGCTTTTTTCCATTTATTTATCACGTCACACATTGTGATTACGTGAATTAGATACATAACTACAGAATCACGATGAAATTCTTCCGTTCTAACGTGCTTTCCAGTCTGGTTTGTCTAGTCAACGTGAAATGCGTTTTAGATATTTCAATTAAAATTTATTAATTGATTCATCAAAATCTTAAGCATAGACGATATCAATAGAGGATTCAAAATTACTTCTTGCTACGTTTGAAAACTTACTTTTTAGTCTTAGGTCCGTTCTCAGTGCTTCAATTAATCCGGTTAATTCGTCTGGCGCACGAGTGCGCGAGCAGAATAGGAAGATGCGAGGAACAAACGTGTGAGTCAATGCACGTACGTGAACCGAGGGAGAAAGAAAGGTAAAGATACAAGTAACTTCTTACATAGATAAGCAAGTAAAGCACGTACTTTAAGTCGTTCGCTATGTTGACTACGTCGCTGTCATTTATCGTGCATGCATAAATCACCGCCACTCTTGTTCACTGCCTTATTCCGTGTAATCATAAAAGATGACCTATCTTCCGGCGGATAATATCAAGGAAATACACAAGTTCTATACAAGCGATAGTTGCACGCGCAATAAATGATACTTCGCTAGACGCAAATCCACGAAATAATGCTGATTAAAAATTTATCGTTAAATATAAGGTAGTGTCGTTATGCCTTAGTGTCTCTTGACCAATATATAAAAGATAATCAATAAAATTAAAAAAGACAAAAGACGATGGATCAATTAATGGTTGTTAGATTTAATCGTATTACAAAACAATTTAAATGTCCAGTTGTATCATGCTATATGCAGCTAACAGCTTAATTACAAGAATTCCCAAGATTATGTCTAACCATTGTATCGATTAATATACGAGAAACTAAACTAATCACTTGATATTTTTTGTAGGTTCTTAATTTTAGTCTCAGAGAAAATGATTACTTTATAAGTTCATCGATTTTCACTAATCAATGCATTTATAACTTTATCAATTTTATTTCATGGAATTGATCAGTTCGAGAGATTTATGTCCATATTCATAGTCAGATCTTATATTTATAAGGCTTCCTTAAATTTATCTTTAGATGCTTAGTAGTCAATAAAATAATTTGTAGAACAGCTGAAGATAAATTTAAAGAAGCCTTAAATATAAGGACTCATTATGATTACGGGTGTTACTCATATATTTTGCGTTTATTAGAAATTGCGCAATTAAAGTAAATGACCGAATTAACGAATAGAAGAATATTGGGATAGAAATTTAATGGACGTACGTTCTTGTGAAATTTATCTTTTCTCAATTAAGGGATATGAATAAGAAATTACTTTTAGCTTCCGCTAAAAATAATTTTGATCTATTTGTATACTCAAATGTATGAATTTAGTTTTTATTCTTATCCTTTTTATTGTTTTTAAATTACGTCATATATTTTTTGCTTTTTTTTGTAATTGTTCATTGCATCAATGCTTATAAAAGTATGCGTGTGAATGTATATGCGAGAATCTATAGTGGATCGAATTCAAGTCTGCGGATTCATTAAACCCAAATGCTGTACGAATCAGTCATCCCTGTGGGATCTCGCGAAACTGCAAGAATGCCTATGCTCCGCCATCTCTCGGAGAGTTTAAGGACTTCTTTGACGATTTTACGTATTTCGTACAAAAAACGGCGCTTTGGGAATATTGCGAAAGTTTTTTCTAAAGTGTCAATATAATCTCGTCAATCGAATGCAACTTATAATCAAAGAGAAGCGGGCTGATAAAGTAGATGCTTTTGCGAATTAAGAATTGCATTTCTTAAAACTGATGAGCTTTTAATTAGTATTTAATAATTCAAACGAATCCTTCACAATTCAATTCAAAGATTTTCCAAACATAGTTATTTCATACCATGTATAATAACCATAATAGAAAATAATTTTATGCATAAAAATAAGTTATCTTGAAAATGAAGCCTTCTTCTACTTTTTCTAGTAATAAGTAAGTAATAACTTCTTCTAATAATAACATATACGTATAAACAAATAAAAGATTAATCTATACCTAATTTATTAATGCATAAATAAACATTACATATATTAATATATAATTAAATAATAAAATTAGAATAGAAATTATAATAAATTTTTTATTCAAATCAAAATTGAAAATTAATCAATGAAATAATATGTACAACTGTTACGTGACATAAATATTTGTTATTTGTAATGCATGATTAATATACCGATTGTAAGAATATTTCTTGAAATCGCATGATATTCATTATGATATTCATAATTCATTTATCGTTTCAATTCAAAGAATCGCGCGCAAAAAAGAGGTAAAACTTTCTTGCAAACTAAAAAGGACTACGGTCGGTTCTCACATTCTCAACGGTCTTTTAAAGAGAAGAGTTCCATGAGTCCTTTCCCATCCTATCCTGGTCTAACTCCCATGAGAAGTCGCTCCCGTACGTAGACCAGATTTATGTGTAAAACTCCCATGCACCGCCCTCTTCGTTCGAGTTGACGGTGATGCTACATACAGGAAACGATCCCTCAGGACTCAAGAATAAATTTATTTTTAACGATTGGGAGATCTGTATGATCGTCAGGATAACAATCATAATCTGGCACAATGCTATCGAAATCATTTGGAACATTCGCTGATATATCGTCTGATGTGAAATGTTTTGGCAAAAAAATTACTCTTGCAATAAATACTTTAAGCATAATGAAAAAAAATATCAGTAAAAATCACTACATAAAAGTATTTAATTATCTCTACCCTTTTAACTAAACTAATGTGCTAAAATTCTCAATTTTAATACTATTTTTGTCTATAATAATATACATTATGTATACATATATATAATTATATTGTAAAATAAAAAATCTCATGCCTATTAAAATATTTACTTACAACTGAGTATATCGTACTATATAGGTTTGTCAACATGCAATGATTCATTGCATTTTACTATATCCATAATTAAATGAGGCTGACAAATATAATAGAATTGTAGCGAAATTTTAGTAAATATCTACTATTTATTATATGGTTTATGATGATTGTATAATATATATTGAGAAAATTATATAGAATTATATAGTTAGAGAAAGGAGCTTGTTACCCATCAAGGGCGCGTAAGCGAAGATATATAACTCAACAAAATTCCATGCGTACCAGGATCATCCCAAAACCACGTAATAAGTTAATCATGAAGTTATGCAACGTGAAGAAAGTCGTGAGCGTTTTACAATCTCAGACATTTGCAGCTTTCCAATGTTTTCCCCCCTAAACTTTTACTCTTGCAACTTTCTCTATGAACGTTTTACTTTATTTTGTCCTAGCTACTATTTGCTAGAAACTATTTCACGTGTACGACTTTTTCGAATGCATTTTCCGAATACCCAACTGTCTTTTCTTCAGGCTTGAGTAATTCCCTCTTTCAGTAATTATCTAGTTTGCAAATTACCGCATATACGATAGTTCAAAATCATAGACCTTGCAATTCTGCATGGGTACTATCGTTCGAAGCAAACTAATGTTTCCTCAGGCCACTTAATAATTCCGCACGCGGTGCGTAGACGCGTGACCTGAACAGTTCCCACGCACGATGCGGAACACCACGCACCAAAGTGACGTATCACATACGTGATCATGTTCTAATGCATCGTACGTTTCTTCGGAAATAACAATTAGACGGCGAACAAGGCTACTTATAACGCAATCTTACCACTGCTGTGGATGCTTAATATTGTTCTTCGAAGTAGCATGAATTATATCATTAGATTAAAACTTTTATCATTTGCTAAACAACATATTTTAGAAAAACTATTTCTTTTTTTTACTGCGATATTTATTAAGTTATAATATGTTATAATTTAGAAATTAAAGGTGCTTTTCAGCAAGAAACACAAACGACATAATGTAACACAGTGAATTATTACTTACATTGTTTGCTCAATGTAAACAAAAATAAAATAATTACTGTGTTATACTGTGTTATTAACTGGAAAGCACTATAATTTTCTCTTATTTCATAAAATTTAAAATTTATAAAACATTACGTCGTCATTTTAGTACAAAGTTTAGCTATTCTGTACATACAGTAGAACATCTATCGTATTACCGTAATGATCATAATATTGCAATGTAATGAATACAAATACGTGAAAAATAATAATCGTAAAGAGTCGATTTTATTCCCGGTATTCGACATTAAAAGACAAGAATTCTGATAGAATAGCCAGCAACTGTCTAACGTTATTTTATATCTTCATCATCAAGTTTGCCGCGAAAACCTTTCTCGTGTTCTGACATTCGCATTATGTGCGCGCTATAATCATATTCATATCTGATCCGAATAGCAATTCACAATCCGCCCGTATGTACAAATATCATCATACTGACGAGCATGTAAGTATTATTATGCGACGGCATGATAGAGACCTCTTCGGCATTCCGTCATGTTCGCGTTTCCCAGATCGAAATAATGCTATGCGGACATTATAATCGTAAATATGGGGCCGCACTTGCCCGCGTGAGGTATCTACATGCCGTCCGCCTATTTCAAAAGAGAATTATAATTTATTATTACTACGGATACGCGCGGAATAACAAGCATAATCGCTGATACACACTTTACTCTTTCACGAACCAGGTCGAGTCCCGATCGATCTTTGTGAATACTTACGCGATCTACTCGTCATCCGACACTTCAAGGGTCATCAAGTTTTCCCATCTCTCTGACAAAATTATGGAAATCTTTTTTCGAGATCCAACTGCCCTTTAACATCCGTGTTCTTTCACAGCACATGCATTGCATAATAACAATATTCGACTTTACATAATTTAAAATAAGTTTTGCTAATTATCTTAAATAAGATAATTATGATCGCAAATTGAGAAACTGAAATTTTATAATATTGATAAAAAATATAATTTTAAGTTATTATATTAAATAATATTTAATATTTATTAATATTTATTTACTATA
>JAANIC010002588.1:2718210-2733398 GCA_017607545.1 Acromyrmex charruanus
GAATTTTGATATTGGCATACATGTTTCAAAGTACTGGCTCTAACATTGACTTTTCGAGCTTCTGTATAAATATTAAAATATATATTAATAATTTTTTAAAATTAAAATAGAAGCCATCTGATCATGCTATTTATCAATCTTACTATTTACAAACAAAAGATTAGAAAACCTCTTAATATTTTCTATTAAGTAAAATAGAGCTTTATTAATCAAGGTAGATCTTTAGCCAAGTTCATCTGCTCTACTATTCTATACATGAGACTTATAGCTGTTATAGGGGCGGCCGATAAATCGAAGAGCTCGAGTGAGGAATATCAATTTGCGAGGTGGCCTCTACTGAACGTGGCACGACATTGAAAGGAATGTAAATGCGTTATGAGTACCGGCCCAGTTCTATAGTGTCACGAAGCATTCGTCAACGTGTCCGCCTGTGGCTTACAGATTGCCCTATAAATGAACGGTAGTTTCAGAAAACGCATGATACGAACTTTAGACGAACGTGATGCGCAGGTAAGTCGAATTTTGTGGAGAAAGACAAGTACGTGACAATAAAAATTCACAAAATCAATCCGAACATTCTTAAAAATGCCAACTGTTTGCTTGTGCCTACAAAATTGAAGATATAACAAGTACGTGAACCGTGTGTGTTAACGTTTAAAACATATAAACTTTGCTGAAAATTTTTACAAAGCGAGCAATAAAAATTCAAAAAAAATGTTTAATTCGTATAATTAAATTAGTCATGAGAATATTACTTAGGATAGAGAAAATTCTATAGGAAATAAAAAAAGTAGAAAATTTTTAAGTGTTGAAATATATAATCCTAAATTTCATTAGATAAAATATAAAAGTTTCATTCATAACATCATCTATAGTTATGAGACAAATCCATTGTCACATTTGAAATATCTGAAATAATATTAATTCGTAATTATTATTATAAACGATTTTTGTTGATAAATAGAAGTTCAACGTAATGCATGAGTGAACTGCGAAATTATAGTTTCATTGTCATCTTGATAAATCATGCGAGAGTTTTTCTGTCCCTTCTGTTAGTGATCACGATCATCGACGACAACGATTGAAATTGATGGGATTGGCGCGTATCGTTAAAAGTAAGCGGACCACCAAGACCGGCGGGGCAAGTATCACGGTGTCAATTAATGAGCCCCCTACCCGGGATCTCAGGATTCTCGAACGTTATATGGAACGGTCTCCAAAGAGAGTCCCGTGGAGGAGCAAAAGGAAGAGATCTTGAGGCTCCTGTGGTTTTGTCGCGCGATTCCTGGTAGGCAGCCATAATAAATACATAATATGCACATAAAGGCGAGCCGGCGCGATCAAAATGATCAAGAGAAATCCTCACCCGTTCTACCATCGCTCCGTGGGTGGTTCTTTCAGTTCGCGTCGTATCGTTTCTCAAACGTGTGTTTAAACCCGCAAAGTGAAAATTACATCGTTTTCCTGCTCAGGTGTTCGAACAGCTGGAAGCTCGTTCGAGTGCTCATTGTTGAAAGCCGTAATCTATGAGGCCCTAAAGTTTTTATCGCGCCTTCATCTAGAGCATAACATAAACTTTACTCCTAAATGTTGTATAAAATTTAATTATTCGGTGTATATATGAAATAGCAATGTTACGATTCTACCGAACGTCTTGTATGTCTTCACTGTTAAATTATACCAACAATTTGAGTTGTTTTTAATCATTTCTATGATTCGCTATGGTTTCTCAATATGTCGTTAATTTTGTCAAAACAATGAAGTTAAACAATTTAAAATTTAACAAGTTATTAGAGGTAACTCAGTAAAATAAAATATAAATAGGAAGGAGCATACAGCCACAAACGCAAGATATTTTTTGCCGAAGTCATATATTTAAAATTAAAAATGTAAACGGCCAAGTCTTGGCTATCATCAATACAATAAAAGAATGCGAGATGTTAAATAGCATTTTATTATTTAACCTTCTTTCTATTTATGTTAAACAATTAACTCAAGAAAATGTATTAAACAAATTTAGTCTATTATTGACTATAATAAAGGTATACATTAATCTAATCACAAAAATGGAATGATTTACAATAGATAAAAGAAAGGCAAAGAGCTAGTAATGTAGCAAAGAATTTAAATCATGAAAATAATATAATAATTACAAAGAACAAAATACGTTTCGACTACAATCAAATCATTTTCAATATTATGGTAAACATATTCCAACATCTTTATAAACTAATAACCTATATAATATTACAAAACTCATTATACGTCTAAAAATACATTTGTACGCATTCTTCGTTTTGTATAGTGCTGCGAGTCAATTAAATTGGAAATCAAAGAATATATAATAATAAGAAAGTATATTCTTATTAAGAAAGTAATATTCTTATCAGTTATATCAGTAGATGTGTTGAAAGTCCATTAATAAAAAACAGAGAGAAAAAACACAGGAAGATAGAAATCCAAATCGTGGTAGAATACATTGATTTCTTAATTAAAATTAAAGCAAATTTCCAAGAATAATGAATATCTGACTTTAACGACGTCGGATAACACAATCGAATGATTTACATTTTGACATACATAGGCGTTAAAAATAACAAAATATTATTTAACTCAAAGGATTGGGTTACTCTTTTGATATTTAGCAGTGTAAATTAATAATATATGAATTCTCTCTCTCTCTCTCTCTCTCTCTCTCTCTCTCTCTCTTTGCGTAGCCTTTTTAATTATAAACCATTATTATATGCAAGATATATTTTAACGTTTGGAGTAATTTTTATTTTATTTAATTATTATAACACTTTTTTAAAAATATTTTTAATATATTATTAATAATTAATATATTATTATCAAAATATTTCCAATATCTTTACGTAATATTAGTTCAAGTATAAAGTATATAATAATGTTTTTTTTTTAAATTAATGTTCTAATAGATTCGATAAATTTTATGTAATAAAAACTATGCGTAAAACTTCTCCACTTTGACATCTCTTATTTAGCTATTGTATCAATTTTATTGCAATTCCTATAATTCAGATTTGGCTTTTTGATGGCGATCTCATCGTTACATAGTTTCTTTCTGCAACGATCTGAGTTCTGCTAAAAGCGCGCGTTAGAATTGTACGAAAGAGACTAAACAAATCGCTACTGTCGAGATCAGAAGCGGGCATAAGAGATGCTAGGTCGAATGAGGAAGGACGACTTCATCTCCGCGGTGGTCCATCCGATGGAAGAGCAAAAACATTATTATGATGGAGAGAACGTGTAGCCCATAATATAAATGTTCAAAAACATAAGACAATATATTTATCTTCTAATAAATAATATTAATTTTTACTCTTCTTTATCAATTTAAATAATTGAATTTAATTTTAAATTTCAAACAATGTAGTCCCAGTATTTTAACTTAACACACAAATTTGCATAGCACATGCTATAGTTTTGAATTTAATTTTCATAATAATAAAATAATTTTCTATTAAAAAAATATATTATTTTTACTCATAATCCATATATTACTATTTACTTCTCCATATTTATATTATTCATTTTCTGCCAGCAATGTTCGTATATTTAAGGTACACGTAAAAATTTTGCAGAGACATAAACTAAGGCGTTTCTCGAACTTAAGAAGTGCCGGAAGAGTATGCATAATTCGAAAAGGCGATTCAACATTTATATTGAGAACAGGAGTTAATGGGCATCAAGCGTCGATGAGGCTTCGACGACGATGAACGTTCACGTCCGTCAAGGGAGTCAAGTCTCTCGATGTTTTTACGCAGACGTGCCAGTAATTTACAGTCGGTCATTCGGCCGTACATGGATGGTACGATCGGTAGCCTCGCGATACGTCAAATTAGCCAATATATCATGGCTTTCTTTACCAATCCATCGATTTATGTGCATGCGCATAATATAAATTATTAAATAAGTCTATATGTATATATATATATATATATATATATATACACATATATGTGTGTGTGTATGTGTGTGTGTGCATCACGATTGTATGCACGAGTAGGTATATATCAATGACACGTATGTGCATGTGTACTTGACGAATACACGTCGATTATTTATCGTATTTGTAATCGTGAACTGCATCATTACAATAAGGCAATTTCGAGATCGCAAAGTACGTTAATAATCGTCCAAAACTGAATAATCATTACCGGAACAAAAATATGCGTCTTCGAGAACCGAGGGAAGGATATATGATCTCCTTTTGCGGGTCTCTACATACTCACGTCGCTAATTGGAGGAATTCCAAAAAATTATTGATAAATTATACGTAAAAGTTTAATGGAATTTATATTGAATATATATTATACGGATATACATTGTAAGACATGCGAGACAAGCTTAGAAATTTTCAAAACCTTAAAGCGTATAACTCAATTCTTCATCATTTTTAAAATTAATTATTAGCCTTTACAGGATGGAAAAAACAACTATAGTGGCACTGAAACAGTGTCACATTTTGAGGCAAGGAATACAACGAATTATAATCTATCCCCGAGAAAAACCTATAAGATTTAAAAAATCTTTTTCTATTCTCTAAAGATTAAAAGTAATAATATCAATCACATTTGAGAATATTCGTAGTTTACAAGATATATTCTTCGTCTTATTATATCATAAACTTATAATATTTTAGTTTTTTCTTTTATTTATGAAACATATGAGAGGAGAGGAGAAGAGTTCAAATAAATTTAATATTAATTCCAGCGGAAGAATCCGCCCAGAAATCGCGAGGTACGACATGATTTCGAAATCCAATCGACATCGGCCAATAAAACTGTCAAACGGTAAATCTTCAGGAGAGAGAGCACCTCCGGCTCTTGGAAGGTTGTAGCGTTGTATTGACGTGAGTTATCAGAGATAGAGAACGCAAGGAGAGAATCGGGGTGGATGACTCCCTCCTGCTCCCCGCTCGCTTACCCTCGTACACCATGATTCTATGCTGTGCAACCCTCAGCACGGGATTGGCTTTACCGACCTCCGCGAAACGAAGGATGGAGAAACAAAAAGAGAAAGAGAGAAACGGAAGAAAGAGAAAGAGAAAGAGAGAGAAGGGGGGGGGGGAGAGAGAGAGAAGCCGCTGGGCTTGTCTCATTTTACTTTACAAGAGGGATTTAAAAACGAGGAAACCGTTTGACAGTTATTGCAGCCTCGCCGACGCACACCACTACATCCCAACCTCCCCTCTGACTTGATCTACCGGAACTTCGAATTAAATCTAATATATACAATAAACAAGGAAACAATCAATAACAGGGGTGGTCCTCGTTTCGCGTTGGTATTCCTAGCATCGCCTTAAGTCGGACAGTGATATGTCGATAATTAAACGTCTCTTTTGTATGTGAAAGTTAATAAGAATATAAATCGTCGCCCGGACATTCAAGGCTTACAGCAACCTAAACGATGAAAAATAACAGCGGTTTATTGATGCTATTACGTCAATTACTGCGAAAAATCGCCTAATCTTTACATTTAATCCTATTAAACGAAACAATCATTTACTCTTTTCTCTACGTGTTTAACATGAAAATCTAGGAAAAATAAAAAATGTGCTAGATAATTTTCATTTGAATAAAATACGACAAAAAATGCATAATAATGTGCAGAAGATTCCAGATAAATCTACTGAAACGTGACTGATTAAATTTAGATTAAAAAACGTTTATGCTTAAATTATGCATTATGCGTATAAAAGTTATACATATAAGAAGACCTCTTTTCAGTTTCATAGTAATTTCTCATCCGTTGCTGACACACCGCGTTAGTTCTTCCGGTCATTAAATCCAATCTACTATGTAATTTGCAGAGACATTATACGAACTGATTAAAATAATAATACTGGGCCGCCATAGTCAATGAGCGTGACGCGATTCGTACCAAACTATCTTATGAATATTGATCTGTATCCGGTGTTTGGTGATAAATATATCATGTGGCATCGTGTGTTCTTATACACACACACACACACACACACACACACACACATTATATATATATATATATATTAAAATTACAATGGAATTAAAAAACCGACATCATCGACATGGGTTCATTCAATTCATTCTTCTCGCAATCGCATATATAATTTTTCTTCTTAATACAGTACATTATCCTCTTTTCGATATTTACATATTTACATAATCATATCGAGCTTGAACAATATGTTTTCTTCAATGCAATTTATTAGTTATGTATTCGGTTTCTTGATCGCAAGATACGCATCTATTTACTTTTAAAGAGTGAAATGCATGCATAATATAAGAACAACACTTATAAATATACAGAAAATTAAAATAAAACATACTTTATACAAAGTGGAAGAAGATAAAAGCTGATAAAAGATACTAATGCATTTTTGATTTAAATAAGGAAACGAAACAAAGTAAAAGAAGGAGCGAAAAAAGGATAACACGTAGAGTTACAGGGAGCCGGCGCGGCGAATAAGCGCCGCTGGTCTTACTACCGCTAGGCGGAACCCCCGCTGACATTAGGCCCCCCCATCGACACCTGACAACCTGTTAGCTGCTGCCAACAAATTGCTTTGCATCCCATTCAGCTTGCTAGCTACCATGAGCAAGTTACCCACCTTCTCACCTTAAATAGATTCTTATCACTTTTTATTGCTTATCTGTTATGTTAAATATTTACACGCTATTGTACAATTATATGGCGACAAAAATTACGATTAGTTAAATTAGTTATATATATCATATCTACATAGATTGGTGATGACTTTACATTAAAACAATTAATTTTTTAATGAAAATATAGCTACACTGTATTATTATTTTTTCTTTTTATGAAACAATGATGTTTATAAATTTTAAATATATTCTTGGCACTATTGTAGATAACATTACCTCTCATAAGTATTTAATATAAGTATCATTAGTGGTTATTTGAAAGCTTTATGTTTCACGCTTGTTTGATAAATTTCAAGATTATTCAAACATTTTAATTACTTTTGGTGTGTTCTTATAATATTGTCTCAGTAAATAGTTTATTTTATGATATGTTGATGATTTATAAAAGTGTTGAATTATGATTAATTAATTTATTTTCTTTATAAAAAATTTTTTCATGAGCAAAGGAAAATTTTTTCAAGGAAAATTTTCGAAATAAAAACACTAACAACAAATATTAGACATTATCATGTACACAAACAAAATCCATATACTAATTTTATTTTTACACAATCATAAAAAACTTTTTTTTTAATTTTTAAATGTGACTCTAACAATATGATTATCCACTGTATAATTATAATTCTTATTTTCTTTTCATATTAAGAAAAAGTTACACGTGATGGCAAAAAAAGAGACAAAAATAACAAAGTGTGATAAAAAAAAGTCAGTGACGAATAAGACAAAGAAAAATGACACATTAAATTTCAAACGGGACCTATACACCCTTTTTCGCTACCAGTGCCAGATCAATGGGAGATGAAAACGTCGGGCGGTGTAATAATTCTGTAGGCGCGACGATATAACGCGACAATTTCCCGGTGCATTAAAGGGGGCTTACATATTTTATGAGGATTTTTGCGTATAATTTTACGGCGCATTAGAGCGACATTTAAATACGGCAGCTGGATAAATAGAGCGCGATGGGCCTATTCCCTTCTCCTGAAGTGACGAAGGTGAAACGACGGATTGAAAAGAGAGATGGAAACGACAAAAAGCACGCGGGGGAGTGAAAAGGAGACGGAGCGAAAATAAAAAGGGGTCCCATAGGAAAAGAAGGAAATGCAGCTCACGCGACAGAAGAGAGGGTGTACATTCGCGATCTGTTTGCACAGCATGCGATACATGTGTTCATGCACCGAGTCCAAGGGCGGCAGAAACGATTTGACGATTCACTTAAAAGCTAATCCCCCACCTCGTCGGATCATCCTGATGATAACCGCGTCTGCATCTTCGTAATAAATCATTTCGTTTCTGAACGCGTAACTTAATAAAGGGCAGCGAAGTAGATAACGAGATCGAATGATATGCACTGAGAAAAATGGTCTGGTTGAATTAAATAAGTTCTGGTAGAAAATGGACGAATCAAAATTTTCTGGTTAAATCTATTAGAATTCTAGTTAAAATAACTAGTATTCTGATTGATATAATTATTTGGATAAAAATAAGAATTTTAGTGCATTGAGTCGAATTTAACGTAATATTAATCATCCCAGACAGCATGTATGTTCAATATTGAAATATAAAATGTCTAAAAGATATGGATGTCTCAAAAGGCGTCTTATTAACGTTTTTTTGAGTCTTATTAGAGTTCCACTTTTGGACATGGTGCTGCTTGAAATATTATTAATTATTACTAATTAGAATATACGTTATTTATCTAATTTTTAAAATAAATAATATTTTTTAGATAGATTTTTGTAATAAGTTTTCTTTAGAGTTAGTTTTAGATTTTAAGATGCGAGTAGCATTAAATTTAGGGGGATTATTATTATTTCAACTTGATTGCGTTATAAGTCTGGAAAGTAATGATGCAATCACACATCTGACATATTTAAATGCATATATAAACATATTATTCCAACATCCGATTTTGACAGTAAATGGCGTTTTGTTTTAGATGATTTATTCATATGACGGTCTTGTTTCTAATTTATTATCTAATTTTTGTTTTGCGCATAAAAACTAGTTGAGTATTTCTAAAGCAAACTAAATAAAGATCGTATAAACGGCTGGAACGTCAAGCCCTGCTCAGGATGAAAAACGATTGGTAGAGTCAATGATCTAGAAGTTGACGTTATCCGGAAACAGCCAGTAGAACCCAGCATCATAATATCCGCATCTTCACCGGAAATGTAGCAACGCGTGGCCATTACATTGGGGGAACGATATAGGGAATACAGTTGTGATTCGTGCCAACTAATCGGAACGATTTACTATTATGGCCCCCTGTCGATTTTATTTAACGTTTAAGTTAAATTCGCTCGCTTATCATTTATAAAGTTTGTTTTTCGCGACGTAATAATACTATGCGATTACGTGTTAGCAGCTTTTGCAACGCCATATTGTTGCGACGAAATTCTCTTGCCTGCATCGAGTTCGCGAGAAATTTATCGCGAAGTAACCGACAGTCCCGAAACTTTGTCCGTACATAACACGCGGCGCGGTTTGGACTCGGTACGTATAGATACTGTCTACGTTTGAAATTGGCGCACGTCGGCGTTGGGTGGGAGCGCGCACGAATTTGAATAGCCTTGAATGAGTCAAAAGAGAATTCGAGCTAGACGGTGTCCCCGGGGAACATCACTGCCGTATCCGGGACTTTCGTCCGTCGCTTTGATTTATGTCCTTGTAAGTGACGTCACTCGTGTGCGTCCGCCGTACTCCCAGCGTGGTACACCCTCGTGTGTGCACAAAGGATCCTCCGTCATATTATCCCGGGCGTAGCGTATATAAATGACCGAAATTGGGACTTATTGTGTTTGTCATCGGCACGGGAAATCTTGCGCGCTGATTTATTATCTTTGCCTTCGGTCGCCTCGTCTTTTCTCGGCCGATCGCACCTCATTGTAAAGTATTCGCTTGACCAATAGCGAAATTTCTTTTTTACGCGAAAGAATGATATTAATTTCGATACAATATAATTTCGCGATGGATATAATTTACAATAAAATAAATGTTCTTTCCGGATAATTTTATAACAATTTTATGATAATAACGAAACTAAATAGATACTCGCGGCGCATTTATAATTATACTTTCATAGTCCCGTGCATTATCGGGATCTCGGGACTCGCCGGGCCACTCGTTTTAATTGCAATTAAAATCTTTTACATAAGTTAAAGGAAGGCTTGTCCATGCGGAATAATTAGCAAAGTGCTTTCAGCGTAGAACGCCAATGGCACATCGTAATTGGCAATAAAACATTTCATTGAACCGCTAACTTGGCTCCGCGCGCGAACGAACGAACTTGGGGGAGAGCCTATTATCTTATGATAATTCGCGCCCGGGGTGAAATTAATCGAGTAACTACAATTTCATAATGGCTGCGCCCTTACAGCAGGAGACAGAGCCACACTTACTCACAAATACGGCGTTGCCAGCTCGTAGGAAGAAGAGAAGGGGACGCCATCTTCCTGTCTCTCTTTCCTCCCGCTCGTTCGATCTATTTGCCCTCTGTGCTCGTCGCACCTTCGCGGGCTCGTGCGTATAACTCGAATGACATAATTGAATAATATAACGTGCCACCCTTCGTGAGGAGATCTGAACCGCGCCAGGCTGAGCTGAACTGAGTAATAGTAGAGCGAGTCCGGGACTCGTGGGACCTCTCGTCACGCATATTTCATTACGCGATCTGGCAACCCTGTAACCCCATCTACCGTCTACCGTCTACAATCCAACCTCTCTCTGTCCCCAGCATTACGCTACACGTTGTGATGTTCATTCGTCGTCCGAACAAATCGGTCAAATCAAGAAACTGACACGAAGTATAATAACAATTTTTGCAATTAATTGTCAATCTGTCCGTGTAATAAAGCGCAGTGGATCCCACTCATTCTTTTAAAATTCACCCTAGCCGACACTAACTAAAAATAACATAACATCAATGTTATAATTTCACACTCAATAATGTAAATGTAATAGAACACATGGATCACATGTGGAACATAAATTTCGTCTTTTCTACCATCTTTATTTTAACATTTTAAATAATTGTAGCAACTTCATCAATTCATTAATCCAGAAAAAGTTAACTCTCTGAATTTGTAAGAATTTCCACAGAAGAAGCAACAATAGTTTTGAGATATATCGCATATATACTAAAATTTACAGCCATAAAGTAATGTTTTTTATTTTATCGATATTGCAGATATAGAGCCCGAAGACACAGCAATATAAAGAAACACAAAGCTTCCTAATACAGATTTTATAAATTTGTACGGCATCGCTTGGTATATCTGTAACTGGTATACCTATAATGCGTATCCACAATTTTCTTACACAAGAAATAACGATAACTTTTATCGCGCTGACTTTTATCGCGATATGGTAATTTCCCAAAGACGCAGCTATATGTACGAACGTACGTAGCGATCGCGCGAATAAGATATACCGTCGAGATATCTGTATAATCCGAGGTATTAGTAAGCATCCTCGTGACACTGGCATATTCCACTGGGCTACTCCATTTGCACCAGACCCCTATCCCGCCGTCCTGCCAGTTCGATATAATACCCCGGTAATTCTCCGGGGAAACGATTCTCCACGGATCCGTTGCGCCTCTCGCTAAACAAGTCCTCCCCCATCTCCGGCGCGATTCACATCGATTCACACTCATAAAACAACGCGCGAATACATTTTGACAATTCTATTACGATTATTTCGTCGCGCCGACAGCTGCTGCACGTTCGACGACCGTCTCTTCCGTTCTATCGCGTAATAAAAAGCGGTGCCAAGTGATCGTGTAATTTCGCTTCGAAGAGATATGATTTCTTGTCACCGAATTCGCCCTCGAGTGCAATGATTTAATTTTCTATAATACATACATTATTATGCAGAGCAATATAAGAAATATAATAGTTTGCAGAATAGAAGATATTTATATCATTAAATTTATTAGGATGATAAAAGTTTTTTTTTTATTAAAAAAGAATAATTACTGATTGTTTACTTTAAGATTCTAATATACTATACGATGATGTTTTCTTGGACTTTTTCGCTAAATTCGATTCGAAGAATTTATTGTTAAAATTAAAATCTCGTGAGTTTTGGAATATCCTCTATACAACAGGAACAGCGGAAAAAGAAAATTGTTTCATTAATGCTATCAGGAGAAATATCTATAATGTCTACATGCTATTTAACTGATCAGGAAACGAAATATCTGCGTAATTGATCGCAATGTGTATAAAGACCATACGACCGGTATATTGTTCTGTATAGTAGCAGTATTATAATGTAAATATCACGTACATATATTTACAGGTAATGAATAAATGTATATTTCCTCACACGACAAATTTTGTACAAGATGATTCAGTTTCAATCATGTTTGCAATACATATATTTTTTTAAATAAATATTTGTAAAATTTCAAAATCTAAATTTAAAAATATATATTTAGAAATTGTGTTACTGTTTTATCAATTTTATTATTATTATAAATATATAATATTTAGAGAGAGAGAAAAATTATTAATATGTACTTTAACAGTTGGCTTTCCTTGCATCGAAATAATTGTCGCATAAGACCGTTGCTACAACTACTGTTGCAATAAATACGCGAAAGATAAGTGATACTTTATCGTCGGTGTACATTTCTCTTCGTTGGACAGGTAAGACTCGTCTACGTGAACAGAGGCCGATCGGATAAGGAATGCAGTATCCACGACAGCCGGAAAAGGTAGTACGGAACGGAAGAAGAAGAACCACTGGAGCCAGAACACATGTATGCCACCGTATATGGAAACGCATTGTGAGCGCAATCGCGTGCCACGTGAACGATACATATTGCCTTCACAACTGGACCATTTAGGGATGTCGCCTTTCATATTGCCACGGTTTAAGCACTCACCTCACAATGACTTTGGTTGCTTACTTCAAGTGATTTGCATTCTTCTAAAAATTGCACGTACCTATGCAGCAGTGTTGTAATGATTTTCTAATTAGCTATTATAATTTAATATAATTTTGAAATAATAGCCTATTCTTTTTGGCTGAACTTTTGCATCAGTTCATCGTTCTTCCTTTTCTTTCCTCTTGAAGAGAAAAGGAAGAAAGATGAACTGGTGCCAAAGGTCAGCCAAAAAGAACAGGCTTATTGATTTACCAATGGAGAATGCTTTTAAATATTTGACAATATTATATCTACTTTATACCATACATAAATAATTTATTAGCATAATAAGTGTCATATCAATTTTATTTGCCCATTTGCGCGTAGAAATCGGTCTCCGACACAAAAGTCAATCAGCTCAGAGTATATATTGAAGAAATTGAGCACCTGATTATTTGAACTAAATAATATCACAGATTATTATTGCTAAACGGATTAATTATTTATCAATTAATTTTATAGTAGTATAATTATACAAAATAATATCATAAAAAATATTAAAATAAAAACATTGTCTTCGTAATGTGTTGGCCCATGCACGGATATTCTACAACTTCGTGATTCGTATGCTATAGTGAAAAGTTGAGGCTATAGAGAGACGAGAAGATACGCAGCGGGAATGCGGGAGTTAGGAGACAAGAAGGAGATGGGGTTCGGGGGTGAGGAATTAGAGAAAGTTTTCGAGGGTTGTACTGACCCCTGTTCACTCATTGTTAATATTTAGGGTAGCCCGGCGCCACGAACAATGCTGAATGTCCCCCAACGTGCAACGGGGAGTGTCTAACGTTAACCTGTTTCAGTTTTAGGCTGCGTATACTTGCACGCGTACATAGCGCAGCGTCTCTATTTTCATACACACGCGAAAGAACGTCCTTGCTTGTAAAATCCCCCGGGTTATGATTAATGGATCTGGCGCATATTAGCGCCCACTTGGTGCACCCTCGTTGGTCTTCACCATTCACCATTTGCATTTGCAATTTAATGATCCTCCCTGGAGGCTGATTGACTTTTGTAATCACGGAGACCGATTTCTACGCGTAGACGTATCGATTACTATCGAGCTCAAATTTAAAATGTATTATGTTGCCACTAAAGCGAATTGTTAATATACTGTTATAGTAGTTTATAATTATATTAAAACTTATTTTTCGGTAAGAATGAATCAAATGTTACATTTATAAGTTTATAATCTTATAATTGTTTTAAATAAATTTGTTTTAAATAAATATTTTTTGAGAAAGATACAGATCAGGTTTATAGAGCAAAATTAATTTACAGAAAAAAAGATGGACATATCGCGTTTTTAAAAAATAAATTTATATATTGTGTAGTTTTTGGACGAATAGCGTATCCGATACACGTTTACTAGGAATTTGTTGCAACCGATGCAATTGATGACTACAGTAGTGCAGTATAGTAACTATCGCTTGGTCAGCAGATGGACCAAACTGACCGATGCTTTCAAGGGGACAATAAAGCTCATACACATTGTATCCCACTCGAGTATCCCATTGTAACCGTATGTGAATCCGTGTCGTGCCACGATCCGATAATTGTGATTTCACCCACGAACCATTTCGATGAATCGCCAAAGGACCGTAACGAAAGCGAAGCAATAATTTCTGGCTCTGAATCATGCGCAAGGCATTTTCTGTGTACATTGAAACTTTTAAAGATTTTATATCAAAGACAGAGAAAAGAAAGAGAAAGTTAGAGAAAAGAATAATTAGAAAAGAAACCTGATAGTTACTTTATCTGTGATTTCCACAAACTTTACTTTCCGAGATTCAAACTTAGCAATGTACAGATCAAACTAATCGCTACCGCATAACCATCTGCTATCGTTGGATTGTACTCGGAATGGTATACTCCTTGGTGTTACCGTGAATACCGAGACCACGGACTACACACGCCAAAAGGATGCAACGAGAAGGATATACAGAGGGTCTCGAACGAGGAAGTAAGAAAAGCACGGTTAATGGCCGAGCATTCGCAAAGTTAGCGTGCAACGTCGCGTTTCGAGACACGCAAACCCGGGGCCGGAGCTCGTGGTGGATAACAACCCACCATCGTGTGTCAGTCGGCTGATTGACAAGTCGAAAGATTTGCCCGCGATTATTATGATTGTCCGTGTTTCGTATCGTTCGCTTACTAAAATTGCCGGTGGGTCGCCAGGAGGTCAGCGTTAATTATAGTGGTACCGGTTAGGCAGGCGGACGGATATCTATCCGTTTATCGGATCACAACGAGTCGCTTCGCCGCGCCGACCATCCTGAAGCGCTCGAGAGATCGTTTGCTTCGTTCGACATCGCTATCGGGGCTAACGGATGAACAAAAGAGTAACACGCGAGGGAAACAAAGAACGGTATGTATGTGTCTATGGTGTTTTTCTCTCAACGTATTCGCTATGCACTCAAGGCGGATTTATACGCATTTTTTTATTTTTTATTTAAATTGTGTGTGATTGTACTTTTTATTTAAGTTTATTAAGTCTTTCTTTCTCTATAACTGTACCGTAATAATTACTTTATTTTTTATGTTATTTGTTTTTGTTCTTTTATTATATATATATATATATATAT
>JAANIC010002588.1:2733733-2752115 GCA_017607545.1 Acromyrmex charruanus
TTAAAGAAGATTCGGAGTTTCTTAGAAATGTTAGATAGTATCAAAACTCATACCACTTTCCAAAATCTATTTCAAACACGCGAGAAATAACGAAGATCGGATCTACTCTTCCCGGAAGATACGCGCGACCGACCATGAAGTTAGAGCAGAACGACGTATCCTTACTCTGTTAGCTCAATTAGATAATATCAAGCAAAATCTGCCATTTCCCGAAATCCAACTCTCACACTGACTTCCGCTTGTTATCGTTGAGCTTAGCATTTTTTCATTCGTGCTTGCACACGGCTCTTCTCCACCTCTCCTCTCTTCTTCTATGAAATAAACTAAAACGATGCAGCTGTAAAATTATTTTTTCAACACGTACTGACAGGAGAAAACGAACATGATATGTATATGTATATATATATATATATATATATATATTGCTTTCATATGTTATGATATTAAAAAATGTAACTTTTACACAAGCTTATTCACAATCTTTGCAGAGCTCTGATGATTTCATGAATAATTTTTTTCTTAGAAATTTGTGCAATTTTGATTTTGATATATCGTTTAACATATCGATAAGATAATTTATTTGAGCAAAAGTAAATTAATTTTAACGAACATTTCAATTATTAAAATATTAAAATATTATTTGATCAAATTGATTAAATTCACAAATTTCAAACAACTGATAATCATTCATCAATAATACATATCAAATAATAAATCTATGATGAGTCGAACAACTGATAATCATTTATCAATAATACATACCAAATAATAAATCTATGATGAGTCGAAGCAAAACTTATTTGACCCATCGACATATCGCATTAAATTGTAAACTTTAATATTTTTTAAATATTTTAGAGACTAAAATGTATACTTATGGAAAAATTTTACCTGATTTGCGAAACATTAAATCTACTATGTACAATTCGAGATAAACAAATTGTACTTGAGCCAATCAAATTCTGCTTATAATCTGTGTAATTATGTTCTGTGTGGTCTATGCTAATCTAGAAAATCTGAAAAACCGCGATACATCATGCAACTGAATGACTGAATAGACAGAAACGACGCGGCATGGATGGGCGGAAGAGTGCATCGCGGTCGGAGATGCAGTTAGGGTAGTGAATAGTAGAGAAGTAATTCTCCGGTATAATACTGCGTCAGCAGCAGGAGCAGCAGCAACAGTAACAGCGGCAGCAGCAGCCGCCCGTCGTGGGTTTCCCGGGAGAACAGATACGTATGCTAATGCAACGCGATGCTCGTTATAATAATCTACAAGTCGAATGCGCACGGAACCTCGCTCCACACTCTCTTGCAGGTTGCCGGTGACACTGTGCCGGCGTTATCTCGGACGCGGGATCACGACCAATGGGGAAGGGGGGGGGGTGTGAGGGCCCTACGTAAGCCGGTTATCTAAATACCGTAAATAACAACATCCCCCTTTCCCCCCTCCCCATTACTGTGAAGAAGAGGCCCGCGGCCATCTCTCTATGTATCATCCCTTTTCACGCCTCCCTTGCTTCATGACGCATCAACCCCTTTCGTACTCAAGGCCAAGTCTGCAATGCTCTGCCGCGCAAAGGAATCTCACCCGAATGACGCTATACTACGTTAAAACAACTGCATTATTTACACTAATTTTATTATTAATAAATCATCCGTGCTATCAAAAATCCAAATTTTTGCAACGACAATTTCTACTCCATTTCCACTAACGTAGATTTAATCTCAGTTCATTATCTCTTCGTCTTTTTTTAGTTCTAAAAATCTTTTTTATTCTTGACTAGACTGCATTACAACTTCCTTTCTCGCTTTTGGCAAATATCAAACATACTATTCAAAAATAGGGAACACTTTCGAACGCACTTAAAATTGAGCAATATTAAAAACTTTATGAAAAATCATCGCAGACAAAAATCAAAAAAGCATTTGAAAGCTTTACTTTTGAAGTCGGTAATTGATATTTCAATTCGACTTATCCTTTACGGAATTATACGGACACAAATAGATACCCGTTAAATCTGAAAATTTTTTACAAACTTTACAAAGATCTGTGGCGTGAAGTAAAAATCACACAAAAATGCGGTTTACAGCAGTCGAAAGAGTGAATTTTTATCTTCAATTTGCTTTTTCATTGAGTGTTGTATGATTTTTTTTCACCGAGTTATTGAACGTTGAAGCAAGTTGAAGCAAAAGTGATCATTTTTGCTATATATATATATATATACTCCTACTCTATTTTAAGTTGCAAAAGTATACATTAGTTCAGCTATAAAAAACAAACTTAATAAATCAGAAAAAGATGAAGAGTGAGATGAGATTGATAGTGGTAGAAACAAACATAAAAACTTTATCTCTATGAATTATAAAATTAAATTTAATCGATTCTTTATATTTTCTGAAATTAAGATTAGAAAAAGAAAAATAATAAATTAAACCACGATCGAAGTGATATCAGACGTGAGGGACACATTTCTTACAACATGCGTCCTAGTTGTGACAATTAATAACTATCTCCGCCGGTGGGTGCAACGTCTCGCTAGCATCGAACGGCTGTCAGAGGCACCAGCCAATAGACAAATGAATGCATCGTGACGAGCGGCATTTCTCGCTTAGTCTGTCGTGAAAACGATTGGTGGGTTTCTCCCCTCTGAAGACTGATCGTTAGATGTTATCGTTAAAAACGTTATCGTCATCTCGTAAATAATCTTTAATCTCCGAACGCGCGCCATGAAGCGCCCCCTCCCGTTCTTGTCAACCCTAAAATGACACTACCTCGTCGTTTATGGATGCGGCGATGCGACAAGATGCTTATCTCTCTGGATTATTTTCTGGATAGACGGATACATCTCCGGTCTCGCGTCGATATCCGCTTAACACGTGCACGGCGACGTTTGCATTAGTTCGCACGTTATATCCGCCGATACGCTAACGTGACGTTCCTAACAAAAGCAAATATGAAACGAATGGTCACCCTTACAAAGTAAAATACATATCGATCCACCCTCTGACGCCGTTTTCGGAATGTACGACATCGTTATCGAGGATTATCCTTTACGCGGCTCAACGATGCCGTTACTGCGAAGCGCTAAAAGCGAACCAGAAGAAAAAAGCATTCCTACTGAACACGACTGAAAAGGTACGCGNACACACACACACACACACACACACACACAGAAATATATTTTATATGTGTGAATTTAATTTTCTTATTATACGCTTTCTAAAGGCATTAGTCTTATTCTTCAGACCGAACAAATTTAATTGGTTTCTCTTGTATTTACGAAATAAAATAAAATATGTAACAGAAGAAATCTATCATGAGTTATTTTACATAAAATATGTATATAACATACTTTTAATTTCGTAAATAAGACAGTATCAGATAGTAAAGGGAAAGAAAAAGATAGAGATTATTATTTTTATTTCCGACATTTCGATACAATTTACAGTGATGTAACAAAGCGAAAACCTTCAAATATATTGAAAATGTTGTACGATATTGAGCGCGTTTAGTCAATTCGATAAATCTGGAGGGTAATAGATGAATATTGACATAATGTAAAAGAGAGAAAAGAGAGATATCACACCTATTGTCAATACCCCTATCGTGAACATGCCATTTCTTACCCTTATGTCGCTTTTTATTGACATCTTACGCGCAAATATATCCACGCGTGATTACATTGGCAGCGCTTCATATGCTTTGCAAGGTGTCGACAGTAAAAACAAGATAATGCAGACTTGAATGATAGGTACTACACGATTGACGTAGCTATCATAGACTTACCTGTAACAAACAAAGCATCATGGTTATGTTACTTTTATGTTTGCAACAAACATTTTAAATAGATCTATTTGTAACATTATTAATGCCATTTATTATTTAATAAAATAATTCATTTTTATTATTTACATTTGGCATAATATTTGATATTTTATTAATACTTGCTTTTCTGATTTTTAATAATATTAGTAAAATTTAATAGCACAAAATATAAATCAATTTTAATTTAATCACACTTCAAGCAGTAATGGAAAGTCTTCTTGACGTGCGCATCTGCATCCACCATCTTCGATTAAATTCTGGAGAATAGGGAGGGATAAAAACGATGAACTTTATTTTATAGCTGATGCGAGGGAGTCGGGCCTTCGGGTTCTTTAGAAGTAGAATATGTTTCGTATCATCATAGGGGATTTAGCGCCGTCTCCTTCCTATCCATAACGCTCCCGCCCGCCTGGCAGCCATTTTGAATACATTCTCACCCGAGGAGAGTTATCTGCGAAGCGTTTCGATTTCCCATTTAAAGTATCTTATATGTACATGTTCTCTCGGGGAAGGATGCGCAGAAGCATCGAGAATAGACGGAGGAGAAACGGATGTCTGAAAATATTAGCCTGTTTGCCGTTATTTCCTCGACGTTCTCGTTTCTCTCAACTATCAAAACAATTGCATTTAAAATGTCGAAATCATAAAAAATATACATAACCGCGTCTTAAATAGAAATTTATTCAGAATTACTATTTTGCTTCGATTTATTTTTCATTTCTAAAGAAAGAAAAAAAGGCAGATAAACGATGATCGCTCTGTCTTCCTTATATAAATCGTATTATCGATCACAAAAAAAAAAACATGTATTAATGTCATCAAGCTTCAACGGCTGCTTTCGTATTCAGATCTCGACGACACTGAGTAATATACCCGGACGAGGGGTAACTTTTTTCGATCTTCTCGAGAGGTAGAGAGAGAGGACGCTGATGGGTGGCTGAAAGAAAGAAGCGGTGCACGGTAGTCGGTATTGGCTCGCTACCAGCGTATGCTTATTTTAATTGAAACAGTCGAACACCGCCACCACTACTTGCCCCCTGCTACTGCCATGTCTCTTTCTCTGTTTCCCTTACCTCCCGTGCCCCTCTGTCCCGTGTAGAGAAGGCGACAAACTCTCCCTCCATTCTGCTGGCGCCCCTGCCGCGTTAAAACGACCTACCGCCGCGCTCACCCGAGGATATTGTTTCAAACGAATATGCAAATCATGAGCCAACCCAGAACGTGGTCCGCTGTAATTTCTATTGCTTCCACCTAGCGGGCGACACAAATAGATATCCTTAACGCTCCCCAGATCTAAAGGAGAAACGTGCGCCGAATGTGCTCCACGCGATCCAACTTCCCTCTCTACCGCTCGCTATCAGCTACGTACCAGAATTTCCGCGGATGCGGCGGGGAAAGAGCGAAAGCAATTCTGCTCAAAGATTACCATTAAGGGTGTAAACAATTTTCATTAAGCCGGCATCGCGTACTCACTATTCGCAACGCGAGTTCGACTTTATCAGTAAACTTCAAGCTACATCGACTGCACGCGCCAAAGTTAAAAATTTACACTCTACGCCGCTCGTATGTTGCTCGAAGTGAATCTCTCTTTCATATTGGCAACAATACCGTGTAATATAGGAAGAAAATATTAGCTTGTAATTTTCTGTATTTCTGTATACATATAAAAATTATGGATGATTCTGCTTTTTGAATTCCATCACGAATTCGTCTAAAATGAATCTTATTTAATTTAATTTATGTATATCTTATGTAAGATATTTTATGTAAGATATACATAAATTAAGTTAAATAAAGTAAGATTATTACAAATGAAAATATAGAAATATATATAAATGTACTTAAATCTAAGTATTAATCACAGTTGCATTAAGGGCGTGATCAATTCGGAAATTTTCTAAACTACAATACGAGAAGTTTCATGTCTACGACGAGCAGTCTAGCATTTACGTATCGACTCTCATGGGTGGCGAGATCGATTGCAAAAGTTGTACGTAGAAAGCGTACCTCAACATATATAAAACGTCGCTATACGTAGCGCTTCTAAATATCTACGAACGGAGCAGTGAAACAAGTATCCCGTTTTCAAATCTAGCTGTAAAATTTATTCTATCTTACGTGCAGATTATGATATGTCATCCGATTTTCTCTCCTAAAATAGAATAAAATAAAATAAAATTTAAATGCAAAAAAGCTACAGAAGTAGAATTTATATTTAGATAAAAATTTTCTGAAGCAATTTAACTTAAATAACATTTCTTTATTCGTTTCTGGAAAAATCCGTAGTAACGCGACGACGCGAAAATCAGACGTGTTTCTGAAAATCAGATTCCCTCAACTAAGAAGGAACTGAGATCGATGTCCTCCAGCCAGTCCGGGGACGCTAACCTTCCCCAGCTCCGAAGCCCGGTTAACTAAGTGAGAGAGTGACCCGTACTTTGTTCCCTCGCGCCGCGCCAGCAGGAATATATTGATAGTCA
This sequence comes from Acromyrmex charruanus, assembly GCA_017607545.1. NCBI lineage: Eukaryota > Metazoa > Arthropoda > Insecta > Hymenoptera > Formicidae > Acromyrmex > Acromyrmex charruanus. The sequence continues at coordinate 2,740,043 of JAANIC010002588.1, forward strand.
GCTCAAAACTCCATTAGGGCCGGCCAAGTATTCTCTCGTAAATACGAAAATGCTATCCCATTATTTACTGGTTAATTGGATTAATGAGGCTCGTTATTCCGTGGAGGGCCGTGACTCGCGACCCACTCTGGAGTCTCTGTCGTAGAAGAGAGGAGAGTTAAGAGGGATGGGTCACCCGGCGGCAGGGTCACGACGGCGAAGGATGAGAATAGGGAATAAAGGGTAAGACCACCACGTGGACAAATATGTCCCGATACGTCGCCGACATGCACGCGTGCATGTATAAAATCGTATATACGCCGATGTTTTGTGGCGTAACCATAGATTTTAGAATCTTGTTACAAAATGAATTTTCATTTCATTATGATCTTGTTGATAACTAAGTTCTCAAAGTTGATGAGTTGATATAAAAATCTTGAAAAAATTGCGTATAATATTTTAAAGAAAACTGACTGAAATCATTCCTTAAATCATAAAAATTTATCAAAAATTTTATTAAAGAGTATAAAACTCTTTTTATGAATTGCGTTATAAAATTGCATATAATCCATATTCAATTAACAAAAGGAAATATTGATAATTTTTATAAATATACAATATATAATTTAATAAAAATTCGAAGAAGGAAAAGTGTAAAATTACATGCAATTTGTGCGTACAGTTTACACTTATATGTAATAACATTAAAACATAAATCTATATCCAACAAAATATTAAATCTTGTGAGGGATTAAGTATCCCGCTGGCGTTAAAAAGCTTCCCGCCAACTCGCTCGCTTCCGTGTTTCGACTCACCGCACCGTCGCGTTAAGGACTTCAGCGACAATTAATTATTCCTAATGCCTCCACAAAGTTCGCGGTGCCTCGCGCCGGTTTCGATTATTCGCGTGTTATTGGAACGATAAATCAAAGATTCTCTGAGAAAAGCTGCGCGTCAAACCCGAATTCCGCGGGAGGGATACACTTTTGAAATGGCAAGCCGACTTCATTAATCAGCGGCACTGCCGTGTCAAGGGCGGCTGCACTCTGGATGTCGTATTATATGGAATAAAATTAATGAGATACACAGAAATACACTCCAGTTCCGGCTCAGCGCGGCGTGCGCGATCTCGTAGTTCCAACAGAACGATCTCCCTTAGATCTAGACCTGTACATATCGCTCAATGCTCCAAGTCTGAATTAGACATTCCTGATTACATGTGTGTGTGTGTGTGTGTGTGTGTGTGTGTGTGTGCGCAATCATGATTTGAAACAAGTTAAAATAAACACATCTTTCAAAATGTCTAATACAAATTATACAGAAGAATAAATACAATGAGAATTTGCTTTGGGAATAAGTTTGTGTGTAAAGCAGACCAGTTAATAAACATTAATTATATACTTATCTTTATGATAAATGTCTAATATAATATAAAAATATATTTTGTTTTATTATTTTTTATTAAAATCATTTTCTAGCATTTATTAAATGCTCCTCAAAAATATATTCTCGTATAACAAATTTCTGAGGAAACTTTAAAGATCTTTGCTTTTTTAACTATCCTATCTTTAGTTTAAAGAATAAACATTATTTTGTTATTTATTGTAAAATTTGAATCGTTTACTGAACAATTTGATCGGATTTCTTTGTTATTCATATTGGTTTGTTTGTTATTTTAACATTTCATCCTATTTATATAAATTTTTATTTATCTCTCGACAAAATCGTATAAATTATATATATTAATTCTCTACATTCCTATTCTTAAGATTAAAAAGATCGGTTGCAATAAATTAATTTCATTAAATGTCATACGTTAGCTGCAATCAAAATAGAAAGATTAATAAACGCACGTTTCCCTGCCAAGTTGTGTATGTTGTACTTCAACGTAATTTAGGATATACCCAACTAGTCATGCAACTCGCGGTCCGGTGATAGTTTGAGCGCGAGAACGTCGCCCGAAGGACGAAAGGACCCGCCGCGCCGTCCAACTTCCGCCCTCCGTGCGTCCCCACCATCTCCGTCATCACGCACGCGACCGCTACCCGCAAGCAAGTAAGACAGAACGAGAAACGTGGACAGCGTGCCCGCTGCCGGGAAAGCGTAGTGAGCGCGAGGGAGAGATAGGGAGCGAGAACGAATGAGGAAGGGAGGAAAACGCGGTGAGAAACGGAGAGTGGGTTGTAGCAGCAGCCTTTGGTTCCCCAACGGGATAGCCCAAGGGGGGTGTAAAGATGGCGGCCGAGGAGAGAGGGAGAGAGAGAGAGAAAGAGAAAGAGAGAGGGAGAGGAAGAGAGAGAGAGAGAGAGAGAGAGAGAGAGAGAGAGAGAGAGAGAGAGAGGGAAAGGACGCGCGTCGGTTATGATAAGGCGATGCTTTAATGACAGCGCGTTTCTATGGCAACGGGCGTGTAGGGGCTGGCCGCCGCGACGCCCGGCGTCGGTCAGCTCGGGGGGTGGAGAGTGCATTGAGCGGCCAGCCGCCATACTAGTGGACACACAGCCTCGATTCTCAGGGATGAATTTCTCTGTGTGTGCGCGCGTGTATATATCCATGCTATTCTCGCGTTCCCCGTTTTACTCTCTACTCTGCCATTCCTCCTCCCTGATGCACACACGCGCGATCGTCCTCTCCTTCGTCTCACACGCAGAGGATGAGGGTTCCTTCGTATATTCTATCTGCTCTTACATCTACCATTTCCACCTCTGCCTTTGTCTTCCCATAGCTGGGGCATAACAAAATCAGTAACAACGTAACGTTATCTATCTTACGAACACGAGGCGTCTCCAAATATTGAAAGTTCAAATGAAGGCTCTTATCATTTACTCAGTTCAGAAAAATATTTTTTTTTTCAGCAAAAGCTGAATACATTTAAATTAATTAAACATTGACTATATTATAATATAATGGTAGAAATATATAAAATGTAAAATTTATATTGAAATAATTAGTGCATAATCAACTTTACAAGATTTAATAAAAATTAACGAGCAATTATATCTTTAATAAATTTTAGGAAAAATTGTACTCTCTATATTCTGACTCAATAAAAAAATTATTGAGTTTATATTCTATTTTTACTTTGTTTACCATCTTTTTAAAATATTTTTCTTAGTGAATAAAATAAAAATTTAAAAATTAATTTAAAAAATAATTTGAAATAAATTCAATAATTAAAAAATTGTGTATAATTAAATATTTTATTAATTTTTGTAGTACTTTTTCCTACTTCGTGATATTGTGATTTCAATTTACCTATTCTACTTTAACATTATGGCATACATAAGGATTCCTCAAGTTATTAAGCAGGAAGTTTCCTCGTAAAGTTCGAATTCCCACAATTAAATGAAGCGTACGACCCCCTGCGTGCGAGAATTTAGAACCTCCTCACCTGTAGAAATTGCTCGGGACACGTTAGCCTTTCAGCGGGAACATTTTAGGAGAACATCAAAGAATCTTTAATCGTTCTGCGTGCGATCCCCTTTGCGCCGTCTCTCAGTGAATATCCTCGATAAGCTGGTTGCCCTCCGTCAGGCTATATACCGCTAAGTAAATTATACATTCCATCATAATGGGCACGTTAGCGTATGTTAACTTTCATGTAATAATCACTCTATTGTAAAATATAAATTTTTTTGTTTTATTTACAATTTTTTCAGACATATTATATTTTTTCATACGTTCCAAGAAATTGTCAGATTCTTCTAATATCTATAACCTCTTTTATAATTTTCTTATAAGATAGAATATAGATAAAAAAATAGAATGATGATAAGTACGTATAAATCGCTATAATCTTTTTTAATTCATCATTTCTGATTCTAATTTAAATTTACACACTTGGTTCAATCTGTTCCGCCTTCGTACGATTTTCGACTCGTGATATTCACGACACGATCGTACACCGATCAAGAGTGCGAAAACGCCGAAATAGCTGCCCTCGAAAATTCAAAAGCAAATCTCCGTGGACGACGCGGATATACATACATAAGAGCGATAACGGAATTTCGTAGTAGGAAACTCCGGGCAGACAAACCGGGCATCAAGAGTATCCGAAAACACACAAGGGATGTTTAGGGGAACGCAAACACACCGTGTCTCTGCATTATGGATGCAACGGAGTGGACCGCTACCCTAGTTGCACCCCTTCCTCCCCCTCGATTTCCCCCTGATTTCCCGCCCCCACCTCCCCGCTTTGCCTTCTCTTTCCGGTCCTCTCTATCCTCTTTCCATCCCCATGTGCACCACGCGAGATGGTTGGTTGGGCTGGCTCTGGGCTTCACCCCCGCTCGCATTTATTTATAATCAAATTCCATGTATACCGGCAGCCGGTGCGGTGGCGGTCTGAATTTCTATCCGAATGTGTACACACTCGTCCGCGAGGAGGTAAGCGCGAGCGCAGGCACGGTGACACACGCGCATGCACACACATGTGTATACATGTATATACGGGTGAACGAACACATAGATAAACGCGCGCGAGTTCGAGGGTGAATTCTTCCGCCTCTCTCTTTTGCTTTCTCTTTATCGCGAGAGAGAGAGAGAGAGAGAGAGAGAGAGAGAGAGAGAGAGAGAGAAAGAGCGGGAAGGCGCGGATTCGCTCGGCGGTCAATTTAAAAATCAATATTGACCGAGGAGCAGCCAATCCTTTATTTATCGACGCGGATTGTTGGCTGCACGGGAGAGACGCGCCAAGAAGATTGCTGCTCTCCCCTTCTTACCTCACCCACAGCATCCCCTAGGTTTCCGCTGCCATGTTGTTCCAAACGCGTCCTGAATAATGCGGTCATCCTCATTACAGTCCCTCTTTAGACCGTCATATTATAGTCCGCCTCGCTTCAGCAATAAAAGTTATCAAAAAAATATGAATAATTTGTCATTTTTCCAATAGTTGACAATTATAGCATTGAAATAGCATTTGTAGATATTATTATTCGATCACGAAAAAAAAAATTTAGAATTAAGTACATTGCATTCGATAATATCTGCAGTTTGCAATAAAAATTATAATAAAGATTTTTAGTACAATGAAAGTGCGTGAAGAAATAAATTAATTTAAAATATATATTTTTTTTGTACTTATATATACTTTATATATTTTCCTTTAGAAGTTTATATTATAATATTTGCGCAATGGAGCGTGATTGAACGATATCTGCAATGAAATTTTAAAGTGTAAAATTTAAGCTTTAAATCTTAAAATGTAAAAAATTGACCAATCATAAATGAATTGAATGAGGAAAATCAACTATGATTGGTCAATTTTTTACGGTATAAGATATAAAGCTGAAATTTTACGCCTTAAAATCTCATTGTAGACATCGCTTTACTTCAAAAGAGAGATAGCTGTTTAGAATGGTTGCGAAGAAGAGCTCGATAATCATGCCGGGGTAATCGCTTCCTAGAATGAATTACTAGGTCCATTTTTTGGATTGATCGCCCATAATAGTGGGTGTTTGGGATTGTGGGCTGATCAAAGCGGGAGCCAAGGCGGAGTCGGGAAGATGTAAGACTCAGCATCGAGGGTTCGACCCTCAGTATCCCTCCAACTTACCCTTCAGCAAGGTACCCTAACAGACATGATCAAGAAAAATGATATCACCCGCTCAAAAGCAGATGACTTTTTGCGCAATGGCGGACGCAGTTCTTTCCTTCACTAGACTACCATTTGTTATCAAGAAAAATATGGCTGTATCATTAAAAGACCAACCACTTTAAAAACATAAATTGCTCGAATTTCATGTTAACTTTATATTTCGTTTTCTAATTTTGCAAAAACTATCTTCACTTTTTTGTCATTTATTATTTTATTTCAATATTTTATTTCAAAATTTTATTTAAATATATATTTTATATGTATATATAGAATAATATCTTAACTAAAAATAACTTTATTTAAAATTCTATTAAAAATATGGTTTTATTAAACTACATTTAATAAAACCATATTTTAATCTTGAGATTTTAGTCATTAAAGTCTTAGTTGTGTGATTAACTATAATTCAAAGATCACGGATATCTTCACATTACGGTAATCACCATTCTTCTTAATTTAACCTTTAGTATCCCCATTAAAAGGAAAAGCGATGAATCAGAGACACCCTATGTAGCACTTCTCGGCATTATAAAGATTTATTTTATCAAACCGTATTTTTGTTGTTAATGTACGAATTACTTCGTTAATATCACGTAGAAAATATATATTTCTTATTTACCTCTTTACAAAATATTTTTTGTAAAATCAAAAAAGATCGTAATATTAACGTAATCTTTCTATCTATATAATGTGCACAATATTTCATCATTTTTAAACCCAAATATGCAATAGATAAATCAATTCCATTCATTTATTTTCATACGATCGTTGACAATACTTAAATTTAACTGCATATAAAAACAATTTTTTTAACATTCTCATATCTATTGTTTGATTGTTTATTTGTGGCATTGTCATTTATGAGAAGTTCATTGCTTACGTCAAAATACATAATAAATGCAAAATTTTCGGAAACCTCTATGTGTATATGTATATCCTAAATTTTTATATACGCATCATATATTACTATTTTTGTCCGATTATGTTCATTTCTATCAGTGTAAATCAACTTTAATTTCGATTCTTATACTCTCTATCATTCTTTAATTCTTAGAACTAGAAAAAGAGATGAAAAGTTAGTTAAATCAAGATTAAAATTAAATTACATTGATAGAAACGGACATTAATATCTTACTACAAAGTTCAGCGATAACTGCCGTTAAATATATCTTATATATTAGCTTGCTCAGTTGTGTCGGCCCGCACCGAAAACATCGGAAGTACGAAACCACCCCCTGGCCATACATACGATATGTCCATCTTCGAACGCGACGGACACGAGGCGGTCGTCGCGCAAACAGATCAATGCTTCACGTTCCAATATAAACAGTATTATTGAAACAAAGCGGGCGGGACGGAGGTGTAGCTGGATGAAGCCTGGTGCGCGCGTGTGAGGAGGGGACCGAGGGATGAAGTTGGGGCAGGAAGAGGACAAGAGAGGCGGTCGGGCGCTCTTCGGTAAGGGCGAGGGAGGAGTGAGGACAGGGGAAGCGAGCGAACGGGGGTCGTGCGGGTGGAACGAGGGAGCAGGGGGAAGCGACCCGGCGAGGAGGATGAGGGTTGATGTTTCTGCCGTTCCGCTGGGTTGCGGGGAATGAACGAGGGGAGAAGAGTTATGTTGCCGCGATATTGTGCTGCGCGGCACGAGCGAACCTCGAGGGGGTGGCTTCCTGTTCCACCACCCTCTCCTCCTCCACCTCTGGCCAGGATCCCCGTCCCTCTCCCTCTTCGTCCCCCGTTGGATTCTACGCCGCGCCATCTCGTCGTATCCTCCTGTTAACCCCCTTCCCCTCCCCCGACTCCCGCCGACCGCGCTCTTGCTCCCCCTTGTCAGACTCACGAACCCATCGACTGTCGATTCTGTATTATATGTCAGGACCCAAACTCCTTGATGCACGTACCGCTCAGCCGCCACCTTACCCTCCCCCTCCTGTCGGTCCTTTTCTTATATTCGCTGGTAACTTATAGCGCTGTCGGTGTTTTCTTCAATAACGAAAGAAACGTATCCTCCACCTCGGATTTGTTCATGATAAAAAACGACTTCCCGCGATCAGACACAAGAATTGATACTGTAGAAAATAATAGTCGACGATATCAGTAAAAATTTCATTTTCATACAATAACATTTTATCGTTACTTTCTTATTATTATTACTTTTTATTTTACTTGAGTTAAATATAGTTGTAATTTTGCATTGCTAAAATGTGATATGTATTTTAGATATTTTTATGAAAGAAAAGATATAAAAAAGAATACTTAAGAAAGATACATCTATCTTTACTTAACTATCTAATAATTTATTTAAAAAGATTAATTTTATGTAAATAATCTATTGGATAAGTGCAAAAGTTCATTCCTAATCCCAAAAAAATTTTTATGTAAGTTGAATATGCAATATTTTACGATATGATGATTTTTAATAGAATTATGACAATCAAAGTCAAAATGTCCTTTTTTTTGTTTAATTCATGATAATTCAGTAACAAATAAAAAAACAGTGTTGTAAGAAAAAGTTTAAGCTTTTACGTTAGAAAGTCAATTTTGAAAATATTTTTTTACATGTGACTGATCCAGAAAATAAGAAAAAATTTCCCATTTTGTCCAGCTCGTAGTTTTTTATATGTAAAACTTACAGAAACTCAAAAAACATAATGACTTTTTGAAAATAGAGATTTTTAAGCTCCTTTAAAATCCTTTCTTTAATTTAAATTTCGTTAATTTTCTAACGAAGTTGTGGCAGCTGCTTAAATTTTATGTAATAACATCAAGCACGATAATTTTTGCATTTACCCGATATAATTACGCAACGGGTTAAAAATTATTATAAAGCCACAACTATAATAGTTTTCCAATTTTATATTTATTTATAGTAATCGACTATCATTTTAATAAATATTTTTATTTCTTTTGTGATATTTATTTAAATTTATTAAAATAAAAAATAATACAAATTTGGAAAAGTTCTATCTTTTATATGTTACAATTATACAGTAATCAATAATAATTGAGAATAAAAGAAGACATATGCAACAAAGAATGTACACAATGTTTTGCAAAGAATGTACACAATACAAGTGAATCTATTAATATAAAAAGATGTGTTAGATATATAATTAACGATATGCCTGTATATCATTTTAATGAAAATCATAATAATGCTTTGCGGTAAAGCCAGGAATTCGAAATAGAGGTTTCCAATCTAGATCGACATCGCGTGCGGCAACTCTTGCCTGATTATTAGCGCTACTACTATGGCGAAGCAAACAGTCAATCAGGATAGCCGTCTATTCGGGTAGGTGGGTAGCTCGCTGGACGCAGTCAACTTGGTGTGAAATTAGCGCAGATGTCGCGGCGATGGTTCATGCTACAACTTCTCTGTTCATTTTCCACGAGAATGGCTTGGGAAGGGGTCGTCGGCCCTAAGCTATCTTCTACCACTCACCCTGGATTTTCAGTTTCTAGCATTAAGCAATCGTTGACCCAATTAATCCACCCACCTCCACGATATCCTAAAATATAACTCTTTGAAGAAACGTAATCCCGTGGTATTATTGCTGTTAATCAACGAAACTAATTAGCCCTTCAGTAGATGGTACGAGTAGTCGGTAGCTAACTTCAATTCGGCATACCCGCGGCAACTCGGGAAAAAAATCGTCACATACTACGATTTATTAGATACAAAGCTTTGCAAAACGACTACTGAAGCTTTCTTTCATCCTCTCGCATATATACACAAAAAGTCGAAACAATAGCCGTATTTAGTTGTGAGAAAGGGATTTTTCATTAGGACAACCTAAGCCCCGATGCGAAAGGATTAATAGAAGTTATAAAGTAGAGCCCGAAGAGGTGGAGGAACATTACGTGACCTGACTCCGATCGAGTCTTTCTTCAGGTTATATTGCAGGTTGCCGTCGTTTCTCATTCACCCCCCACGGCTCATGCGCATCACATCTGACCAATAGAATCGCGTGGTCCATCTCTGCTGCTGACCAAACCCCTTGACTCGTACCACTCTTGCCCCCGAGATACATTCCCCCGCGAAGAAAAAAAAAGAAACTTTGAGACTGGTCTTCCCCCTACCCCTGGCAACCCCGCCATCCAGCGTACCCACGTCGAGTGTGTATTTTCTAGAGGAAACCTCATCAACTCCATCGAAACTCCATTTCTAAGAACGAAATTGGAAAAGACGGAGAAATACCTTCGATTCGACGTGAACGATATATGTATAAATATATCACCCGAAAAAATATCAACATCTAGCCAGAAATGATTGGTCGATCGATGTTGAATCAGCATTGGTTCAACGTTGCTCGACCAATCATTCTGACTGGATAGATAACTAAAAATTTTTCATAATGATATGTCTCAAGAAGAGATATTTCTATTTCTTTATTTTTAAATTATTATACGTATGTGTGTGAGTATACACATAATATAAAAAAATTAAAAATCAAATCAGTGTAATTATTCTATATAAATTACATATTCTTCCAAAATATGTATATAAAAAATAAATAAATTTTTAACATCATCAAATATATGATAAAAATTATTTGATTAATTCATTTTTCCAAAACAGTTAGAGTAATTCTAGAACAATTATTAAAATAATATTTAATGCCAAATAGAATCTATATTGAGTATATAACAAGATTACATCGATTATACTGATAAAGAAATAAAAAAGGTTAAAAAATGAGCATATAAAGAAATAGGTTTAATGAAGATTTAACGAAGTGTGGACATAATTGTGGTTGAAAGTCAAAAAACGAAGAATGTATTTTCGCAACAAAACGGGCTTTAACGATTCGACAATTCGCTCTTATCCACCAATCTGGCGTTAACCATAGCGCAAGCTTTCTCGCGAAACTGTCTGGTTGGGCGCGTCGAGCATGACTGGAGTGCGACGTGAATAACTTAGTAGCTCAATTCTGCTCATCCAGCGCCGGCGAGACCTGGTTCGGTCTTCAACCGAACGCAGTAGCTACATCCATTCTTCACTACTTCGCAGTAATATAATATTATCCAAGCATTGTACCCGACTAATTAGTTGTACTAACGCTGTGCGACCTGATTACACATTCGGCTCGGCTACCCGAACTTACAGAGTTGCGAAACGTATAAAGCTTCAGAATTCCTTACGAATTAGTTGGATACTTCTCGAGTTGGCACAAATAATTCTTATATTTTACAATTACTATTGAAACTAAATATTTTATATTATATACATATATTCTATGTATATCATTCCTTATAAATTTCTGTTCGATTTCTCTAATGTCTCCATAAACATAAATTTTGGCTTAAAAATTGTCCTTTAAATCTTTCAAAATTTATATAAATAGAAGAAGATAAAAATCAAGAAGATAAATATATGTATCGTCTAAAATAATTTTGTTGTATTAGGTAATACATATCTAATTCACATTATTCATATTCATTCATATTCATTCATAAATGAATACATAAATGTCTATAATACATAAATGTCCAAGTACATAAATGAATTCATACATAAATATCAATAGTCAAAAAACATTTTTAAAGCAAGCGATGTATTGATAACATTGCTATGTATTGATAACATAAATAATTAAATAGCATTATAATAAAATATTTAACTTTTTAAATAAACATTATTTAAATAAACATTTTATATAAAAGAAACAATTGAAAAGCAGAAAATAAACATGTTTCTTGTAAAATAAATTATTCTTTCTTCGCTATAAAAAACATAAGAGCTGTTAAAAACATAAGAGAAATAAATAAATCCCAAGATTATAACTCTGCTGAAATTGTTCTAATCAATATATATTATCTACTCATGTTATATGAGACCGAAATTTTAGAAAAGAACATTGAGCGATTAGATTTTAGCACGAAATAAAAAATCAATCAATAGCACAGACTATACGAGCTGGTTCCATTTCCATCGACAAATATTTGGTCAAAACTAACGTCACGCCACTAGCTCGAATCGATACAATGTTTTGATGCTATTTCGAAAAACTTGGAAACAATTGAATCGACCATGCGACTATAACAGTGTTGTGTAATTTTACTAATTCTTTTTTGTTCTATCGTATATTGTAGACTGGTAATACAGCGGATAACAGTTGTGTATAGATTCAACGAGTTCCAACTTTTCTAGAAGTTTACCAAATGACAATTGTTGATAGTGTGTGTAATTAATCGATTGATTGAAAATGTTCAAAGATATTCAGACCCATATTTATATTTGTTACGTAAATCTCGTAATGTAAAAAATTACTTTAAAAAAATAATTTTAAAAAATATTAAAATAAATTATATCAAATCAATTATATATAGACAAATATTCAGAATAAAGTATATATTTATATCTTGAAACTCAGATAATTCAATAGTCATATTTATATTATATATTGACTAAGAGCGTACTCAATTAATTGTAAGATTAAGATCTGGTTTCACCAATGTACATAAGATTAATTTTTATTTTGATTTAATTTAATGTGC
>JAANIC010002588.1:2761398-2782031 GCA_017607545.1 Acromyrmex charruanus
TAAGTATCATATTAAAAATTAAAACTATTTCAATATTTAAATTCCTTTTTACATTAATATTAATATTAGATTAAAAAAATTATTTTATTAATATGAAAATTTTTTAAGTTATGTTTTCATCATAAAAAAATTATTACAAGTGTATTTAAAATTCATTTGAACAAAATGCAGTTTTTTTTAATTATAGAAAGAAAAAAATCCGTTTTTAAAGAATTGATTTCCTAATAAAAATAAATATGTGATTTACGAGATACAAAATTACATTATCTCACGCGTAATATATTAAATTACCGCTACAGAGATATATGTTATATTCTGACAAACAAATAAACGTATTTCCAATTTGTATTTGCACTCGACAATCGCACGAGGGATTGTTCGTCCACGATGGCGCGCACTCGGAATCAACGCGCCGACCGCGATGCGGATGTCGTCACGAGTTGAATAATAAATTGCGCCGTTAATTGAAACAATTAATTAATAATTCATGGTAGGCAAGGAGAATTTGCCAGTCGGATAGTGAGCGAGCAAGCGGATCGGGATGGAAGGGGTGCCTGGTCGGGGGTGTAGTGAGGCGGTCGTCGCGGAAGCTTGTAATTTGCGTCACGAGTAATGCACAAAAGCGAGACAGTGAGGAAAGTTGCGGGCGTGTGGGACGCAGACGGATGTATATACGTCTACCATCCTGAATATAATTTACTTGAACAAACTAAAATCCCCATCGAGAGCACGCTACTTCGTCGCGTCTTCTGCCGCGATAGCTTGGCATCCTTTTCGAGAACCTGTCGTATCTCGTCGCCTCAGTAACCCTCAACGCTCCCCGTACTCCGACCTACGAAAACCGTCCCGATCGGTCCTGCTCAACCCCATCGTTCCGCGATTCGCCCGATTCACTCCTTTAGGAATACTTTATAAGCCGAAAGACGCGACCCGATGCCGCTCAAACTTATTCTCTATTTATGTTTAGTCACGGCAAAAAAAAAACGCAGTTTTCTCTCTACAAAATTTCTCGCTTTTTAAATCAATCTTTAATTAAATGTTACTTTGAAATAAAAGATATAAATGCTAGCATTGCGTTGCGTACATTATATCCAATTCCTTGTAAAAATAATCTTGCAAAATTAATTTTAATTATTAATTTTGTGAAAAATTTGATATCAATTTTTAACAAAAATTTAATAATGATTATTGCATTTTTTCCAATATCTTGTCCTAATAAGTCTTATAAGTCTTACATTTAATTTTTAAGATTTTTTTGTAAAACAAATTAAATAAAATAATTTGATTATTCTTTATATATTTTTTAAAACTTATTGGAAAATTTTTAAATTTTTAATACAATATTTATTGCTATAAAACAATGCTTTGATATTAAAATAATTAGTATTTTTCAACACATATATATCCTTATGTTTTGTCCTGGAAAAAATATCCAACTTTTTCCAAGCTCTCTTTGTCTTCGATATGTAATGATAACAAAAGTCAACGTTAAAATTTGCAAAACGGTAAAATTCTATTCTTCAACTAATGGAAAACACGTGTCGATCAGCGGAAGATTCTAATCAGATCGACTTAGAGAGAGCTCAATCGACCTCTTTGGCGAGATGTGGTTCAATCCCTGTGTGCGGACGATAAAAATCCAAAAGGATAGAAAGCTGCAGGTTCATTTCATAGGGAAGAGCAAGAGACGCGCAGGGTGTGGAAAGGAGAAATGGGTACAATCAGTAGGAACGACGAGGAGGCGGCGGGTGGCAGACGAACGGAGAGGGATGAACCGTCGTTCATAAATCTCGATAGATTACTAAATCCTGGGTTTGATGAAACTCTGAGCTGGAAGCGTACATACATGTATGTCACCACGCGACGGTTACGCGTACACGCACTCACGTAAGTCGGTGTTGGTATCGCGCTAGCTCATCGGGAGCCGGGCGCTGATAACATTATCATAAAACGGCAATATCGCGCGGATATTGACTCGACAGAGAAGCGCATCGCATACGCCGTCAGCTGCTTGCCGTCAAACGAAGCTTAAGAAGTAATCTAGAATGTGGTTCTATGGCTTACAACTTTTTCATATGCAAATAATCGAACACAATGAATTTAAATTTTGGACATCACGTGAACTTTCGAGATAAGTAGTTACATATTTTCTATACTTGCTTTATTATAACGTGTTGTAATAAACAAAATATTTTGTTACAACATTACATGATTGTAATTGTAATAAATAATCGTCAATAAATGATTGTCAATAATAAGTGCATAATATGTCAATATTAAATGAAAATTAATCAATGAGATTAAACACACATGAGTGAAAAATGCCATTCGGTGAAGGCAAATTCTTCATGTCTCTAATAATATTTCTTGTATTTATATAATTTCTGTATTATATTGTATTAAAAATTAATAAAAGATTTAGGACTGTGCATTTTTCAAGACAAATAATCCGCACAGACAGAACAGTTTTGCTAGAGCTACAGTATCTAAAATTTTAGCTGGATATAGATCTGAAAATAATTTTATTAGAGTACCAAAATAATTATGATGGTCGCTCAAGCAATGTTACAAAAAATTTTGACATTTTAGCAATCATTTTGAGCGATCTATGTAATTATTTTAACAGTTCAATAAAATTATTTTCAGATTTGCATCTAGTTATAAAATTTGTAGATACTGTAGCAAAACTGTTCTTTCTGTACGCACACAGTTTGCTTGAATTAGAAATTACATAAATTTATAAGAAATATTATTGGTCACAAAGAACTTGAGCAAATATGACATTTTTCATGTGTGTATAATATTTCACCTTACACTTTATATATATGTATATATATATATATATGTGTGTGTGTGTGTGTGTGTATATGTGTAGTTATAATTTAAATGGAAGAGAGAAAGACGTGTGTACGAGTGTACGTAAGTAGGGAAGAGTTGCCAAATGCAACTCTAAATCGTCTAAATCGTATCAATACTTCATATTTATATTATTCAATATAAGCAATATTCAGTAACAAAAATATGAAATGAGAAATGAGTAATATAGAGTAAAAATTGAATAGATTACGTCTTATTTTATGGATGTTAACAGCATTAAAAAAAAAATCAGGTATATTCAAATTAATTTTTTATTAATTTAGCTGATAATAATGTAATCAGACAGCACAGAAGATTTATAATAAATATTCATAAATATTTGTTATTATTTATTTTTTAAAATATTGTATAAATATTTTATATATATTTTATATAAACTTTATTCAAAAACATTATTATAAAATAGATAGATTGAGTATTTTATACAATATTTATGATAATTATAAACAAATATTTTTTACTTGAAATGTCTATTAATAATAAGACTCATAATTTTAAAAAACCAAAGAAAAAGGGACTACAAGCCAAAAATTATTATATAAAATAAACTATCAAACTATAAAAGTTGAACAAAAATAAAAGAAATAAATATTGTTGAGTAAAAATTTAATCTAATATGCTAGCAGTAAACAAACGTTTCGATCACGCTCGGATCATTTTCAATGTATGTTAAAAACATACATATTTATTACAGTCGATAAAAACAAAACATAATAAATTTTCTATTTCGCTCCCTAAAACAGACGCTGGTGATGTGAAAAACGAATATCACAATTATAATATATATCGGAAAAAGAACATACGTATGATAATAACTACTTGTAGTCAATTATTGAAATGCTTGTAATGTCAATAGTAGTAAAAAGATAAGCTTAAATGTTCTTAGATTTGAAGTAAAAACAGAAAATGCGTGAAATGAATCCGGTCTTTAAATATAACAAATCCAAAGTTTCAGGTACAGGCAGTCAGTTGAAAATAGAGACAGTGCGAAAAGAAATAAACGATGTAATCTTCTCGGTATTTTTTACTTGGATTATAATGTTTTATTAAGTATTTTCAAAGCATTTACAATATGTATGATAAATATTTCATAATATTGTATTATAATAAATATTTATGATCTGTGCAATCTAAAACCATAAAAATATTTACAAAACATTAAAAATGGATCTAACAAATATTTTGTAAATATTTTATAAATATTGTGTGCTGTCTGGGCATACAATTTTATTTTAAACTTTGTAGTTATATAAAATATTTTACATACTCACGCGCGCGCGTGTGTGTGTGTGTATGTGTGTGTGTGTGTACATATTACCAATTATTATAAAGATTAAATCGACTTTTATTAAATTTATCAAGTTTCTTAAATTATATCATTATAAGATAAAACTAATATTTGACAAAATATATAACTAATAATTAATATGAATACAAAGGCCAATTGAAAGAATTCCAACCGGTTTACTTTGACATCCTTGCCTTTTTATTATTGTGATTTAATAATTATTAAATACTTGATCATTTTTCGATAAATTATTAAAATTAGATATTAATTAATTATTATTTATTAGTTAACAGTTTATTTTATTAATCTTAAATTTTTTATTGATTTCATTTATAAATTCGATATTTTCAAAAGAAATACGATTTAGAAGATTTACAGGTACGATTTAGGCGATTGGTTGCCCAAATTTTATCTTTAGCAGTATGTTAAAAAGAGATTTATAACAAATTAATTTGTTATTGGTGAAAAGTTAGACATTAATAATAAATATCTGAAATATCAAGTTATATCCAAGGTTCATGTGCGTATAAATATCAAATGAAAGATATAATAAAAAAAAATAGTTTACGCGAATGATACGCATTCAGCAACTCTCGCCTCTAATATATTTTTAGAAAATAAGAAAATTAATTCTTTTCTTAAGGAAAAATTTCGAATATTAATATTATTTGTTATAAGTGTTATTTCTTATGAATATTATTTTTTGACTTTTAAAATTCTATCATTATTAAATAAAAGAATCAAAAGTTCTGTTTAATATTAAGATTATGGAATTTTAAAACAGTTTATGTATATCAGAATTTCTTTCAAACTATGTCAAATCCTCTCAGGCCTTAATTAAAAAATTCTATTGCGATATTAAGATTTCACATCAAAGTGCGATTTGATAAAAGGGTGAATGCAGTCGAAGTTGGCATAAGAATACTTCAGAGACGAGCGTCTTCCTTCTCTCCTTTTCTCTCTCTCTCTCATTCCCTCTAGCAGTCGTCTCGCCAATAATGTCTAATATAGCAGAAGGCCTAGATGATGAGACTTCGTCCCGCCTCAGTTCAGTTCAGTTCAGGTATTAGATTATGAATATTCATGGCGGTGTGTCTGCGCGGTGCTTCATTACACCTTCCCTCCGCGCCCCTGTCGCTTGCTCAGTCTCCGCCTCGGTTCTCCGTCTCGTCCTCTTCTTCTTCTCCACCCTCGCCTCCTGATCCGGTAGCAGGCGCGTCAATCAATATGCAACACCACACCGCGCTTTGCTTATCTTCCGCAGTTTCCTAACCCACGCGAATATATTCGCCGACCGATCCGCGCGAATATCTTTCCAATTCATGCCGCGTCTCACGATGATAATGATACGCGGGCAAATCGATACAACGATGAAACCAATCAGAAACGATTAAAACCATCTGTTTCAGTCTCGATATTATTGATAGCGAGTGACTGGTTGGTTAAATACGGTGACAAGTCCATTAGCGTGAACAGCGATGGAGTAAATCCGGTGCACGGTAGACAAGCGCGTCTCTGAAATATAAGCAACTCTGAGATTCACTAATTTTTTGAAAGTTTAATGGAATCGATCAAGAACATCGTGTTTAATAGCTAAATTTTTTTAAAATTTTAATACGGTTAGCTTAAAACGGAAATTTTTAATACAGTTAAAAAGGACACGGCACGAGAGAGGATATTCGAGACATGACGATTTTATACTAAATTCAACATTGATTTTCAATAATAAAATACTTGAGATCAAGTGCTTTAAATAAAATGTCAAGATAGTTATTGCAAATACATGACTGAATGACAAGTGGAATTGATGATTAAATACCATCAATTATTTGATCTTTTGATTTAGTAATTCGAATATTGGTAACACTATTACATATAATAAATAAGATCTACCAAATTAGTAACTGATATTTGACATACATCGCTAATATAAGTATACTGAACTATTCATATTGCGCGATTTAAACGAATGATTTTTTTACAATTCTCTAAACGTGTCTGTATGTCAGAAATAAACATAAACCGCTCGTACATAAAGTAAAATCAATGAAAAGATATAGTTTAAGTTAAGAAATAAACGTAACATAAATCATCTGGCTAAATAATCTAATTTTGTACAGACTCTTACATTAAAATGATAAGTTAAAAAGCTATTGAACGCTTAATAAGCTTTTTGAATAATAAAAGTCTATCGTGAATTATATAGATCGCGTAAAACAAGCTTAAGGAGTTAAAGTTGCAATTAGTGGAAGCTATTAGCAGTGGCTCATATTAGCCGTGATTGTTGGCGCGCACTCGCTTAGTCGCCAGACAGCAGGCGCGTCCTATTAGTCATTTGGCCGGCGATCGGGCACAATTTGACGCCCCACCGTCGATGGAATTAATAAAGCGCGGCCGGGCAATCTGCTCGTATACACCAGGTCGGACAACGGGGATACGCCAGCGGCACGTTGGCGGTGGCAATATAGAAAAGTGGGGAGCCGAGAACCCCGGAATCAACGTGGTGGAGAATCCCCCGTGGCGACGACGACTACCGACTACTACGGACTCGGTCGGAACCTGCATGATTTGATTAGCCTCAGATTGACCCCACGAGCCATCCCCGTTACACTCTCGCTTTCCATGCGCGCCATGCGGGGCTCTAATCACTCACGAGACGATCCTTTTTACTCGGTCCATCCCTCCCTCTTCCCCGCACGCTCCTTTATGCTGCGCAAGCGACACCCACTGCGCGCAGCAGCGCGGATAGCGCCGGCGACGGCACCCTTGTCCTCTCCCTTCCGCGGCACCCTTGGCCCTTCGCACCATTAGTCTTACGCCGGGCACTTTATGTCGGGAAATTTGCAATCTTTCCATTTAATATATCGACGGTGCGCAGTGGCTGGAGGCATACGATTTGAATATATTAGCTCGACAGGAAGGCGCTTCTCGCTTCTGTCTCCTCGGCACGAATACCATGGTCGATATACGTCAGGACAGCAAAATGCGAAGCTACGTCACGTAAAGAAGTTAGCCAAGTTACGACCTGCGATTTTTTTTTTAGAAAACAGTGTTTATTTAAAATTCGAAAAAAATCTTTCAAATTTTTCAACTAATAATATTTATCCACTAATAATTCATTATAGACTTTATCGATATATCCTTCAAAAAATTATCAAATTCTTAAATGCATATCATATTTTTGCAATTTTCAAGAACATCATGTTTCTAAATTTGAAGTTTAATTACAACTAATAAAATCTTATACTCCAGTAACAATCTTTGATTTTTTTCATACATTACAAATTTCATATTTTTGCGATCTTATTATAGTAGTAGTAGATATACAGTAGTGATGTACAATAGACATGAAGTAGCAATCTCTGTTAATAACGGAAGTAAGGGTGCAACCAAAATGAATGGAAGAAAGAGTACTGGATTAATTTGAGACAACGCGTATAAATGTAGTTGATATTGAACATAAGGGGGAACATCATATTAGTCAGGGTGCTACCCTCTCAAATTATATACACCAGCCACACCCCGAAAATGAATACGAAAATGAATACAGCTCATATTTAGCATCTGGCTTGATTTCTCCGAATATAATTTCTACGGAATATAATTACCCTTACGTGAGTAATTATATTTGCAATTATTACAAAAATTTGAAAAATTGTAATATAAAATTCAATATAAAATTAATAATAATTATCATTAATATATAAGCATTTATATCGAAACGCCGTAGTTCAATAATTAATGACGATTCGAGCAAAATTAGATGTGCTACTACTACCTATAGTATCTATAATTCGATTAGACCTTAACCTTAGATGAAAGTTGAAAGGAGAAAAGGTAGCGGACGCGCGGAAACTGCAGAAAGAAGACTCCATGAACTCTCATTATGTTCATTAACTTGTTCACTTGGTCTTATCTTACATTAATATTAAACGTGTAATGATTTTTTTCTGCCAAATTAATGGAAGAATCTCTAAAATGACTGAAAAAAAAACCAAATACCATTATGTTACGAATTTTAATTCATCTTCATTTCATTGATGATTATCCTAATCAAAACAAATTATAAATATATCCATAACGTAATATGATATAATTTAATTTAAATTTTATAAATAAAATACAACAACAATAATATGTATTAGCTTGAAAATATATTATATTACTATGAAATATTGAAACTCATTTAGAGATAAATTGTTACTAACGCTAATTTGACAAAAGTATATTATAGATATAAAAATATAAGAATAGAAATAATGTAAGTAAAATAGGAAAAAATTTATAGTAAAAGAAAAATATTTCATCTCAAACATGTGTGTTTCAGTATTTTATAGTAATATATTTTCAAACTAACACACACACACACACACACACACACACACACACACACACACACACACACGCACACGCACACGCACACGCACGCACACACACACACACACACACACACGCACAATTACTTAATTGTAGTTTTATTAAGAAGAAAATATTTTTGCTCATATATTGTTGATATTAATATTGTTTGAAAAGACAATAAAATGAACAAAATACACATAGCAAATAATATTTTTGTTAACGTCAATAGAATTTTATGGGCGATAATGATCCAAGGCAGTACGTAAGAAATGGAGAGGGTTTTGATGAAAAATGGAGATGTTTGCACAAAGGAAAACACTGGTTCGTTCGCAACATATACCATCTCAAACATGGGAGAAAAAGACTGAAGGGGCGTAAGCAATAGACGAATCATTCATTCCAAGGATAAGATAGCTATCGTAGACAAGATATAAAAAAAAAGACAACGTCGCCGAAGGCGCAAGATTTGTTGCCATAAAGAAAATTGCTTGGCGCTAATGAAGAAACATTACCTTGGCAATATTGCGTCCTTATTCACTACACTGTCTTGCATTTATGGATGAGGAGATAAAAAGAATCGATCGATCCGAACAAATGGGTTAACGCGCGTACTGACTTTAACATTAACATATTAAAAACTTTTTAGAATGTTTATTACATTACACAATAAGAGTGATATTGCTTGAATGAATTTTATTTTATTAAATATGCAACATATAATATAACATAATGTATATATGTATATATATACATGTATATATATATATATATATATATATATATATATATATNGTAATATATTGCAGTATATAATTATATTCAATATTAATAAAGCTTGATTGAGAATAAGTATAAACATACATATTATACAAGTAGCAATATTTGATAAAATTCTAAGAAAGAGCATAATCATTTTTGCCTTTTTATTTATAATTAAATTTTCTCTTTTTGTCTGTTTGTACTTCAGTTGTGAATCAAAAAGTCTGAAATTGAGAAATTTGAAATATTTTGCATTGTATCGCACTGTAGTATCATATGGTATTACTACGGTCATTCAGCGGTCCCATCTTTCTCTCTCGCATTCATTAAAACCTTCCTGACATCTGTCGCGTTTCCATCCGTTAGATCGATCGGCGTTTCTCCTCCTATGGTCAGCCTGACAAAGAGATACAGTCAGTAACACGCCGATGATTTGTGAAACTGTCCGGTCAGCAAGTATGCCAGAATGTATATGGCTTCGCGCAAGCGCAACCCCTTTTTCCGGCGACCCCATGTATTGACGCGGTGGTCACTAGCAGAACTAGAGAACCCTCACTGACCAGCACCCCTCTATTCCGTTCAGGCGTCCATGGAGAAGGCTGTATGTCTTACGGAATGCCTATGATGCTTTCTCGCAGCCCCTCCAAATCCTCCTCCAACACCCCTTCCGTCCCGCCATACGCCCGTGCATCCTCAACTTCCAAGCACTCTCCAGCACCCCGATTCCCCGAGTCACCCTCTCTATCTCTGTTTCTCTCTGGACCCGACCCCATCTCTTCTGACGGCCACACGCTCGTGACAAGTGCGAGGCGGCCATCCAATAACCCGCACCGGCCACTGGCCTCCTCGGACTCCCACCTTCGACGCCGCCATAACCAGCCAAGTTATTGAGGACACGGAGGAATTAAGAAACGGAAGGGAATGCGTCTGTCTGTACTTCGCGTCCTTTCATTCTCCTTCACAATCTTCTTTCGTCAGATGATGCATGCAAAAATACCAAGTATTTAACATGTTTTTTTGATCCAAAGATCGATTCTTATAAAATTCATAATAATAATATGTGTAATTTTTCAAAAAAAAAAAAAAAAAAACTGAAAAAAATAAACATTTAGATCCATTTTCATACTTCACTTTTAAATACAATTATTTTATAGATTTTATAATACATATAACATATACTACGTACTAAATACGCGCATTTATCTCTCATGAGACGTGAATACAAACTTCAATGATATTTAGTAATATCGGAGATGTAATTTGTTATCACAAATATCTGTGTTATTTATTTTAAAAATACGCCATTATTAATATTATGTATTTTCTTTTTAATAATTATCGTAAGACTTAATAATTCATTTCATGAATTAATAAGAGAGAGAGTCTGCAACAAATTTATTTTAAAATTAAATCTAATTTATACATGATACATCGTTGAACAGAAAACGTGAAATATTTTTCAACAATTAATCAGATTAACATAGAATAATCTACAGTACAAAGAAGTAATAAATTAAATATATATGGAACAAAAAAAGAAATTATCAAGAGAAGTAAAAATAATTAGATGTTCTTTCGATCTTCTTTCGCTAACAATCTATCCACAAAATACATAATAAATAAGTTTCTCTATCTCTTTCTCGTTTTTCATTACATACACATATAATTTCATATGTATTTCAATATTATTAAAAAAAATACATTTAATTATAATTAAAAAGGCAGATCAAAGTCTTTAAATAACAATATAACAATGTTGCATAAGATTAATAGTCTCTTCAATATTTGAAATTATTGAATGTCGAGATGAGTTTGGCAGCTTTTAAAAGTTAAGCTACTATTATTTAGCCAAGAATCATTGTAAATAATAATACGTCAGGAAACAATCAATCCTTCACAATGTACGCTTCGAAATAACAGGTACCTGAGTGTTGTACAGCGTTCATCCTGTATTCAGACGAATGGATGAACATCGTGTGCTGACGGTTATAGTCCGAAACGCTGGAGATGAGGCACATTTATATAGGCACGCACACGCGCAAGCAAGTCCAGTAGTCGGTCCAGTGGCCGTAGCTGCGGCCGGCAGCTGCGGGGGTGGCGATCGGGGCTTTCCCCCCTCGGCCGTAGGAGGGTGGCGAGGCGTTGATCAATACGTGAAGATAGAATCCGATGCTACCCATCCAGCCATTCCGCCTCCCCCCTGTCCCCTTTCCCTCTTTGTCCCCTTGGTTCCTCTCCACCATACGCCAGCTCGACAACGCTACAACCGCCGCTGCCCGGTCCAGCTGAGGGTATCGCGGCTCAATCGACTGATTTGTCACCCACGCATCATTTTCTTCGAAGGAGGGTGGATTTCTCGAAGCTTACCGTAGAGAGTGTTCAAGCCTTGCGGCATTTCCATTAGTGGTAAAACGTTTAATTCTAAACTTCAGTGTGTATGAATTTGCACGATTTATCATTGATACAATCGCACGATTAAATATGATAATTGCAATTATATATTATCCCATTCGTAATACTCAAACAAATCATGAAATCCATTCTAGCTTTGTAAATGTTATGTGATGAATTTTAATAAAAGCTAGCTCGTATTTAGCTCATAATACGAAAAGTAAAACCACTACAATATTTACAATATTTAAAAGAAAGAGAGTAGAATACATTTTACAGTTTATCAAGTAGATCATTTAAAATATCTCGAAACTTTCTGTTTGTTAAAACTTTTTTTATTTAGCGTCGATAAATCAACTCGCCTTTCGATTTGGCTTTAATCGCTACATTTTTTTTGGCAACAAAGCCGCTCTCTCAGAATACGAAAAACAAAAAAAAATTACTAATGCGATATTAGCATAGAGAAAATAACAGGTAATTTAACACGGAGGGATTAGTGCGATAGGAGGGTCTAGAATTTTGCAGGCAGGCAGAGGGAAAATGCCAGTCCGGTAACGGGGCTCGCTCTGAAAGGAAAGTTAAATCCCTTTACAGTTTATACGACGAACGCTGGTGTTCCCAACTTAGCTGGTTTAGGGTCATAAACCTTGCCCGAGCATGCAGAGGAAAACGCATTTATAACTAACGTAACTCGTATCCCGCTTAGCTAAATAATTAAAAGATACGAGAGAAAAGGGGGTTGCGTTCCACCTCCCCCGCCGTGAACATTACTACCATTACCGCCGAGCCTCAATTCCCTTCAACTGTCAACTATATTATGTACCTTCATTACATCGTTATCATTGTTTCTGCTTCATATCAGGAAAAAAATACTCTTATATAGAGTACGTGTTTTACTTTTATTAATCATATATCGTTCTATTTAAAAATGTAGCAGTGAAAAGTAAAATGTAATTTTTGCTTATATTTTTTTTATATATCTAAATAATAGAAAGAAAAGTTAATTTATTTCTAAAATAACGTTATATTAATATAATATAAATCTTTTATTATCCCTCTTTACGCGTATATATAAATCGCATTAATTATTGCAACTTGTAATTAATCACCCAACTAAGATCGTATTATTCAATTAAGAAACAGGATGAAAGAAAAAAAAACAAAATATAATTTATCCGTCATACTGATTGGATAAATATATGTACAAGGATGAGAAGAGAGAGCGGTCATTGGACCGTTGACGAGAATCGGTTTAGCGTGCCGCAGTGTAAGAGGTAGAGACCAACGTTAGCTTTATGTTAATCTCGGCTAGCGGCGCTGCGGCTGACAACGATGCTGTCGCTGTTAATATCGCCCGGTGACGTAGTAGTAACTAGTTGCCGGTATACCTGCCGGCCAAACTGCATTGCGCCGACACAGTCTGGGAGCGTACGTGTGTGGAGTATGCAGCCTGCCGCTACGTACTCTCCTATGGTGTACGCTTCGGGGGTGGTATCGCACGATATGGTGTGGCTGTACCACCGAGAGGGTGGCGACAGGGGTGGCAATCAATATGGGCCTCAACGCAAACACGGCGCCGCTGTTGTACTAACATCAAATAGGCGGATAGCGACCGGTCGCTCGCCTCGTGTGCATTGTCTACTCTACTACTCTGTATAAACCGACCGCTTTTCGATATTTTTCGCCCGGCTGATCGAGTCGGGTTAACCGTCGCCGATTGTGCCGACTTCGATACTTCCAATTTTTATGTCTGCATACAAAGACGTTAGTAAAAAAAAAAAATAATAAGTTTACGAATCTTCTCTTTTACCTACATATAATACAGAAATAATGAAAATCTAATTAACTTCTTTCTATTCACGTAACATTTTTTTAATTAAATATTTGAATAAATATAAACAATTATCATTTGATATTGAAAATAAAAAGAATACGACTCTAATAAAAGACTTTGCGTGTACAAAATATAATTTATTATTATATAGATGTATACTATTACATACGCTTAATAAAAAATAATTTACAAAATCAAAATTGATAGAAACATTTTTATTTGTGATTTGTAAACGCAGATAAATAAAAGTAATCTGTAATAGGTACGATTTTTTGGAAGAAAGTTACAAAATCAAAATTGATGGAAACATTTTTCATTTGTGACTTGTAAACGCAAATAAATAAAAGCAATCTGCAATAGGTACGATTTTTTGAAAGAAAATTACAAAATCAAAATTGATGGAAACATTTTTCATTTGTGACTTGTAAACGCAGATAAATAAAAGCAATCTGCAATAGGTACGATTTTTTGGAAGAAAGAACAAACAGTGAGCAGTGAAATTCTGGGAAGCATTGCACCATAAATTCGAGGATTGCCGAGAACAAGGAGGCAAAATTCCGCAGTCGGAATTTTCTTCAACGAAGTAGAATCACGCGGGCCGTGAGTCGCCGCTGCGCCGGGCTACCCTGCCTTCTTCTCCCTCGACAAGGCGGAGCAAAAATTCGATGGTGGGAACAATAGCGAGAAATAAATTATGCGAGATTACAAAGAAGGCAGCACTGGTCGGGGAAGACACTTTATATTATCCGGAGACAGCGGTAGCATAATTGCCACCCGGACCACCGCCGCCCCTTGAACTCGCTCCCGACCGTCTTTTTCCAACCCCCGCTGTCTTCTCGATCCATGTTCTTCGATACGAACGCCCCCAGAAAATAGAAGACGAAGAAGTTCCTCGTTATGAGATGCGAGCTGATTTCTTGCCCAGCTGTTTTCCACCCCGCACTACCATTCTTTAGGAAGATTTCCCCAACGTAAACATCCTGGCTCTGATTCCAGCACACCACTCCACTCACTTCGCTCCATTCCACTCGATTCGGCCTACTATCCGCACTCCTTCAATCCCACGGAATGAGTTTCGCTTTGTATGTCCATCAAAGAGTACGCTTAAAATTGCATTTAACACTTTTGTCAGTGATAATTAGTAATTAATTAAAATTTTTATTTTGCTGAAGCGAAATGTTTCTAAATCAATATTAATTAATTTTTTAATATCATGGATATGTATTTAATATCATGGATAAAATTAATTTTTTATATAAAATTATAGTTACCTATATTATATTCATAAATATTACATGCATGTTTTGACATAATCAGAGAAACAAATTTGATAATGCACAAATTTCATTAAATAGGTCAATTGATAATCACATAAAAATTCGTAATAAATTAAGATTTTATTCATTCACGAGAATCTCTAATTTAAATACATGTCTTATTGCCTCAGTATCCGTTAGTCTTTTAGTCAATTTAAATGTTGAAGTCCTTTTTCTGTATATTGAGAACAAATCTTCCAATTGAAGTTCTAGTTCTGTTCATCTGTTATCACTCTTTCTTTACTATTATAATAACTTTTTATCAGAATCTCTTACATAGTAATTATGTTAAATTTGCTACTTATATAATGTATGACGTCTTTACTTAATGCATGATTTTCGTATATATATTATAATAAATTATTTCCTTATAAACGAAATTGTGATAATATCAATGATAATATTTTAACGCAAAAAAAAAGAAACAACTATATATGCAATACGTAGGAATATTAAAGCCGGTTGTAACGATGAAGATGGTCTTAGAAGGACAAGGTTTAGGGTGATGGAAACGTAAGATGTTAATGAGGCTGGAGGGTTGGCATTCCTAGCGGCCTCCAAGACTTCCAAAGATTTCTCTCTGGTAACGTCAAGATTCTGATCCTCCACGAATCTTCGTTCAATCTCAATGCGCATGTTACTGTAAATATATTATAGTTTTTCTCAAGTATGAATTTAATAATTTACAAAAAAAAACTGTGTAATGTTACACATAGTTGAAAAACTTGTGTTAAATCTAACATATTTCATATATCTCAAACAGTTCACCCAATTTTTGTTAATTTAATATAAGATGAATATGTTAAACAGTAGCACAAATATTATGTAAAAAATTAACATAAAAAATGTAACACTGACACAATTTGTAAGCAAATTGTGGAAGTACATTTCTTCACTAAAATTCACATTTATAATTAACACGTTTCAGTAAATTTAATATAAAATATTTGAATAACACAAAAATATCAGATTATATTAAATTAACTCGGATGTGAAAAATTCAAAATTTTAACAGAGACCGTTTCCAATATAAATACAAAATGTTTTTATTGTGCACGATTAAAAGAGGTCTTCCAACAATATCAATTTCAACAATAGTATTCTATAGCAACCGCATAAATTATCTTTCACTTAATTTACGTAGATTCTTAAAATAAAATTTTCAATAAAAGTTATGTGATACAAATGACTTTCTGCTTTCAAAAATGAAACGTTATCAATTTCAATTAGGTTTTATCAAAATTTTATTTCATTATTTTAATATAGTGATCAAATCATGAGAAAAGTTTTAAAAATTTCCAAATAAATAATATCCAAAGTATCTTTAAACATTTTCTCGATTAAAATCACGTGCTTCATTTTGTTACTCTTTTTTTCGAAGCATAATAGTACGCAAAGGCTACCCCTCGTGCTCTTAAATTATTGTTGTTCGGGGTGGAGCATACAGCACGCGAGGGCGTATCATACGAATAGATATGATAACCCCAGGCTATGGGTTGGTTCGATTCAACGGACCAATAACATTTCATGGTTGTTCCATTCATAACCAGATATCATAAAGTACCGCCCACCGAAAGAAATTCTCTTACGTATTATGCGAGACTGTATTTCATATATATTATGTTTATAAAATGCACATATAAAAAATTAGATTGAAATTTCTTAATTAATTTTAGATTAATTTATTTTTTAAGTCGAAATTTTAATTTGTGTGTTTATTTCAGTATTATTATATAAATATTTATGATATTGTCTTTCCTATAAAAAAAAAATCATTATTTAAACAATTGAAATATAAATTTAAATTCGTAATAAAAATAAGAACTTTATCTAATATCACTGAGATTTTGTTTTGCTTTTGTTTATTAAAAAAAAGATTTCGTCTAATCGTGATTGATAGTAGGATTCTTCGTATTATAATTTTCTGAGAGTTCAAGAAAATTGCAAATGTCAGGTACAGCGCGGAACGCTTAAGACGTTTGAGCAGCAATGAGGGGGTGAATTGCGGTGAAAACGTTAGGTAGAAGCAAAGGGGGTATTCGTAGGAAAGAAGAGATGGGGTGGTGAGGGGGTTAAACCAAGAGATAGAGGGTTGCTGTCACAACCACGCCAGCCGTTACTTCTGCTCTGGTAAATTCTGCGCTCGCTAGAACATCGGATGATGTTCCGCCCGTTCGTCTGCCTGCGATCAGTTTCTTCGATGCTTCAACGAACACTTTATCTCCTCTCTTTTTTTCTTCACAATATAATTATTGCACAAATGTCACTTTTCGTAAGCGATACTACTAAAATGACCACGCATCAAAGATATAAAGCATTGGCAACGAAAATTACAATTACAAAAACAATTCTAAAATTTCTGTTATAAAATAAAAATAAGTACCGTATACTGTACATATTATGTATAATATTTATACAGGATGTTTCTTAAAGTTTGCCTACGAATCATACAGCGCTATTCCTAATCAAAACTGCGATATGTATATATATATATATAAAATTTTGTAAATATAATAAAAAAATATATCATGAACTTTATACATATTATAAAAATATCAAAATATAGATAAAAAGCACAAGGTAACAAGATATATTCTACGTATGCGTAAACATGACTATATATAATAGGTATGAAATCTTGAATGCGCCAAGTCTTCCGCTAAGGGAGCAAAACATCCAGAAAAAGAGAGTTAGGCAGAGCGAGGAAATTGCGGTGCGATCTGTTTCAACCTTGAATATCAACCCCGCATCGTCACCCACGAGAGCGTTCAGTCGCATCTCGCATGGAATATCGCTCGTTTAAAAAGGGAAACGCCGCCAAGCACACGAAAGCTTTTCCCTCCTCTCTGTACGGCGCATCAATTTATACGCAGTGTTGAGAAATCAAGCGAAGGAAGCTACCCCAGGCTACTCCGCGCTGTGCCTCGTTCTCGGTAAGCGGCCCCGTTTATGCGTCGATAGGGATGAAACTGAGGGGTGGAAGCTTTGTTTTATACTTATACGAGTTTGAGCTCGTGATGTATTCCGACAAGGAACACAAGCGTGTCTCGATTGCGAAAATGAAAGAGACGGAAAATATAGGCACGTCGGCACAGAATGGCAGGGCGATGGTAGGGAAAGCAAACCGAAAGTAGTAGGGACGAATAGATATCAAACCGCGATTGCCATTTTTCCTTTCACGATTCGGCACGCGTGCATTTCACTCCTTTACTGATCCAACAGCGATTTTGCGTATTGAGCTTTAAAGAGAGAGAAAAAAAAGAGATAGAGATAGAGATAGAGATAGATATATAAATAGATAAGATAGATAGATAGATAGATAGATAGAGAGAGAGAGAGAGAGAGAGAGAGGGGGGGGGGCGTTAAAAGGACACTGAGAGGGAAAGTGACAAGAGCCGTTGCTTTTTCAATAGACTCGCATTTTCAATCGCGCTACACGGAAAGAACGTTTTTGCTCAAGTACCTAACAATTTAGCTAGATACGGAAAATAATTTTGTTGGACTCTTAAAATATTTACGTAGAATGTTCAAGCATAATAAGTAATGTTATAAAAAGTTATAAAATTCTAGCAACCAAGTTGAGCATTCTGCATAATTATTTTTAGATCTGTATCTAGCTAAATTTTTATTAACAACAGTGCTTCAACATAAATCGTTCTTTCCATATTATGGTAAAAGTTAAACCGT
This sequence comes from Acromyrmex charruanus, assembly GCA_017607545.1. NCBI lineage: Eukaryota > Metazoa > Arthropoda > Insecta > Hymenoptera > Formicidae > Acromyrmex > Acromyrmex charruanus. The sequence continues at coordinate 2,779,910 of JAANIC010002588.1, forward strand.
GATATTTTGCACGTTGTGATGAATATTTCAAGATGTTTATCAATGGAAGGAAATGCTACGCTAATAATAGAATGATCGCGCAAAAACTTTTCTTGTCTTTCATGTCTCGGTCCCACTTATGGGGATAACTCACTTCCTGTCATTTTGACAGTTCTCTGGTTCTCGAAATTAAAAAGAACTTGAGAAAACTTGTTCGTATATACTTCTTGTACTTGTGCAGTATGTATTACATTATGATGTACATGAATATATTCAAAAAATTGGATTGCTATTTCATTTAATTATAGTTTTCCCAACTTTTTTAGAAATGAAGATTGATAATTAATAATAACAAATATGTTTGTTTAAAATATAAAAAATTGCATAGGGTTGCAAAATGTTGAAACATCTTCGTTCAAAATGAAAATAGTCTGTTCGGCAATAGTTGAGCGCAGCATATCGTTCAGCAAATATTTCGATAAATCAGTGCGACCATGGCGAAAAGCGGCGCGCCGTAGTAGCAAGGTATACAACACATATCTTAACGTCGTATAAATCTCCCACTGGAAAATTACACCAATGCGAGATAGACGAAGAGATCGCGAAAGAAAAGATGAGAAGGAAAGTTTGCATCGAAGGTGGGCAAGCAGAAACGAGAGTAGGGAGAGGATAGAAAGCAGAGACTCCCCTCGATCGGTAAAGGTGAGGTGGCTCCGAGAGTAGAGGGCGAGGCGAGGCTCGAAGATCCCGGGTTGGGGTAAAGAGTATACTTCCCCTCTCCTTTTGCACCACCCCCGCCGCCTTCTCCTTTACCAATACTGCCGTCACGATCACCACCAGCACTATTCCAAATCCAGTAGTAGTAGCAATAACAGCGACAGTAACAGTAGGAGCAGGAGCAGGAGCAAGAGCAGGAGCAGGAGCAGGAGCAGGAGCAGCAGCAGCAGCAGCAGCAGCAGCAGCGCCGACGACAGCGGTGGTGGCGATAGCGATAACAGAACGCAGCAGCAACAGCAGCTGTAGCGGAGGCAGCGGAAGCGTCGGTGGCGGCGTTGATGGTGGTGGTGGTGGTGATGGTGGTGGTGGTGGCGGCGGCGGCGGCGGCGGCGGCGGCGGCGGCGGCGGCGGTGAAGATAGCAGCAGTAGCAGCGGTAGCAGCAGCAGCAGCAGCAGTAGGAGCAGCAGCTTTCCCCACTTCAGAAGAAAAGCACTTTCATAAATCTGCCAGCAGATATATGTGCGCACAATTTCCGAGATCCGGCCATTAAAGAGCCGCTCCTCGGCTATACCTCCCCCTACCTCGTCCGTTCCTGCCTCTTCTATCGCCCTGAACCAACCGGTCCACCCTCCTCCTCTACCGCCTGTTACCCACCCCCGCCTAGTCGCCGAAGCGGCGTGGATATAATGCGGCCGGGAGCCTGAAAGTAATTCTCTCCGTGGTTATATCTTGATCTCATCCCCACTCCGTAACCTTTTCCTCCGCCACCTCTTCTCTCTCTCTCTCTCTCTCTCTCTCTCTCTCTCTCTCTCTCTCTCGCACAACCACCCTCAGAGAGAAACCCTCGAAACCATTGCTATGAAGAATAAACGGCTAAGCAATGCCAGCGAGCTCGCGATCACCCTCCCTTTCCCGCCTACCTCATCTACCATTCCGCTCCTTTCCACCTGAACCTTCCCTAGTTCACCCAGAGCCGAAAACTCAACGCGTTTAGATAACGTACTGAAATGCTTCACGGCACACTCTTCCGCCTACCCCACCTTCTTGCCCCCTTCCTACCTTCGTTTCCATCTCCGTACACCACGTGGAATTCACCCTTTTCTCGACGTTCACACAACAGGCGAGGAGGAGGAGAATAAGGGTGCGCGGGATGAGTATGCCCCGGATATCCCGCGGCGTGGAGTAACACGCTGTAAACAGTTTACTTCTAAATCGGCGAGTTTGCTATATATTTTCAGATAGGGGCTGACTTATGCCCGCCGACGCCCCTGGTAAGCGTCGACCGTTTTTAAAGATTTATCTTGGCGCAATACGCCGACACGAGGGGCTGTGCCATTGCATCGAGCCACAAGCTTTTGCTTTGAAAATGTTCTTCCAGAAAAATCTTAAGAGCTGGCAGTTTCATTAAGCTCCACAATAGTTGAG
>JAANIC010002588.1:2792453-2805211 GCA_017607545.1 Acromyrmex charruanus
CTATTATACAGAATCGTTATTATGCATTAAAGCCATCTCACTGTATGCTGTTTTAGAAAAGATAATAACAATCGATAAAAAAGCCTATCAAAGAGTTTAAGAGCCTCGATTTATCCTTGAAATGATTACAAAAAGATTATCTTTGGAAGGTTTATCGATTTAAAAGAACTAATAACGTTACTAATTAAAGGTAACTAAATTTACTTATTACGTGAATAGATCCAGGTTCAATTACATAAAGAAAAATATAAATTTTATATACTATATTAATTAAGAAAAGATACCGTAAAGTATCTTTATATATAATTATACTATATGTATATAAGTTTTTATATAATCAAATAACCAAGCATGTCAGCATATTCGAGCACGTTCGTTGTACCAATACATTATACTAGTCAATATGTGAAGTCATTACGTCATTTTGTATGATAAAGCAGATGCCAGTTGCATTCAGCAGAGAAAACTGATCAGTAAGTGCTCAGTGATTCTTTAATATGATTAATTCCTACATTTCAATCCAGCGAAGAACTAAAGATAAGAACCAATCATGCAAATGTGCATTCGACGAACTTAATAAATGAGTGAACACTTAATACTATTATTGGTATAGTTTCTTCTATGTCATCCAATCAAACGTTTAGACTTAGAAGAATACACTACTAGCAGAGAGCGTTCATTCAATTGTTGAATTCTTTGAACGCGCCTAATGTTTGCATAATATCATCACAATTAGTCATGACGTAAATCGAAATTTTATGTCTAATTAAGTCTACAATAGACAATCATGAGGTTTTAAGACATAAGAAACTGATCTATCACAATTGATTATTCTCTTCACAATTCAATTGTAATAGCGGATTTCTTGAATCTATTTGTGACTCCTATTGTAGATCTCGTATTAGGTTTGATTTATACTTTTACCAATATTTTGCAAGTACAATGTTTGCACACTATGCAAAACACAATGTGTTCCCTTACAGAAATTTAATACTAATCAATTCAATATCCAATTTATTACAGCCCCATGCAGCATAGAATTTGCAGCAATATCGTTGCAAAATCTGCAATATTGCTGCAATATTGTTGAAAAACAATTAATTAATTACTTATTTAGAGTATTAAAAATACTGAACAACAGTGTGCTTTTAATACTAAAAATAAGTAATTAATTACTGATTTTCAGTATTAAATTAGTCAGTATGTATTAGATTTCTGTGCTTACAATCAGATGCGGAGTTAAATAGACAGCATGTACTGCACATAAGCATTATGCGGGTATCGTGCAAACATTTATAGTTATCTGGATAATCTAGGTTTAACAATAATTAAACATTTTAATTTATAATTTTTTTAATTTGATGATAGAGTTTATCTCAATAGATAAGTAGGGTCACTGCACCAATTTCTGAACAATCAGTAAATGACTACTTCAGAAAAATATTAAAATAATAAGATTTTAAAATAATAAATTGCAAATTAATTGATATTTTTTAAATCTAATTTCACAGATTTAACTAAAATATCACTTTTCACTTGAAAATGTAATTATATTACGTAAAAAAAAGGAAAATGTTTATCTTCCTTTATGAATGTACTTATAACAGAAATTTACTATAAGCAAAATAGAATACGCGTATTAAAAGAAATAACTTTTATATTAAGTATTTGTTATCAAAGAACTGAAAATCAATTTCTTTAGGATAATATAATGTTAAATTTTTATTTATTGCTCATTTATTATTGTATTATTTGTTTTTAGTTATAATTCTTACGAGTCAAATATTGGTGCATTATGTTTTCATTTGTACCAGTAAATGATACATTAGTCATCACTGCTGTCAGTGATTATTCGCTGATTCACAGCCAAATATGCTACTGGTAATCAGTAAATAAAATGTATGATTTTTAACCTTGCTAACCTTTATTATGTGATTTGACTAATTCTGTTTTAGTGCATAAATTTAATAAATGGTATTGGAAGATTAAAACTAACGTGCAAATATTAGTATTTTAAGTTATGATGCTCAAATTTTCTGTCTTTTTTAGTTGAATTTCACTGATTATCCAGTGTTAAGTATGCCACTGGTGAAATCAGTCACTGTCCATTGATTCAGATTTAGAGAGTACCTAAGTAAATATTAGATATTCTTCTCACAATTCTCATTTTATATTAGTATTTTTGAAAAGTGTTAATCATTATTGTTATAAAACTATTTTTATCACATATAAAGTAGCGAATTAAAAAATTGCTTTAATATATAAATGAATAAGGACAAAATTGATTTATTTCCTTTTATTTTTATGCTTTTAGAATTTATTTTTATTTTCAAACAATCTTTAAATATGTCTCAAGTTCTGAGAAAAATAAAGGAAAAAGAAAATACTGCAGATTTTCTTATTCAAAAGAAACGTTGCAAGATGCTATTGAGTGTGTACGTGTTAATGAAATGAGTATAAATAAAACATCACAGCAGTATAAAATATCAAAAGGTACACTTTTCAATAAGATACATGAAAACGTATCTATTGAGAGAAAAATGGGACCTTCACCAGTACTTTATTCAAAAGAAGAAGAAAGAATTAAAACTTGGATAATTAACAAAGCAAAGTTGGGATTTCCAATGTACAAGTAATTTGCAGTGCAATCTTCTCTAGAAAAAAATAATCAAAAAAATCCATTTGTAAATAATAGGCCTGGTAAAAAATGGATGAATTTATTTTTGAAAAGACATCCTGAAATCAGTGTCAGAAATATTATCTAAAGCTACCAAACTTACTAATACTTTGGTAAGCTACGTTTACCAAAGTATATTCTTATTGAGATTAAAAGGTTATGTTTTTATTATGATTATATTATTATTAAATAATTATATTTTTAAATAATTATATTATAAAATTTATGATTATGCTTTCATTCAAGTCTAGAATTATAAAAATACATATTTTGAAGATTGATTAATAATAAATGTATTATTATTACGTAAATAAAGATATATAAATATAATTATATAGAGAATCCAGTTATTCAATAGACACTTTGTTGAATCCAAATGTATATTTACTGAAATCTACATTCTTTTAAAAGGAAAATTGGTCATTTACTAGTACGCATTGGTCATTAATTGAAACTTATTGGTCATTCACTAGTGTTTCTTTTTCACTTTTTAAATTAAAACAATCATTTTTGTCTTATTTATGATATTTGTATTTATATAATTTATGATATTTGTAAAGATTAAACAACCAGCTATTACCTTTGAGTGATTTGTTGTCTTTTCTCTTTTATACACGCGCTATAATTCACTTTATAACATGAATTTCTTATTTGTTCATTGACTGGTGTAGTGACCCTAACTGTATATCTGACTGTTATTCTTTATCTTTGTTTACTTAATCATTTTTCTTAATGATGTCTGGAATGTTTCTCTAGAAGGCTCAGTCAAATTTTTCAAATAAATTTCCTATAATGATTTTCAATGTCTCGACATACATTTTTGAATCTTATTTTTATGAGATCATCACTCAATTTGATTAAAATTTGATTGACTCAATTAAAAAACAAAATTTTTCATGAGAAATGAATTATCTCATTTTAAAAGCAAAACGTGATTTTTCAGACATAAACTTCATTTATTTATAAAATATAAATTAGAACAATTTCCAATGAGAACACTCTATATCGATACTATAGATAATGATCGTGTGTATAAATATTCAATACGTATGTACATGAGCAACAACAATAGTAAATCTTTCGAGCCATATTCGGATTCTTCATAAAACATGAATTATAGATATCTAATTTATGTATTTAGAAGGATCCGAATTAGTAGTCGGCATAACCGATTATATGTTTAAAAAAAATTAAACACGATTGCGCTTTTTGACTATAGTACAATTAATTGAGTACAAATAATTTCGTTTGTCACTGATTCTATCGACTCTCAAGACTAATAATTAATCTTTTAAAGTGATAAATTATTAATTGATTGTGCCCCGATTAATATAAAAAATTAAAAATTAAAATCAAAATTTTTAATATTGTTAATTTATCCGTGTAATAAATGGACTTATATATACGGTATAATGTCAGTTCTAATTAACAATTTATTTCTAATTCATATTTCATTTTTAACTCCCGTTAAGAACTGACTTTATTGAAACCATGTTAAAAATATTTTTTTTTTAATTCAATTCATGCGCACTTTAATAATTAGTATTAAACAATAAATTTTTTTTAATTTTGAATATTTTTTCAACATATACATACATTATTATATATATTAGTTGTCAGATGATATCGATAGAATTAAATAATTTTAACGAATAATGTCTTCAAATATAATGTATGTACGTCTATTAAGCTGGACCTCCCCACCATCGAAAATTAAGTTCGGAATAGGTCAAAAATTTAGTGCTTTTTAGGTGTTAATTTAGTATTCCGAATTTTAGTGCTCAAACCGTTTAGGAGCAATAAAAAAAAATATATACAATGCACGTATATAAAAAATAAGTAAATAGGAATTTTAGTGCTAATTTAGTGCTCCAAAATAGAGCCAAAAAAAATTCAAATATAACGTTAATTCAAATATTACAACATGTATTAAACACTACATCGTCATATACGACATCTACATTTAGAGAGCTCGTGGTACATATATTTTTAAAAATATTCACATAAAAAATGATGTACATTTGATACATATTCGAAAGATAAAATTCCAATTTGTTGCTAACCATAAAAAAATAAAATGAATATATAAATAAATATAATAAACTCATTCCGACCGATGACGCCGAGGCTTAAATTTCATTAATTGCTCAAAGAATTCGGTGCTCATATGATATTAGTATTAAAAGAATCTTTAGACATCGTAGTATCAAAATATATGCATTTCCGATTAGTGCTCACTTAAAGTGACTGAAAATAATTAATTCGTTGCGAAGAAGGGTGCACCGTGCTCTAAAATTCGTTACTCGATCGTCAAAGAATTCAGTACTTGCATGATATGGGGGATGTACTTCTGAAAAGATGAACTCTCTGATTTTCTTCTCGATTGGTACACTACTGTATTTGGATGCCGTAATTACGAATATGATCGTGAAAATTACCAAAACAAGATTGTTTTCAAGATCAAATATTTAAAAAAATGATTTTTTTCACATTTTTTCACGCTTTTTGCATAGAAAATCGTGCGCCCCTTCGCAGGGGGCCGGGGATGAGAGTTGCTTCGCGTGGAAAATCGAAATCCACGTGCAACAGTACAATTATGGAAGTTGTCCCCTTTGCAGAGGCGAGAAGGGCACGAACCAAAATCTAACAGCTCTACTTGTGATTACATAAAATGTAAAAGTTTATATTTAACCGTAAAAATGACCTTGCCAGCAATTTCTTTGTAATCAGCATATAAAAATACAGTAGTATAGATAAAAATCGGTTTTTAAATATTTGATCTTGAAAATGATCTTGTTGGTAATTTTCATGATCATATTCGTAATTAGGGCATCAAAATACAGTAGTATATCAATTAACAAGAAAATTGGGAGATTCACCTTTTCGGAAGTACACTCAACATTAATTCGTCGCGCAAGAAGCAATTCGTCGCCCGCCGCGCTGCCCCGCGTAGAGAAAATCCTTTGATTTTCTTTGTCGGCGACGCGTTGCGCAACAATCCTTTGACAAACGTCGCACCGGCGACTCATACAAAAAAAATTTCCATTGTATCGATGATTTGGCTATGAGATTTCACATAATACATAGACATTAATCTAAATACAATTACAAAATACCTCATTATCTATTTACTATTATCGATTTTCTCTGCCTCATCGAAAAGATGATGAAGTCGGATTCCACGATAAATAAAAGTAAATCAGCGCAGCACCGAAAACATAGATGTGATTCCGATGGTTTGCAAAGAGGATTAAATTCAAATATGTATATATTTTGATACTACGATGTCTAAGGATTCTTTTAATATCATGCCAGTACCGAATTCTTTGATGATTGGCTAACGAACTTTAGGACGCGGCGTGCGCTCTTTCGCGCTGTATTAATTATTTTTAGTCACTTTAAGTGAGCACTAAAATTGAAAATGCATATATTTTGATACTACGATGTCTAAGAATTCTTTTAATACCAATATTATGCGAGCACCGAACTTTTTGACGAGGTGCGTCACCAAAATCCGGACAAATTGAACAATTTCTTTAAAAAAATGTTTATAATGAAAAATTAAATATTACAAAAAATCCTTTTACATGGCACTTAGGATCCCTGTGGAGCACAATTATTTGATACATCTCTCATTAGCTTGAATGACGGCCTCTACATATTCTCGATCTGAAGCGTTCGCACACACGCTGTAATGTAGCGCTGTCCATGCTGACGAATGCTGCCTCAATAGCGGTTCTTAATGACGTCACATTGGGATGCCGAGACTTGTTTGTGACCCTTTCAATTACGTTCCATACGTAGTAATCCAAGGGATTTAAATCTGGGCTGTTGGGAGGTCAGAATTCCTTGGACCAAAACATATCGACGTTGTCTGAGTGCCAATTTTGAATTAAATGACTCGTATGAGCCGGTGCACCGTGCTGCTGAAAAACATATAGCCTTCCGGACGCCACAGTTTCCATCCACGGCTTCACTATATCTATCAGAATGTGCAATGATTGCCCTGAGTCAGCCGAAATTAGCGCTTGAGCCCTTTCAACGCCTGCGAGAGTCCTCGCGGTGCGTTCTTTCGAGTGATTTCTTCCGAGCTGGCATACTGGAACCTTCATTGGACTGTTCTAAAGCCGTATATTTTGTCACAACGTCATAAACGGTTAATCTCGGGTATCCAAAGAACCGAATTATTTCCGTTGCTGAGCGCCCAGCGCGAAAGCCTTCGATGATTGCGATTCTTCGAGTTTTATACTCCGCACTTAGTTTCAACATCGCGGCCATTTTGAGAATATGACTGTTTACTAGAAGCATCAAGCTTTCTCGGATGCCAATAACAACCTCTGGCGCAGGCACAATATAGCGGAAAATTTAAATTGAATTTTGTCCGGATTTTGGTGACGCACCCTGTATATTCATTTTATTTTTTTACGGTTAACAACAAATTGGAATTTTATCTTTCGAATATGTATCAAATCTACATCATTTTTGATGTGAATACTTTTAAAAATATGTGTACCACGAGCTCTCTAAATGTAGGTGTCATATACGACGATGTAGTGTTTAATATGTTGTAATATTTGAATTAACGCTATATTTGAATTTTTTTTGGCTCTATTTTGAAGCACTAAATTAGCATTAAAATCCCTGTGTACTTATTTTTTTGTATATGTACATTGTATATATTTTTTTTTGGAGAGGTCCAGCTTGCCATTAACCTTCCCCCCATTTTTTGATTGCTGCTAAACGGTTTGAGCACTAAAATTTGGAATAGGGTACTAAATTAGCACCTAACAAGCACTAAATTTTAACCTATTTCGAACTTGATTTTCGATGATAGGGAATTCAGCTTAATAGACGTAATGTACGTGAGTGCCAAAAAGGTTGCAACATTTTTTTTTCAATGGGTTTCAGAACACAGCCTTACTCGTAGAGCGATTGAACTGGTTAGATCCATAAGTAAGAACCAATCGCTCCAATGAACATACTGCATTTTGTAATCTATCGAAAAAAAGTGCTGCAACCTTACTGTACATTACATGCTCATTGTACATTATAATCTCGATCCTCCGCAACTCGCGATCTTACTTAAAGGAACACACGGTAATGTCTCAATAAGTAAAATAACAAGTCATTATGATATCAAAATGACTTCAAAATGATCATTAAAAGTCATTTTTCAAACATTTTCGTCATTTTAATGTTATTTTGATCATGACTTATTGTTCTGCTTAGAGTCGCAGCACTTGTCATAGCACCGAGGCACTACCGTGTTTCCTGATACGCAAAATTTAATAAAAAGATTAAAGAGCCTATATATCACTTTCAATTTATTTATGAATCTAACTTTAATCCAAAATTTAGAAAACAAAAGTAACCGTGATTCGTTCCTTATCATTATTCTACCCAGAATATTTATGATAAATATTTATTATTATTCATTTTTTGAAATATTATATAAATATTTTATACATATTTTATATAAAGCTTTATTCGAAATATTATTAAAGGATAGACTAAATATTTAATAAATAATAAGATAGGAAACAAGACCGTTTATGTTAAATAACATTACTTTTTTAAATACGAAGCGTCACTACGGTTTGAGTGTTAAATATTTAATGTAATATTTATGATAAAATATGAAATACAAATAAATATAATGTTTCTGTTAAGTATTTTTTATTTGAATTATTTTGTCTTGTTAAGTATTTCCCTAGCATTTTCTACAAGGTTTAAAATAAATTAATAAATTTTTAATAAATATTTCATAATATTTATAATAAATGTTTATGATCTATGCAATCTAAGATTACAAAAATATTTATAAAATATTTAAAATAAGTCTTATAAATATTTATAAATATTTTGTAAATATTTTATAAATATTGTGTGCTATCTGGGTATATAGGAATTTAATAAAATCTTGCATATTTTAGATCCGATTGCAAGATTACTTTGGGCTGATCTCACCAACTCCGATTAACCTAATCGCTCGATTAAGTGTCAACCGTGATTGGTCAATTCTGCTGAACAGCAAATGCAATTGGTCAGTTCCAATGTAACAATCAATCGATTATATTAATCGGAGTTGATGAGACCAGCTCTTTGACTTTAAGCAAAGTTTTTATTAAAACTTTACATTAAAACTTTTATTTTCTCTCTTTAAAGCTGAGAGAGTGAGAGAGATAGAAAGAGTTTTAAGCCTTGCTTAAAATCAAAATAACATTAGCGCAACCTTTTGATATAATCGCTCATGAAGCGATAAGATTTAAATAGCATCAATACCAGAACGACATAAAATCTGCAGAAATCAGTTTCAGAAATCTGCAGATCTCCGTTTCACGCATATATACAGGGTGTATAGTATTTTAACATATTTCGTTACCCATCATGAGCAGGTAGAGTGAATCGAACTGAATCGAAAAGTCATGTACCATTTTGCAGTTTACGCAATAGTTAACGAGATATTAATTACTAAAAATTTCCAAATATTGGTCTTGACTAATTTTTTACTCAAATATTATCAACTTTATAGAAAAACTGCAAGAGAAATCAAAAATTTATTTTCTTCTCATAGAACTCTAAAAATTTTCAGAATTTTTTATCAACTTTTTAGTACTGCATTTTCTTATTTTTACCAACATGAGAAAATACGGTATTAAAAAATTTTGAAAAAATTCTCTTTATTGAATAGTATTTGAGAAAAATTATTCAAGACCAATATGATTTGGCAATTTTTAGTAATTAATATTTTGTCAACTGTGTCTATTGCGAAAATTGCAAAATGATAGAGGATTCAGTTCGATTCACTCTACCTACTCATAATGGGTGACGAAATATGTAAAATCACCCTGCATATGAATGTAAATCCTCTATTATATATATATATATATATATATATATCAATTATATGTATATTTGTTATTGAAATATCGTACAAAATGATACCAAAGAACGATAATTATTAAATACACTTGAAAATTGATAGTTTACCTTTAGGCCAGCAGGCGGCGAAGATGAGGTGAATTAAAGAAAACCAACTGAACAGAGGTGGACTTGCAATACTGATGTATATACTGATCATATATTTCACATTACGAATGTTCGATACCTTACAGAATGCACTACTTTTCGCCTATAAAATACATTTTCTAGATTATTCTAAAAGATATTAATTACGTTAATTATAAATCGTGAAAGATACAGATAACATGATTGCGGCGCGGTGATCTATCGAATGACGATATTGCGATTCTCGAAGTGTCGGATGGTCAAGATATCGAATCGATTACCTTTGTTAGGTTACAAGTAGAAAGACCAAAAGAGAGGCCAATTCTCTGATTAGGTTATGAAATAACTAATAATATAAGATTTATTTTCTGACTGAACTAGTACACACCAGTAAACACTTTTGGAACTTAAAGTAAGATAGATATATGTTTGAAAGCGAGAAAGAGAGTTTTGGTGCAGTCTTATGCAAAAATAAAAAACAGACTTAAAATGTTCAAACAAATTTTCCGATCTGTCGGGTTGTATAATTTAAATCAGATTTTACCGGGTAAGCAAAAACAATTGGATTTTTCTTTTCTATTTGAATATTAACTTAAAAAAGCGGCAACTGAGTAACTCTAGTATTGTTAACCTTTAATTGAACTATTAACAATTTAATGTCATTTAGCTATATAACATGTCATCTATAATAATGTACTAGTATCTGACAATATTAAATTTTTTCCTGCAGATACATCACAAAAAGCTGCCACAATATATCTCAGTATCGTTCAACATCGGGATACTCGGACGTTTAGTACTATCACATCTATGAGAAAATGGGATTTATACAGTGCTGTTTGTTTAGAACGTCATCCAATTATAATACAGTCAATGGGAGAAATGGAACTGAAATTTTATAACATGTTGAAAAAAATTGAATATGAAACTAGTTTAAAATCTGATCACGAACTGAAAAGAGAAAAAGAGGAACGAAAAAAGTCAAGCAGCAAGGAAGACACAATAGAGACCTTGATACAAACTGCACAGGAATTTGAGGATAGCAGTCAAGAGGAATTAAACAATTTTAAATTTGCGCCAACAATTACGAGTATGCATTAATTTTCTTTTCATAATAGAGCATAACAATTTGTAAAAAAGCAGAATATATATTTATAAAATATATCATGTACAAATCTTTATTTCATGAATCATGAAATTATTTTATATATTCTATGATTTTAATATTATTTTTCTTATAAATAATTTATTTGCATGCATTATTTTTAGAATTTGATGAACAAAATGTAACGTCAACTTTAAAACGTAAATTGAACAAAAATTTGCTTTTACTAGTACAACAAAAAGTAGGTAATTCACATTATTGGATACCTCCACAAGGTATTCGAAAAGAAGGAGAGACAATGAGACAAGTATGTTTCCATTTTTTTTTATACAACTAAATTTGATATGTGTGAATTCAGCAAGGACTAAAAATATGATTTGATTAAATAAAATTATTCTTTTGCAGACTGCAGAGAGAGTATTACGAGATGCATGTGGTGCAAATATTAAAGTGAAGTTTTATGGTAACGCACCTATTGGTTTTTATAAATACAAATATCCCAAAAAGATTTGCGAGCAAGGAAGTTACGGTGCTAAAATTTTTTATTTCTTGGCAAAATATATAGATGGAGATATCACCAATAATGTAAAGTATCAGTGGTTGGATAACGAAGAATTAGAAAAAATGTTACCTAATGAAGTACAAAAAAGTGTTTCACAATTTATGTTATTTATTTAAAGGATAATATAAAATATTGAATTTATTCTTTGTTCTCTTACTGTTAATGTAATCTATTTCTATATTAATAATAGTAATATTAAGAATTCCTAATACTCTTCAATATTAAGATAAAAGAACACATATGAGGCGCAGACTTTCAAAATGCATTTTGTCCAAAATTTTCAGAAAACGAGAAAGAAACTACGCACACAAAATTACGCACTTTACAGAAAATAATAATATGTCAATCGGTAGGATGTGAAATATTAAACAAAATTGCTAAACAATTGCTAAAAATGTTAAACAAATGCATTTTTTATCTTGTAATTAAAAAACATAATGCACTTTGAAATATCTGTTCTTTTAGCATATAAATTAATGATGAAAAAATGCTTTCAGAATATCTCAGAGTAGTTTATAATACGAGTCTTTCAACATTGAACATTATGTCTCTAACTAAAAAAAAATGAAATTTTGAATAAAATTCATTTTGAAAGTCTGCTCCTCCATATATGTATATATATGGAGTCTCTTGTAAGTTTTGGCCAATTGCTTTTGTGTAGATAGAGTGGATTAAATTGAGCCATGAAAAGTCCTGTACCATTTTGCAATTTTCGCAATGGTTAACAAGATATTAATTACTAAATATTGGTTTTAAATCATTTTTTACTTAAATATTATCAACTTTATAGAAAAACTGCAAGAGAAAATCATTTATTTTCTTCTCATAGAACTCTAAAAATTTTTTCAGAATTTTTTATCAACTTTTTAGTACTGCATTTTCTTATTTTTACCAACATGAGAAAATATGGTATTATATTTAAAAATTTTGAAAAAATTCTCTTTATTGAATAGTATTTGAGTAAAAAATTATTTAAGACCAATATTTGGCAATTTTTAGTAATTAATATCTTGTTAATTATTGCAAAAATTGCAAAATGATAGAGGATTTTTCGATTCAGTCCACTCTTTCTATACAAAAGCGATTGGCCAAAACTTACGGCCTAAACTTTGTACACGTACGCACGCACACATGCGTAAGTGTATTTATCAAGTGTATTTTCATTGCCATAAAATGCTTTAACTTTGAATTATTGTAAATAATATAAAGTACTGATAATATTTTAATTAATTCTTGATTGTCTCTATATTATCAATCTAATATTTGAAAATAAACATGATAGTTTCTTTAATAATAAAGATGTGTTCAAAATATTTTTTGTTCAAGAATATTTATTAAATTAATTATTAAATTTTATGAAATATATAAAATTTAATAATTGAATATATGTAATTATATTTATTGGT
>JAANIC010002588.1:2812493-2830000 GCA_017607545.1 Acromyrmex charruanus
TATTTATATAGTGTTTTGTGTCCACAAAATAGAAAAAAATGTAGTAGCAGAATATTGTCTGCCTTTGGTAAGAGAAGGTTATGGGTGCTTTCTAACAAGCGACTCAGTACAATACAGTATCTCATTCTTGTATTGGCGAACAAGATTGTAATGATGCACCGTGTCTCTTGTTGGAAGGCACTCTAGAAGGTCAAAATTGCTTATTGTGATGTGTATTTTTTGTTGGAAGGCACCCTATAAAGCCAGCATGGAAAAGGTTAGCATCTTTATGTCATTCGTGAAAATATCACTTTTATTTATCATACAAGTGATATAGTTATAACAATAATTTGCGCTTTGTTTAATTAGATCCAATGTCAGAGGCGTTCATCGTGGGCTGACTATTTTTAATTTACTGCCAGAGGCGTTAATCGTGCTTTAGAATCATGTTGTACCTTATCATCTCTTGATGCATTTAATGCTTTTTCGATGAACGTGACGTCTCGCCGTATAACAATCTTTTTAGTTTTCTCGTTCAATAAGCGGTATCCTTTAGTTTCGTTTGCATATCCTACGAAAATTCTTCGGATTTTGGGTCCCACTTGTGTCTTTTTTCCATCGGGATATGGGCCATCGCCTGGCAGCTAAATATTTTTAGATATTTGGCGCGTTGGGCTTTTCTCCAGACCATTTTTCGTTGGGAGTGATACCTGGTAAAGATTTCGTAGGATACATTAATTAAGTAAACCGCAGTGTTTACAGCTTCAGCCCAATAAGAAATTTCGAGGTTAGCATAAAAAATCATACAACGGGCTTTCAACAATCGAGCGATGATAATGTTTCGCTACACCGTTTTGTTGAGGTATAAATATTATGCTTGTTTCGTGTTTCTTCAATTCCCGCATCACGTAAAAATTTCTTGAATTCGTTATTAACATATTCACGACCAGTGTCAGTTCGTAACGTTTTTAGCTTTAAATCGGTTTAATTCTCGACGAGATTCTTAAAGGCCTTGAAGTAATCCAGAACTTCGTCTTTGCTTTTTAAGAAATATACGAAGATTTTTCTTGTATAGTCATCGATGAACATTGAAAAATATCGTGATCCGCCAAACGACTCATGTTGCATAAGCCCACAAAGGTCGGAATGGATTATAAAGTTATAAAGGTTGCGTTGTATGTTTAGTGCTAGAGCTAAACGGAAGACGGTGTTGCTTACCCTTTATGCAGGAGATGCATACATCTGGATTTGTTACATTAACTTTAATACCTAATAACTTTAATACCAACTAATTCATTCTTCATTTTCATGAACGCATTATGATTCGGATGTCCTAAACGGCGGTGCCAGATTTTGTAACTTGCAGTAGAAATAGTTATCACGCAGGCGTGACTTGCCGATCTATTAAGTTTATACATTCCTTGCTCTTGAGTAGCTGTTGCAACGATATTTTTATCTTCGTCATAGATTGTACATTTGTCCTAGTCGAATACAACAGTGTGTCCTCTTTGAGTTATTTTACTTATGGAAAGTAGATTAGTCGATAAGTCAGGCACGTGAAGTACATTTGTTATTAGCACAGAGTCTTGTTTACCGTTTTGATTTATCGCGATTTCAACGTTACCGACCGATTTAAAGTGTAGTTGTTTATTGTTTGCTATCATGCACTTCGCGTTAGGCATGTCTTCAATTGTAGATAAACTATTTTCATCATTCGTAAAATGCGCGGTAGTACCCAAATCGATGTACTAATTTTGTCGATCGATGGCGTTTGCGAAAAGAATGGTACAGAACGTTTTTTGCAAAGAATCCTTTTTACGTGTTTTGTCCTTTTGATTTTTGCCTTCCTTTTTAAGTCTCGTGATACGTTTATTGCAATTTTTACCATAGTGACCTGGTTTATTGCATTCATAACAACGCGGAACTGATTTATCGTTTATGGTTTTATCACGTACATTAGTTTTTAGTGAATGCTTATTGAGTAATGCCGATTCATTATTTTCGGAATGTTCATAGTCACGCGTTTTCACATCTTGCAACAGTTTAGTTTTAACCATATCGTCGGTTATTTCAACGCCCGAGCTTTCACGTCCCATAATCATTGATTTGTAAAAGTCTGGTAGGCCAGCGAGCAACAATTTCCCGATCCACTTATCATTCACATTAAAATCGATATTCATTAGTTTATGAGCCGTAGTCACCACATGATTAACTGTCAACCGAATCACAATTTTCAAGACACGCTGTAATCAATGCACGTAGGAGACCGACTTTTCTAGTTAGATTACTATCATCGAAGGCTTGCACAAATTGTTCCACGCTTCTTGAGCTGTTTTTGCCGTTTGTACGTGTATATAGTTTACACTTTCGAGAGATAATACTATCTTGGCTCTAGCGCGCGTTATTTTACGTTCATCTGTTTCTGTCCCTTCAATGCACTTCCACAGATCTTCATGTTCCAGTTTGCATTGCGAATTTCTAGGTATTAAAATTATCACGTCCTTTCAATTTCTCGATTAGCGGTAGTCTGTTGAGCCGTTATGATGATGCGTGGATAGTAATCGTTTCACGAAGAAGCAGCTATTTACGTTAATAGGACAGTTCAACTGCTTTCTTATATTCTTAAAGTCTCGCACGTATTTCCACATTCAGCTGTTAACGTCAGCGTATGCCCTGAGCTCATAATCTGTTGATTTACTGGCCTTTTGATGGGAAATATTAGCGGGTGTAAGAAAAACGTTCATAACAGTTTTTGGAAGCGAGAAGAAGGAGGAGACATTTTTCAGCGTTGCCAATAGATACAAATATAAGCTATTTAAACGACCATACCAAAAAGAATTAGGGGTCAGAAAACATAAGCTTAAACTTACTAGATATGAGACTAATATAAGATAACTTTGATTGATATAAAAAATATTATTTAAAATTTAATTCTCAAATCTCAACAGTCCTTTTCGTCCGCACACTGCAAGCCACTTTTGTCGCATATCAGGATTTCGTGGAAATTGATATAATTTAATACCAACTTAATTGATAAATCATAAATTAATATAGGGAATTAGGAATCCGCGCTGTAATCGATGCGCTTAAATTACTGGACGAACCTCAATATATTTAAATGTATTTAACATAATTGAATACAAGTACGTTTCGGCTAAATTTTAGCCTTCTTCAGCTTGACATCGTTAACAAAAAAAACCAACTGCACACGTAGAAACCTTTGGCTATCTCCCAGTTATTATCCATGACCAGTTGATAAGCTGGATGGTTTTATGGAAATTGAGACCTTAAATTCATACATTTGTGAAACCACAGAATCAAAAGAATGTATATAAATTGTAATTAAAATGAAAGGTACCTCAGGAAGCACGCATGCAGAAATAAATATACAGTTTAAAAACTCGAACAGATTGTGTTATCGATATATTCACTATAATAACAAATATCGTAGAAATGTTGATCAATATCATTATGCTAAACAACGATCTTAGCGGTTGCGAAATACAAAAATACATGATAATTTCTAAAGTCAACCATTATTGTCGCTATTGTACATAATAATATGTGTCAAGTTAAAAAACAATCATAACAAGGATTCAATAATTTCGTGTCTGTGTTTAAATTGATCCCGTTCTTTTGTCGTTTAATATTTATCATTTCAGAAATCAGTCGCTTATTATAATTCCTCTTATTATCTAGGATTTCCACCTTATCCCAATTAAAATTATGATTGTGACACATCCTATGTTCAGACAATACAGATTTTGTCGGTTTAGATGTATTAATATCATTTTTATGTTCAGATATCCTTGTCTTTAATTGTCTACTGATCTGTCCCACATAAGACGTCACATTTATTACATGATATTCTGTATACTACATTCTTTTTCATATTTGCAGGAATCGGATCTTTTTGTGTTTTTATCTTTGTGCATAACTTGTTAAGACTAAAATATGAGAGCTTTATAATAGAATTATTTATAATATTTTAAAATTTTTCCAAAATTGATTCTATGTAAGGAATTGTAAACCATATAATTTTATTCCTAACATTTTCAGATGGTTTTTTATCCTTATGATAGCTTATATTTCTTTTAGTTAATGTCTTGATTCTTAGTCGTATAATATCAAAAATAAACTTTAAAGTATAATCATTGTCTAAAAGAATCCTAATAATGTGATCTAAATTCTTCTTATGAAAATCTGGGTATGAAATTAATAAAACTCTGTGAACCATTCCAAAAATTGTGCCTTTCTTAGAGAGAGTGGGTGTTGAGGGTGGTAATTGAGATATCTACCCGAGAAAGTTGGTTTATAATATAAATCAAATTTTATAATGTTATTTTCAACCATAATGATAGTATCTAAAAAATTAATGCTATTACATAGGCTGCTGGAAAAGTTTCTGTAAACAATATGAAAAAAAAACATGTAAAATTCGGTAAATGGCTTTATTGTTTTTCGAAGTATTCACCTTTAAGATCGATATATTTTTGCATACGCTCGAACCAATTTTCGAAGCATTTTTTCCACTCTGAGGCTGTAATCTCAGAAATCAGTGTACGAAAGTACACAGTGTTTCAACAGCTGCTTCAGGGCGACTCAAATCGCTCACCACGTATCTTCTTTTTAATGTTTGGGAACAAAAAGAAGTCATTAGGTGATAAATCAGGTGAATACCGACAATGAGTTAATTCAACATTTTTACTGGATAAAAAATCAACGGTTTGACGTGCTGTGTGACAGCTGGTGTTATCATGATGAAGGATGATTCGACAATTTCAGTTTGTTCTACGCAATTCATTTATGACTTCTGGCAAACAAATTGTTGTATACAAATCAGTATTTACAGTCCTTTGATCCTCTAAAGCCACGGTTGCCACATGTCCGGTATAACTGAAGGAACAAGCAATCATTTGCTTGGCAGCACTGCGTGAACAAACAACTTTTCGGTTCATTTTGAAATACCCAAATAGTGGATTGTTGTTTACTTTCGGGCTCATACGAATAGATCCATGTTTCGTCCCCAGTAACGATGTTGTATCAAATTTGACCGACCTCGGTTGAATTTCTTAAGCATTTCTTTGCTTCATTTAACACGAGTCTGTTTTTGAGCTTCGGTCAAATTGTGTGGGAACGACTGCAAAGTTTCCGTACGCTCAAGTGATCATTGCAAAATCGTATGTATTGCTTTCATGTCAATGCCTAAGGTTGCCTGAATCTCGCGGTATGTCATATGCCAGTCTCGCTCAATCATTTCACGCACAGCATCAACATTAATAGCAACAACAGACATGGATGGACGATCTTCACGGAATTTATTACAAAGAAAAGTAAGTCCACGCTGGAATTCGGCAAACAGTCCTATTGGGTAGTGCTTCATCCCCAAAAGCCAAATGAAGTCGATGCATTGTTTCGGAGTTAGATTACATTTGTAATCGTAAAAAATCATTGCCCGAAAATTTTCACGCGAAATTTCCATTTTCTCACAAAATAACTTCTTTTAAAATACTATACGAATAAAACTAGTTGGCTTAGGTACAAACTGTCAACTGAATTATAGGTTAAAAACGTCTAATTTTACGGATATGATAGTAGCAGAATGTTGGCGCCACTGGAAGTATTATTATATTGCAGAAACTTTTCTAGCAGCCTACGTATTACCAATTTCACAAGTGAATTGAATTCTATTATGATAAGAATTAAATTTATTTAAAACTTCTTGGATTTTATCAGAAGGTATGGCCATAAAATTATATCATCCACATATCTATAATAAAAGTGTAATGCAGTAGAGCGGTGCAGAGCAGTGCAGTGCAATGCAGTCAACTGTAGTGTAGTGCAGTGCAGTGTGATAATGCAATGCAGTGTAGTGCAATGCTGTTCAGTATAGTGCAGTGCAGAGCAATGCAGTGCAGTGCAATGGAGTAGTGCAGTAATGTAGTTCAGTCCACTGCAGTGCAGTACAGTCAATTGCAGTGTAGTGCAGCGAATTCCACTGCAATACAGTGCAGTGCTGTAGTGCACTACAGTTAATTGCAGTGCAGTGCAGTGTAGTGCAGTGGTGCAGTGATGCAGTACAGTGCAGTGCTGTAGTGCAGGGAAGTCAATTGCAGTGCAGTGCAATGCAGTGCAGTACAATGCAGTAATGCAGTACAGTAGTGCAGTAGTGCAGTACAGTGCGGTGCAGTCTATTGCAGTGCACTGTAGTCTAATCCAGTGCAGTTTGATGCGATTCACTGCAATTCAATGCAGTGCAGTACAATACAAATATAATACAAATACAATGCAAATACAATACAATGCAATTTCAATACCTTACTATATAAATATAATACAATACGATGCAATATACAATACACAAATCTATTTTTTCTGACTCTTTAGTCACGCACAATTGTCTCGCGAAATGCGTTTATAGATTCTCTTTTTCTAAGAGAATATTGATTTACAAGGAAAGTCATAACTCACTTTCAATTTAATCTATTGTATTTTGGGAGGTTTCGCTTTAAAAAATATGTTGCAATTTACTTTAATTAATCATCAACTATCTCACTTTGTTGAACTAATAATTAAATTTCTGACATATGTTACATTATATTAACTACGTAACATATCGAATTTTTTATGATTTATTAATTTCCATGTATACTCGGTTTTTAATTATTTTCAGACTATAACGTTAATATACTGATATATATAAGGTGCGTCATCAAAATCCGGACAAATTTCAATTTAAATTTTCCGCTATATTGTGGCTCTGCCAGAAGTTGTTGTTGGTTTTTTATACAATTAAAATTATAGCAGAGAATAGTTTTCATTAATTCATAAATTGCAACATTAATAAGCATGCACGCAGGCATAAGTTATCATTAAATTATTTTTGTTTTATATAAAAAAATGATAATTTAATGATAACCTATGCCTGCGCGCATGAAGTTTTTACGTCTTAAAAAAAATTACGTCTATAAAAAAATAATAAATATTCTCTATTGCTGGGGCGTTATATATGTTATATATATGTATATATATATATATATATATATATATATATATATACACTTTAATTAATTCATGATACTAANACACAAATAAAAATAATATTAATATCATTTCTTTCCTTTGAGAACAAAATTTATACAGAGTAAAATAGTTCAATTAATGTATTTAATATACTTTATTTTCATACACAGGAACAAATTCATGATGATGAAATACGTTAGGATAGGAATAAAATTATGGACATGAATAAAATTATGGAATATAAATTATTAATGCAAGGAAAAAATAATGCTATTAATCCAAATGTATGTTATGAATGTTTTAAAATGAATAAAATGATTGAATCGAATTAAACATTTATAATCTTATATAAAATAATTTTACAGGTTGACTCAATCAGCGATAATATCGATAATTTTGATGATGATAATGAAGAAAATGTTAATTATGAAGAAATTAACGATAATGAACAAAAAGAACATAACTTTGTTGATGAATCTGATATAGATGCAGAGTATATACAATGAATTTAAATAAGTAATATGTGTAAAAATAAAAGTAAAATAATTAATATTATTATGAATAAATATAAATATAAGTAAATATATAAATATATAAATAGAAATAAATAAACATAAACATAAATATGAATATAAATAAATATAAATAGAAATAAATAAAAATAAAATAAATATAAATTGACTTGACTCAAAAATGTGATCGAATTCAATTATGGAATCACTTAAGTGTTCTTCTTTATCAGGGTTTAATTAATAAATTTCAATATTTCTTATTGATAGACAGTGTTACGTCCTATAGACGCCACGATATTTTTTTTTCTCTTCGCCGCGATTATGGTGGGCGTCTACGAGACCCGAGCAACGCCTTCTGATAACGGACTGATAGAATTGAAAGAGGGACCGGACAGGCCGCGAAAACTCGTAAACGTCAATCAACCCGGAAAGAATGATAAGCTTAATGTAGGCCCAAAAAGAGACAAGATTGCAAAGACATTACAAATATACCGAAGTCACGCAATACTAAAATTCTAGGCTTTATCATCCGAGACTGACTAACAACTTTATCTTAAAACAAGCGCCATATCGCACTTAAAAATCGTAAACGCATAGAATAACTTTCAACAGGAGCGTTATCTGAAACCAGACTCGCACTGACAATAATAGCATGGTAACTATCTGCTTATCTAGTATATTTTCCTCATATTTTCCGCGAGAATAATAGAATTCGTCATCCGTCTCGAAGCAATCTTGGCTTTTTAAACCATAAATCACTTTCTCTTCTTCTCAAAACTACTCTATGTACTTTAGAGCAACCACGATAAAACGTTATAAAAATCGTAAATCTCGCGTGACATTACAACTAACATTAGCATCCTAGACAAAGAGCTCAACACCCTTTTTTATAAATAGAGGTCCCGCGGAAGCACAGAGTGTCAGTACGGGATTTAAAACCATCCAGTCCGAGTCAGTACAGAATTTAAAACCATTAAGTGCACATCAGTGGAGTAGTTACTCGTTATCTCGAACAGTCCGAAAATCGTTAACTCGCGCTAATCACGCCAGTTCGATCCCGTCCGAGTGTGAATTTTTAAAATCACAACTGAAGTTAGCCATACGCCACGGCTACTGCCCTCCAGACCCTCTTCGCTGACGACGGACCTCCTTGGCCCACTCGCCTAGAACCTATCCGATATCTTGGGGACACTAATAAGTAAGTCATAATTATTTACAGTCCACCCCGCGTTTCCCCGCGTGGAAAAGCTCATTGTGGATGAATACTTATACTCGCGTCTCAAAAGAACATACTTCAATTTTTAACTCGTCGGTTCGTAGTGCGTACTATCAAGAAACGCGGACGACCCCCCTATAACCGGAGGAGTAGGCGGAACCGTTCCCCAGAGCTACCCAATATCGCGCCGACACAAGCGATTATAGAACAATTCACAGAAATCTCCTACTCACCAACGCAACCATTGGATCTTACCTCTTCTCCTGTTATCGACCTTGATATCCAAGAAATCCTTGGTTATTCCCCTCCTCCTCTCGAGGAATGATTCCCTCCCCCTCCTCCTCTCGAGCAACGATTCCCTCCACCTCCTCCCGAACAACGATTCCTTCCCCCTCTTCCTCTCGAACAACGATTCCTTCCCCCTCTTCCTCTCGAGCAACGATTCCCTCCCCCTCCTCCTTACGAACAAAGATACCCACTCCCTCTTCCTCCTTCGGATCAACTCCCGCCCCTTCGACTAAATTCCGAGCTGATCAACCGGGATCGGATGTTCCGGTTCTATACGTCCCCCTCCCACGAAGGGGACAGATTAGTGACCATATATATCCCCGGAAATCCCGCACCTTACACCGTGTTTTTTAAACACCTCATCCCGATGTGCTCCTGCAATACGTTCCTCGCCCCCCGTATCCGCTAACTCTTTCTCCTCCACACACACACACACACACACACACACCCACACACATACACGCATTCACAAGTTATAGATAGTAAAACTTTTATGTAAAGAGAAGTTACAAAACCCCTTGTTTATTATTTTATTAATAAATGTAATTTAAGGTATTTCCCTGTCTTTTATTGACATCACCCCTCGCCTTCACTAACCTCGAATACCTGAGATCGCACGAGGTCCAGTCCCGGGTCAAAGGGATTAAGTTCCTTGACCGAAAAAGTAGGAGTGACGTTCGCACTGTCCAGCGGAACAGATGTCATAGCGTCCCTTCGGACGTTGACTCGCATTCCGGGACTTAAAAGGTGCGTACGACTCACAGGTGTTCGCCTCCGCGCGTATACCTGTGAGATTGAGTTTAACCGTCCTTCCATACCCTCTCCATTCTCCCTTATTGTCTCCTTGACCAAATTTCAAAGGTTTGGACGTAACAACAGCATAATTTTTAGAAATTATAAACCGATGAGAACATGCCATAACGATCAAGCTGGATCTTGGTTGCTTCTAATTTTATTATGTTAAATCTGCAGGAAAGAAAACTTATTTTTGAAGGCTGTCCTTTGGAGGAAAGCGATCTGCTTATAATGAATCATGCAATTCGCCATACATCCAATAAAACTGAAATAGAGGATCTTATTTCGTTAATCTACGCTCATCTTCCTGTTCCGTTAAATCCTTCCAAACATTTCTTTTTAAAAAGATTTCCTAAAGTAACTGATATTCAAACGCACTATTATTACCCAAATTGTACCAATTCATTAAATTTAAGAAATGGAAGCGACAAAATTACTTGTGTAACTTATAATAGTAGATATTCTAAGATACTTATAAAACGCGATGCAAATTTTTTTATTTACATACCCTTAAAAAGCAGTTAATAGCATTACTGGGAGGATCACTGTTTCATTACAAAGAAATGATGATAGTTTGAATATTACTAGTGGAAAAATTTATAAATCACTAATGCAAAAACAAATTATTCGTGATCACGATATAACGTTACAATGGAATACTGACGGAGTAAATCTTTTTAAAGCATCGAAAGTATCAATATGTTCCATTCATGTTTCTATTAATGAACTTCCATACAGAATCCGGAAAGACAATATTTTATTCACTGCTTTGTAGTGTGATAATATATAATCAGTGATGGATCTTTATTTAAAATCTTTTGTTAGAAAAATTGAAAGATTTACATAAAAATGGAATAGATTGTTTTTGTAACGGTTCTGATCAACCTATAAACATTAAAGTCCATACACTAATACCACCAGTTGATTCATTAGCTAGATGTTGTTTACAAAATTACAGTTTAATGGCGAATATGTTCTTTTTGTTTGAATCTAGGAAAAAATTTAATAAAGTCGGAAATGGATAAGCATGTGTTTATTGTGGTGGAAAAGACACTGCAAGAACAGAACAACATCGTAGAGATGCGGAACAGGCAATGCAAGAGAATAGAATTATTCATGATATTAAAGGAGTTACGCTATTATCAGTTTTATCCATTTTTAACATAATATTTCATTTCCTTCAGAATACATGCATGCGGTGCTATTGGGAGTTAAAAGTTTTTTTTGCATGGTTCGATTCCTCAAATAATAAACGTCATGGAATATAGGTTAAAAAAAAAAAAAATCTTTAATTGCCTATGTAACATTGTTTCTCTATGCGAAATAACAAGAACCTCGATCTTTACAAGATATGCGATTATTTAAAACCTCGGAGTGGAAAAACCTACTTTTGTATTATTCATTGCCATGCTTACGAGATTTACTCCACCAATGTTATTTAAAATACTGGTCACTTCTTGTATTCAGTATGCACAAACTGCTAGTGTCCCGAAAAATTAGCATTAATGATTTAACAAAAAGTGAAAGAGTACTAACAACATTTGTGAGAAAAACGAAATCATTATATGAATCAGAGCATATGAAATATAATCTTCATCTACTACTTCATATTCCCAAATGTGTCAAATATTTTGGTGCACTTTGAGCATGGTCAGCATTTCTTTATGAAAGTTACAATTGCGTTTTACGAAATATGATTTCAAACTTTCAGTCTCTTTTACAGCAAATATGTAAATCTTATATAAGATTACAATCAATTGAACAAGCGAAACAAAATTGTAGTTCTGTAGAAAAACGATTATTCGATCACTACTTAAGCAAATTTAAAACTAGTTTCAATTATGTATCATATGGCAATCATTTAAAAAATTTTTGGAACTAGTCAACTAATACATTTAAGGGGTTAAACCTAGCCGACAGCCAAAAATTTGAAGGTTTTTTGGGAATTTTTTATGACTTCCCTAATTAAGCGATCAATTTGAAATTTTCAGGGCTTATTGTACATATCTTTAAGTGCAAACAAGAATTTTTTTATTGATTTTTGATACAAAATGGCCGCTTGGCAGGTTGCAACAAATAGACGTGATTTTTTTAGGCGTCCCGCGGCAAGCAGTAGAAGTGTCCAATCTTCATGTCTGGAACAAAATAAAAAATTTTTTTATAATCTACACTAGTATAGCTACTGAAGTACACAAGATTATTAAGAAATATTGAATTTTGAAAATTTGGTAGCAGTTTAAAAAAAATCGATTTTTTTTAAACTGCTACCAAATTTTCAAAATTCAATATTTCTTAATAATCTTGTGTACTTCAGTAGCTATACTAGTGTAGATTATAAAAAAATTTTTTATTTTGTTCCAGACATGAAGATTGGACACTTCTACTGCTTGCCGCGGGACGCCTAAAAAAATCACGTCTATTTGTTGCAACCTGCCAAGCGGCCATTTTGTATCAAAAATCAATAAAAAAATTCTTGTTTGCACTTAAAGATATGTACAATAAGCCCTGAAAATTTCAAATTGATCGCTTAATTAGGGAAGTCATAAAAAATTCCCAAAAAACCTTCAAATTTTTGGCTGTCGGCTAGGTTTAACCCCTTAAATTTAGTTATGAAAAATTGTATTCAGGCAATTATTGGTGACATTTCCGACGATATTGCAAATTTTATGAACGTTTTATTCACAAAAATATTCTTTTTCATTCATGTGATTATAAAAGATGTATAAGAGAAATAATAGCATTATTCAAACAATATTCGGTCTTAAGCATAAAATATTTAGTATAGTATGTATTAAAAATGCGTACGGAATCAAGCAATACGTTATATTAAGTACAGCTTTCGAAATCCTTGATGAAACTTTATGTACAATTAGCAATGATGTATCATCGACAAGTTATTCATTTATCGTGCAATATACAAACAATATTGTGGTGTGTTTATCGGCATATATAATATTTTATATATAATATATAATATTAAAAAAAAAATATTATTATTTCTTATAGTAATAAATATTGTATAACATCTCTAGTTAATACGTTGGAGACTGATTAAAATGTAAAATTAAGAGTTCTGGATACTATTATATGTTAAGAAAAATAATGGTTTTCATGGAATTTTGGAATTTTGAAAATGTTCATTGTCTTCTTTCGAATAAAAATAAATAATTAAGTATATAAACCACACATATATTATTCTACTCTTCTTTTCCTTTCTCTCAATCATATTCATTGCAATAGGGAACGAAATAAATAATCGTCAATATATTATGTATTGGCGGTTATTATTTTGCGGAATCAAAATGATGTATTTCTTGAATGCATTTTTTGAAACCAATATAAGGAATATTTGTATTCAATATATTTATAAAATATATTTTTACGTACATATTATAAGGAGTTTGTCTCCTCCCTGGACAGGGAGGGGGGGAGTCCCTACAAGATAGTGACGAAGCTTCGTCCGTGGGCCCCTCCGAGCGGAAACCCTGGATGCTCGGTTCCTCGAGGACGTGGTGGTTGCCCTCTTTCCCACCAAGGAGAGAGACATTCCAGGGAGGGCTGGCCCCCCGTCGGGATGGACGGATGAGCTGAGCGTCACCGGGGAGGAGATGGGGAAGGCCTTTGTCCAGCTGAGGGGTAGGCCGCGGGCGTCCGGACCCGACGGCGTCCACGGAAGGGTCTGGCTCGCCGCGGCCTCCTTCATTAGAGAACACCTGAGGCAGCTCTACACGAGCTGCCTCAGAGAGGGAAGCTCTCCCAGATCGTGGAAGAAGGCCCGGCTTGTCCTTCTGTGTAAGGAGGGCAAGCCGGTGGAGAGTATAGGCTCCCTCCGCGTATGGGCCAATTTGCCTGCTGGACGATGCGGGCAAACTGCTGGAGCGTATCATCGCTGCTCGCATCGTCCGGCACCTGTCCCGGGATGATCCTGACCTGTCTCGCGGTCAATACAGCTTCCCAGAGGGGCTATCCATGGTAGATGCCATTAGGCAGGTCCGTGCCCTCTTGGAGCAGGTGACCGCGGGCGAGGGGGGGGGGGGGGGGGGGTGGCGTTGGCGGTGTCACTCGACATACCTTCAATAGTGTGCCGTGGGGCCAGGTAGCGATGAGAGAACATCACCTCCTGCCCCCCTACCTGGTGGCCATTATGGAGGACTATTTTCGGGACAGACAGCTGGAGTTCCACAGCAAACAGGGATTCCAGCAGCGGAAGGACAGTTCGTGTCGTGCGGCGTTCCGCAGGGGTCCGTGCTGGGCCCCTTACTCTGGAACGCACACGACTCGGTTCTCCGCACGGCCCTCCCCTCTGACTGCCATGTCGTCTGCTACGCGGATGCTGGTGGTGGCTGGGGTACCACCTGGGAAAGAGCTGCGAATATGGCGAACGTCGCAGTGGCGTGCGTGGTCGGCTCTATAAGGGAGCTGGGCCTGAAGATGGCCCCCGCAAAAACGGAAGCAATTTTCTTCCATGACGCAGGTGCTCATCAGACACGGCTGTTTCGGGGAGTACCTGCGTCGAATAGGAAAGGAGCCGACCGCGCGTTGTTTCAACTGCGACAGAGACCGGGACACCGCACAACACACGCTAGAGGCTTGCCCGACTTGGGCAAGCGAGCGCGGTGTTCTGGTCCGTGAAATAGGGGGCGATCTCTCCCTGCCAGCCGTCGTTAGAGCGATAATCGGCGGGGAGAGTGCCTGGACGGCATTCTCCTCCTTCTGCGAACAAGTCATGTCGCAGAAGGAGGTGGCCGAGAGAGAGAGGGAGCGGGCCCCGGGTGGCCGTGGCCCTCCTCCGCCGCCGGGTGGGGGCGGCGACGACGTAGGTGGCGGAGGAGAGGATGATAGGCGGCGCCGGGGGGGCCGCGGGGGACCACGCGGGCGCCGGTCACAGCCGGATCGCTCGTGCCCCGGGCCCCCTCCCGCGCGCTCGCGCCGCCGGGATCGTCCCATGGGGCGAAAACGGCGGCGACCTCCCTCCCTCATACCGGAGGAACTGGATGAAGACGACGAGGATGCGCACTGGGGTGGCGGGGTCAATCGCCCCTCCTCCCTCACCATTGCGTCAAGGACGCGGGGAGCCGTGAAGCGGCGGCGGGCGAACACTGAGGACGCATCGCCGCCGAACATGGCATGATCCTCCGCGTGCGGGATCGGCGTTCCGTCCCTGTCGACCCGTCTGTCCACGACTGCGGTGCCGGTGCGAGGCCTCCGTCCCTCCCCCCCCTCCCCGCGCGGAGGATGCACTGCGCCGCGAAAACGTGTCTTGTGGCGTGGCGGACGAGCATGGCGGACGAGGGGCGCCAGACTTGTCTGGCGTTCCTTGGGGGGCTGGGGGTCCTGGCGAAGGCCCCCCTCACCCCCCAACAACAATCGGGTTGGCGGGCGCGGGGGATGGTGTTCCCCCCAGCGTTCGATTTTGGCAGTTAACGCCATGCGCCGCCCGGGGCCGTCTCTCCGACGAATTCCGGGATTGTCTCGGCAACAGCCGATCGGCCAGAGGGGCTTCCAGAAGTATGCTGCACGCGTTCTTGGGAGCCCCTCAGCTATGGTCCGTTCAGAACACTCGAAGGGGTTTTAGTGGGTGCAAGCCCCACATAACCCAAACAAAAAACAAAAAACTGAGAGTCAACCCAAACTTGGAAACTGATACCGAATCATTTGGGGCTCAACGTCAAAAATTGAAAGCAAAATACGCAAACTTGATGTTGACCCCGAACTATTTGGGTCTCGACATAAAAAAATTGAGAGTCAACACTCAAATTTGGGATATGACACCGAATCATTTAATGTCTATCCTGAAAATTTAACGATCAATCTTCAAATTTTGAGTGTTAACATTCAATTTTTATAGTCAATCCTCAAATTTTGTGATCAACCCTCAAAATTTGGGGTTTTTTTTCATAAGGGTAATACGGAAATTATCGTTTTCGCAAAAAAATAATACTCTCCCCCCCCTTTTCGATATACGGGATAAAAGTCAAAATTTTTTTCTGATCGAGCACAGTTTCAAAAAGTCGTTCGTTATGACCATACCATCATTTGTGCATCTGCAAGGATTTGTCGTTGGAAGAAGATTTGTTGTGAAGACGGTGCTGAGAAAAGGAGCCATTCTTTCTCATTTTTACATGTCCCATAGAATATCTTAACAGGATCCGAAAAGTCTTGCGCTTCCTGGTTGAGTGCTTATCACCATGGCAGGAAGATGGAATAATCCCATACAACATGGTGAAACGTCTAATTATAATGACTATAATTGGTGTAAAAGAGAATGACAAGGCTCTCAATAAGGTATACGTTAAAGGATGTCAAAAACGTGAATGGTTGGCTATACTCGATAATGACGACATGATCATTGAAATCTTGAATGTTGATTACGAAGATATAGAGTCTTTGAATAATCTAAATATTACTATTACTATGCGATGGTGGAAAACATGCTAAGAATTGTGCGTTACAGAATGTATTTAAAATATACAACTGATGGTCGCAACGTCAAAAAGAATTATATCAATTTGAAAAATAAAGTGAAATTTTTTTTAAAAATACGTTTTAATTTCTTTTCCTAGTAATTAAGAAGCAATTAATAAGATAGCTATTCAGTAATACGATTCAATAAGCATTCAAGTTAGCGAATGAAAAAGCGTGTGTCACACTTCGCCATTTGTCTTATACTATTAAAAATTAATTTTTTGACTAAAACATATAATTTTAATATGGTATAATTTTTTTTCTGTAAATGACATCTTGCAAAAATGTTTACGTTTTTCGTTGTGTCTTTTGGATGTGATACTTTTTCATATACTTTTGACTGAGAGGCAATGCTAAGGATTTTTTTCAAAAAATATCAGATATCCAGGGAGAGACCATTTTGATTGAATCAATTAAAAATCTTTTGAATATGGGTAAGCAAATCTTAAGTTAATAATAAAATAGGATTTCCAATGTACCTAAGTCACGTAAGTCACATAAGTCACATACAATTTTTATTGCTATACCTACATTTTCTCGTGCAATCCTTAGCAATTAGTCAGTCAGTGTGTCAGTATGTCAATAGATTCTATCGTTGCAGCATTAGTCTCGAAAACTGTGTGATTTTTATGAAAATGTGCAACTTACAAGAAACATTGGAAATTATGAATACTCAGTTCGATGGGGAAGTCTTTGATATACGTGTGTGATTTTTTTCAGTGTAATTTTTTTTTAATATGACTTTTAATAATTCTTGTTTTAATTTAAGGTGCTAATGATTGACAATGAGTCTGTAGAACGGCTACACCTAAAAAATGAATTAGAGATACAAATAGTGTCTCTGATGAGTAAAACTGCGCTTTTATGTACACTATTTTTTTATATGAATGTAATTTTTTTAATTAATGATGTTTATTTTTATCAGGACATTCAACGTCGTGATGTCAAAATATGGGGGTTTATCAACATAGATCACCAGTGAAGAGTCAGATTAATAAGAGCTTGATGAGCTCTGGGAAGACAGAGTAGCGAGGAAATGAGTTAAATTGGGTGACTTTTCATATTTTTAACCTCCACTATTTATTCGGACTTCGACCGTACGAAATTGACGAAGCCGGAGAAGAAGAGTGGTGGTAGACTGTAAATCTATCTCATTTTCATTATTATTATATTTATAATATTATATTTAAATATTAATACAATGCTTTTTTTGTCACAAAAAACGAAGA
>JAANIC010002588.1:2830106-2866517 GCA_017607545.1 Acromyrmex charruanus
GATATAATTTTTTTTCGAAAAATTATAAATATTATATATATTTATAATATTATATTCATATATTCTTTCTCAATTTCTTTTATAAAATATTTATATTTCATATTCTTTAAATATCTTATTGAAAATTGAAAATAGCTCTCTTCTAAGTCATTATTATACGTGTGTTTATAGTACGTTAAACGAATAAAATAAAAAATGTAAATATTAAAAAATGAATATTAAAATTACATTACTCTGTGTTTACAATTATTTGGGGGGATTATTAATATTTCAGATCAATTGCGTTTAATGCCGACAACCATATCGGCACGTAATTATCATTTCTGAAATTAATTCATTTGTTTGAAAATATATATATTAGTTTAACATCTCAATACTCAGACCGTAGTAGCGCTTCAGATTTTAAAGTAATGTTATTTAATATAAACGGTCTTGTTTTTTATCTTATTGTTTATACACGCGCGCTGAAAAAATGCGTTACTTTCTATACATATTGGTTATTGCGAAGAATTATTGCTAAGGTCTCGGTAGTCTAAAGGCTCAGGACGCTCGCACGGAATGCAAGAGATCCGGGTTCGACTCCTGGCCGAGGCAATATTTTTCGCAATAAATTTATTACAGTTTTTTAAGATTAATTTGGGAAATTTGAGGGATTATTAATATTTCAGATCAATTACATTTAATGCCGACAACCATATTAATTACCGGCACGTAATTATCATTTCTGAAATTAATTCATTTGTTTGAAAATATTAGTTCAACATCTCAATACTCAGACCGTAGTGGTGCTTCGGATTTTAAAGTAATTAAAATTATTTATTCCTTTATTCCTGTACCATTCCTTCGTCATATCCCGTATATTAAATTAGTTGATAAGAAGGCGCTCATTACTAAAATTATTACATTTAGACGCTAGGTCATATCATTTAATCAATATCCATTTAATCAGATCCCAAAATCATTAAATGAATATCCATCATAATAATACCCATTTAATAAAATTAAAAAGAAAAAACAACGAGGGAAGGAATATAATGAGGGAAGAAGAAAGAGATAATATGGTAAGTATAGGATTACAACGAGAGGGAGCGATAAAGCATGAGTAAGTATAGGACTGCAACGAGTTGGAGGGAGAGAACTACATCTTATAATGGGTGGAAGAGAGAGAATAACATGACGGCCCTGTCTTTCTCTACCGGGCCCTGGTGACGCCACTCTTTCCCCTCGGCCAGTGATGTCGATCCCCCCCTCTTTCTCGGTCCCCTCGCTTAGTTACGTCAGATCGTCTCCCTTCCGTCTCCTCGCCCATAAATGTCCCTCTCCATCGAATCCCAAGTCTAGCAACGTACTTCTCCCTCCACCCTCGACCCCTCACGCACATGCATACCGCGTATATGTGTACACACTAACACACATAGTGATCTAGAACCGGCCTAGTAACCGCCCTATTCGGGTGACGATACTTTTGTTCGCGCGTTTATCACCCGCCACGAAAACAGTACGAACTCGCCATTGAAAACAATGTTTATTTTTATAGAGTCATACCGTTGCATTACACTCTGCACGCATTCGAGCACAATTTCGTTCGCGTCTTCGAGGAATCGATCGACGAGGCTCGATATATAGAGTTTATCACCGCGCCCGTTAAAATATGGCTTTCGAACGCCGTTTCGATGACGCGCCAACGGAATCCATACCTGACTCCACATGCACGAATCTTCCTCGCATAGATTCCTTCAGAACCTCGAGCCGCGCCATACATGTAATCAGTGATTGTCTATTACCGATTGATAATCGCGGGCATTTGATATAACTCTGCTCTAATAATCTATAAATTCATTGCATCGCTGTTCCCACGCGCTATAGTACTTAAGCAGAGTAGCTTGCTCAATCAAATCACGCTCCATGTTGTCACTTGCGTTGTCGAATTGACTAATGATAATGTTATTGACTGAATTGATAATGTTATTTGACTAAATCTTTTCATTTTTATATTATTATGCGCACTATTTGGCAACGTCGCAATTGTAACATATTATACGTATTATTTGACAATGTCGCATTTGTAACAAATTACATTAATGATCATCATTCTTAAAAAAATCTTAAATTACGCTAATAAAGCGTATATTATGCAATTGTATTGGGTATGGGAATAAGTTTCCGCCCATTGCAGAAAGATGTCGTTAGTAGCATTGCTCGTGTGTTTGATAGAATGGCAAGATATGTTTTCGAAAGGTGTGTGTCCAAACTTTTGAGCCCAATAGATGGCATTCGTTCGAAGCGTAACAAAGAGTAACTTTTTTTGCGTTGAAGATGTCGGAATTTATTCCAAAAAAGCAACATTTGCGGGAAGTTTTACTCCATTACTTTATTTTAAAGAAAAGTGCTGCGGAAATGCACCGTAGATATCTACGGTGAGCATGCTCCATCGAAAACTAGTTGTAAAGAATGGTTTCGGCGATTCAACAGTGGTGATTTTGACGTGCGTGACAAAGAACGCGAAGGTGCACCGAAAAAATTTGAAGATGCAGAATTGCAAACATTACTCGAAGAAGATTCGTGTTTATCGCTCGATAGGTTGGCAAAAGAGTTAAATGTTGATAGATCCACTGTTGAAAAACGTCTACACGCAATGGGAATGGTGCAAAAAGAAGGAAATTGAGTGCCATACAAATTGAAAAAGAGAGATATGGAAAGACATTTGGTCATCTGCGAGATGCTTCGTCAATGACAACAAAGGAAGGGTTTTTTACATCGTATCGTAACTGGCGATGAAAAATGGATCTACTACGATAATCCTAAATGCTTGAAGGCATGGGTGATGCCAGATCCATCAACGCCAAAACGAAATATCCATGCTTCGAAGATTATGTTGTGCATCTGGTGGAATCAAAGAGGTATTATATATTATGAGCTGCTCAAACCGTCCGAAACCATCACTGGCGATCGTTATCGGCTACAACTGATACGTTTAAACCAAGCTTTGACAGAAAAACGACCGGAATGGGACAATAGGTACAACAAGCTGATTCTGTTACATGACAACGCTAGGCCACACGTTGCAAAACCGGTCAAGAAATACTTGGAAGGAGTAAAGTGGGAAATTCTGCCCCACCCGCCGTATTCACATTGCGCCTTCAGATTTCCATTTGTTCCGATCCATGCAGTCGGCCCTTTCTGGAGAACGATTCAATTTTTATATAAGGTAAAAAATGGCTTGATGAATGGATTGCTTCAAAAGAACCAGATTTTTTCGTTCGAGGAATCCGTTTATTACCGGAAAGGTGGGAGAAAGTTGTCGCTTCCGAAGGAGCATACTTTGAATAAACTCACTTATATAGATTTGTTTAAATAAACACATCTTTTTCATTTTAAAAGGGCGGAAACTTATTCCCATACCCAATATATTAGCAGGTATTGCACTATTTAGCAACGTCACATCCCAATTATATCTCATTATATGTATTATTATTTGGCAACGTCGCATTTGTATTATATTACATTAATCATTGCCATTACATTAATCATTGTCATCGCAAATGTCCTTGAAAAAAATTTCTTATATTACGCTGACAAGGTCATATTGAAACTTGCAAATTTGCAGACGCTGCAATTTGCGGTGTCAAACATTAATTATCACCAGATATATCTAAAAATCTTTTGTTACAAAAATCTGACGCCTGCATTTTTAATGTTGATCGGAAATGATCATATAAATATCTGCGAGGATTTTTTGCGGAAAATCAGTTAGTGTGAAATGGCTAACCGTAATTGTATATTGTTCATTGTTCTTGTATTTAATTTGTAATCGGGAATTCGATTTCCGCAATATGCTGACTCGCATTATATTTCTTGCCCGATAATGATAAGGAACGATAATGATAGGGAACGAGAGTTATATTAAAGAGAAATGTGACAATTATATATTATCAAAGGGATATACGTCTCAGTACTGGGACGACTGGGCCATGGATTTCCTCTATCATAGAGATCTAGGAATAATAC
This sequence comes from Acromyrmex charruanus, assembly GCA_017607545.1. Classification (NCBI taxonomy): domain Eukaryota; kingdom Metazoa; phylum Arthropoda; class Insecta; order Hymenoptera; family Formicidae; genus Acromyrmex; species Acromyrmex charruanus. Next base: position 2,834,115 of record JAANIC010002588.1, read on the forward strand.
ATCCGAGGATGAGTACATCCGAGTTTGAAAGAGTCTAAAATTTGCGGATCCTCATAGCATTAAATTCATACGTTCAATATGAGTCAAGCAAGTAAGTATTTTATTTATACTTATTTGTGAAAAATTTTTCTCTATAGATGACTTATTCATTTGTTCTTCTTCATTATAGCGCGTCTTTACATATAATTTGAGAGAACGACGACATTCATATTGGAGCAGAGAAGATATTAAAAAAATATGCGATAAAATATGTGTGTGTGTGTGTGTGTGTGTGTGTGTGTGTGTGTGTGTGTGTGTGTGTGTGTGTGTGTAGAAGTAAGTTGTCAATGTCTTTTGTGAACGTAGAGTGTATCGAGTCCAGCGGAGGGAGCGGAGCTTCGGAGATTGTATGTAAACAATTCGCCAAATATAATTGTTCTATATTTCTTTACTATTTCGTGTGTAATACTTATAGCCATCTCTCTCGCCCTCCGACAATTTCCCCATCATTAACGACCCACCCTTGCCGTCGCGAATTAATTGCGAGTAGAAAGATTTTTGAAAGAGTGGCACACTCTCTCGTGCTTAGCGTTCAACTTATTTAGTGAGAAGCTCAGAGATTTGTCGAAAATTCACCTAACTATCGAAATATTACGCTATCGAGTGAAAAAGGCAGTTTTAAGTAAGAGGAGAGTCAAGAGCACGCGACAAAGTTGTGCCGTCATTCGCGAGCACGGTTACAGTATAAATAAAAATTAAATAAATATACATATATAAATGTTGCGCCCAATTTGCGGATTCACGCTCGCAAACGCGACGTGCACCCGAGCTGCGGAAATGAATAGAGACAGGTTTGAAATAAGAAAGGAACTTTTTATTTACACAAGTAATAACAAATACAGGAACACAGAAACACAGCGAACGAAAATAAGGTAAGGCAGAAAGCACGCTTGAGTGTGTCGACAGCTCCACCGCAAAATCTGCCGATCTTGTTAATCAGCTGAGCAACTCGTTGCCGGGCAACGCGATCTTCGGTACTTTGAACAGCAAACCACAGTATCGGCATGACAAAGGCATAACACTGCCCCTCTTTTCTTAAATTGTCGTCCCGACAATTATGGTTCTTCCAAGAACGTTGGCTTTTCAAAGGAATTCGGAGTTCTCTCCTGACCAATTTTCTGCTCCCTACTGTGCTGCTGCAATAGTTTTCTTGACTTTTTGGTCTCCTTGAGTTCCGACTTTCCTTTCGAGGTTCATTCTTGAAGCCTTCTTCCCTTCTGGTCAGGACCTCTCTTTAGTTTTTCCCCGGAGGGTAGCTACTCTTCCGTAGGACGAAACCCGCTCAGGCATCCCCCTGTCTTCATGAAGGGAATGCCAGGATCCTCTTGCCTTTTTTCTTGAGGCCTTGCGCTCTTGGTTCTTCTCTTTTCGGAAAGGGGGGAGGGGGGAGCTCAAGAAAAATGATGACTGTACCGTAGTATCTCTGCCCCCAATTCCCGCCTCGGCATTCGTCCCACGGAAAAATCACGGTTCAAAAACGAGGCGGTATTCTTAAAAAATATATCACTGAATGAAGCTGCTCAAAGTGCGTACGAACTCCAGATGATGAATCCGGAAGATAAACGTCGAAGCACCGGAATCGCACCGCGAAATCTCATCCTCGAAATCTTCGTCGTCTGGACCCCTTTTTCACGCCGTAAGAATATAAACTTTAAAACTAAGAAGGAAAAACGCACAGTTTTTATCAAGAGATAAAAAAAATGTATTACTCTCAACTTACTTCTCAACTCGCGTCAGGGCTCCGATTTGTTTACTTTTATTTATTGGTTCATTTCCTCTAATTGTCTTTCTAAATAAGGTGCTAATGAACAACTTTATTTTTATGCTTGTTCGACTTGTAAATGCAACGTACAACATCGCTAAGTTTCTTAACTATAAAATATGGTCCTTCTCAATTGCTCTGTAACTTGGGAGTTCTCTTTTTCTTTCTTCGGGGATTATACAACCATACTTTCTGTCCTTCCTCAAAATAGATCTGTCTGGTTTTAAGATCGTACCAGGTTTTTATTCGTGAAGATTTGATATCTATTTGTTTCCTTACTCCTTCATGAATTTCTTCCAGCTTCTTCTTCACTTTTCTCAAGTAATCTTGCGGAGAATCAACCTCCTCAGTTTTGATGGATTATCACGTACAACAAATCAGTCGGTAGACTTTGGACAAAATAAATCTCCGCTGGAGTCATTTCGTGTTTGGATGATCTGTACGCCAGTAGATATAATGGAATTCAATAATCCCAGTCTTTTTGATTTTCGGAGATGAATTTTGTCAAATAGTTCAAGATGGTTTGATGCTGACGTCTACCTATCTGTCCGACTGTGGGTGCAAAGCGGTTGTCTTCATTTTCTTCATCTCTAGTAAGCGTGACAGTTCGCGAAAAATTCTCAATTCGAAGTTTCTCCTCTGATTAGTATGGACTTCTAGAGGTACTCCGTGCCTGGAAATAATTTTAGAAAGGTTTCTGCTATAGTTTTAGATCTGACATTCTTTAGTTTAGAAAAAATAGAAACTTCTATCCACTTAGTAAAACAGTCGACAGCGACGAGCAAATACCTATTTCTAGCAGAAGTTATTGGTAGAGGATTGAGAACGTCTAATTGAACTTTTTCGGATGGAACTCCCATATTATATGTCTATTATATGGAGATTCCTTTACCGGGAGGATCTTTTTTAACTAAACAGATCTTGCACGTTTTGCATCATTCTTCCACATCCTGTTTACATAACGCCAAATAAAATCACCTCCGTACTTTGTCAAGCATTTTATTGATGCCAAAGTGCCCACCTGCAAGAGAATTATGTATTATTATTTAATTACTTAATGTTTGACTGTAATATGCAATTACTTTTTCTACCGTCTTGTTTCTGTGATAGGATCGCGCCAATTCCCTTATTTGACGCATTTGTATCTAGAATAAATTCTCCTTCCGCTTCAAAAAATGCTGATATTGGCGAAGAAGTTAAAACTCGTTTTAAATCATTAAAAGAACTTTGATGTTTCCTTTCCCAAACGAACTTAGTTTGATTTTCTGTTAGTACATAAAGCAGCTTTGCCAACGAAGAGAATCCTTTTACGAATTTGCGATAATATAAGCAAAATTAAGAAAACTCCTTAAATGTTTTTTTATTTTGAGGGATTGGTCAGTCCTTTACAGCACATATTTTCTCTGGATCTGTAGCAATGTCGTCCTCTGATATAATGTAACCTAAATATTTAATTTTTTTATTAAAGAAAACACATTTTTTTGGATTAATTTTCAAATTTGCTTCCTTCGACGATGGAAAATCTTTTCTAAGTTTAACAATATTTCTTCAAAACTTTTACCAAAAATAATCACATTATCAAGATAAACTAAGCAAATTTTAAAAAGGTAACCTTTCAAAATCTACTCCATTGTGCGTTCAAATGTAGCAGGGGCAGTACAAAGACTGAAGGGCATAACTACCACAATCCGTTACCAATTGAAAAAGCCGTCTTTTCTTTATCTTCTAAACAAATTTTAATTTGCCAGCATCCACTTTTCAAATCCAAGGTAGAAAACTAATTGTTACTTGATAGTTGGTCGAGAATATCATCTATCCTTAAGGTAAGGAATAAGAGTCTTTTTTCGTAATTGCGTTAATTTTGCGATAATCCACATAGAATCTTATTGTATCGTTCTTCTTTTTAACTAGTATCACTGACGAGGTCCATGGACTGGTGGATTCCTCAATTACCCCTTGTTTTTCATTTCCTCAATAATTTTATCCACCTCTTTTCTCATTTGCAAAGGGATACGACGAGGTACCTGCTTGATGGGAGAAGAATCTTTCACATTAATAATATGTTCCCCAAATTTATAATTCCCTGCAATAACATCATGAGAAAATACATCATCAAATTCGTTCAGAAAATTGATAGTTTTCTTTTTTGAGGTTCCCCAAACAGCGTGAACTCTTCTCAAAAAGCGTCACCAAATTCGATGGAACTCCAGCAACCGCAATACTTTCTACGCGAACGCATTTGAAATCAGTATCAATATCAGAAATTGATCCGAGAAAAATGTAATCAAAAATATTTTGTAAATTAAGTAATTTAAGAAAATCGACACCAAGAATACAATTATCATTTATTTCGGCTACTAACATTGGTATCTTAACACAGTATTTTGCAAGTCGAACTTTTATGGTTTTGAATTTGACTGGAACTTGTTCTCCCGTAGAATATTTAACATTATAGTTATCAAATATAATTTTCGGTTTACACGATTCAACAAAATTATTATTTATAATTGAAATATTGGAGCCCGCGTATCAATTCTAAGAAAACAAGGTTGGTAATATTCTTGAGGCTTCCACGGGTGCTTTCTATATAAAAATTATGCGTTTCACGGGTTTCCTCCGTGTCCAGATCCATTCTTGGAATGCCAACGTTTCGTGAATCTTCCAGTCCACTTCATCAGGACAAGGAGCTACAGTATCACGCTGCTCCTCATCCTGATGAACTGGACTGCAAGATTCACAAAACGTTGGTATTTCAAGAATGGATCTGGACACGGAGGAAACTCACGAAACGCATAATCTTCAAGACAAGGTTTATCATTAACTTTGCCTTCATAATTGTTGCAGCCTCAACTACAAATAGCATTTAATCATGTAGTAATCCGAATTGCGTTAATATTTCGAAATATCGACCCAATTCAAAAAATGCTTAATTCGCGATTGTGAATGAATACGTTTTAATAGAATAGTTGCGACAACCACGCATGAATTTTATACATCGCATAATTACAAGAGATTGCCAAATGTGATTGGTCAGCACCGACTTGACAATGGAACCAGGGCAAGTTCCAATTAAACTGACTAGCTCAGCATCTTCGAAAAAGATATATACCCGCTTCTTGGACCGGAAAAGGGAGAAGTTGAGTAAGCCCGGATACAATACGTCGCATACGTTTAGTCGTAATTAAAAAGTATCACTCTATAAGTGAGAACGGCCATACACGATATCTTTCAATAACGTGACATCAAGCCGTGATAAAATCGTTGATCGTACGATAAATTGATCAACAAGAAAATTGTGTATTATTAGTGAGTAAACGTTTGTAAAAAACCATTGGTTCTATGATTCTCCTAATCTCATGCGCGCGCCCTGAATCCTCGTAATTATCCTTACGAGGGATAATTACGAGGATTCATAGGTATAATATGACAAAAATCTTTCACGTTATTCTTAATTCTATTTTTCCTGAAAGAACATTGGTTAATATATAGTAGGAATACATTGGTTAATATATAGTAGGTAATTATAAGGACAAAAATTAATATATCGGTTATTAAAACATTGTTTATTTTTAGTAGAATAAGAATATTTTTTGTGAAAGAATGTTGATTAGTACAACAATTATCACAATAAATACATGACTTCTTTTTAAGAAGTGTCACCATAGCATAAGCCATTCAGGTGATAAATATTTTTCAAGAATTCTTCTATCTTAAAAATGTAAACCTTTAAAAATGTAAACGATTATCTGATAATATATTATCTAACAATATACATTACCATGAAAAGTAACTAATATATTATTCAAGGTTCCAGTTTAAAGTAAACAAAAGCATATTCTCAAAAATGTAAATCTTTAAAAATTTAAATGATTATCTGATAATATATTACCATGACGAGTAACCGATACATTATTAAAGATGCCAGTTCAAAGTGAACGTGTATATATATCAAGTGCATCCCAAAAAATTTAAACTTTTAAAAATTTAAATGATTATCTGATAATGTTATGTTTCTTGGTTGATGATTGAAGGAAACACAATGATTATCAATAAGAATGATAACTTTATTTGTATATATTTCTAAAATATATTGGATAAGGTGAACGAAGCGTGTATCAGTTCAGTCCGTTCTTGTTCTCGTTTTTGGTGCTGCTCTCTATCTTATTTGGCGGCAACACGTCTCCATCTTTTTAAAGAACATCCTACGTCCTCGTATCGTATTGGAGGTATCGTCTCTTACGATCAGAGCGTCTGAGAGGCTATAATGGTAGACCTGAATCAGACTCTTGGTTAATTGTAGGACAGTCAATGTCGGAGATGTCCATAGTTGCGGATTGAGACTCTAAGGTTGTCATCTCCAGTTTAACTTGCCCTTCAATTGAAAGATCAAAGGTCTCCAATAAGATGTCTAATGGCATCTGATTATCTTGTGGAGATTCTTTAGTTCCAACAGAAAAACGGAGTCTCAATTGATTTATGTGAACCCTGACTACTCGTTGTTTCGTCTGGACTATTACATTATATAAAACTTGTCCGATGCGTTCTATAATTTTTCTTGGAATCCATTTCCATTTGTTGTTATTATAGATCTTGACATAAACTTCTAAATCTACTCTAAATGCCTTTACTCCATGTTTGCGATTGAACTGTTGTTCTTGACGTAGTTTAGTGTCGTCTTTCTGCGGCTGTCGGATGGGTGATTTAAGTAAATCCAGAACTGTGCGCATAGGTCTGTCCATCAGTGCCTCAGCAGGAAAGACTTTGTTAGGAACGTTTACGTTAGGTGTGGATCTATATTGTTTGAGAAATGTAATTGGTTGTGGATGTTCTCCCCGTCGGTGAGTTTTTTGAATCCCCTCTTAAAGGTATCCACAAATCTCTCGGCTTGGCCGTTTGAGCTGGGATGAAAGGTGGTATACGTAAGTGCTGTATACTGTATGATAGACAAAATGATTGGAATGTTTCGGAAGTAAACTGAGTTCCATTATCGGTAACCAGAGTTTCCGGTACCGAAACGAGCGAAAATATCCTCCGTGATTTCGACAATACGTTGAGCTGTGATAGCTTTGGTTGGATAAATTTCTGACCATTTTGAAAAAGCGTCGACAATGATTAGATAATATTTCCCGTTGATGGGTCCAGCATAATCTGCGTGAAGACGTTGCCAAGGATACGTAGGTGTGTGCCAGCTTGAAAGTGGAATTTTAACTGGTGATTTTGCAGCTAAAGCGCAGTTATGACAAGTCTTGACGAACTGCTCGATTTCCTTGTCTATTCCAGGCCAATATACATAAGAACGTGCAATGGCCTTGCGTTCCATTCCTGGATGTCCTTTGTGCAATTGTCTGAGAATGGGTTCTCGATATTAAGCCGGAATTATAAGTCGTTCCTTGAATAGTAGGCAATTTTGTATTACTGAAAGAGCTTCTTTGCGATTGAAAAAGGACTTGAGGTCTGAATGAGATGCCACAGATGTTGGCCAGTTTAAGGTTGTATAAGCAATAACCTGCTGTAAAATCTTGTTCTGTAGCTATTTTTATTTTATTAAATGTTATAAGAATGAATTGTAGTGAATCTTGTAAAACCGTGAATATCTCTTCCTCCATTGTGACTGAAGCGATGACGAAGTCCTCTTCTGGTTTATGATAATTGTTGATCAAACGAGATAACATGTCGACATGATCAAATTTAGACGTTTTTACATATTCGATTTCAAAATCATAGGCAAGTAATTGGAGTAGCCAACGTTGAAGTCGATTAGCAGTGTAAACAGGTACACCTTTCTTGTTTCCGAAAATTGTTATAAAAGGCTTATGATCTGTCTGAAGGGTGAACTTGCGTCCAAATATCATTTTGTGAAATTTCATGACAGCAAATATTAATGCAAGGCCTTTTTTCTCGATTTGACTATATTTTTTTCAGTTTCCGTGAGATTTCTGGCAGTGTAATTGATTGCTTTGACTGAATTATCAGGAAATCTATGGAGAAATGCAGGCACCAGTACCATATTGAGAAGCATCAGCGGCTACGATGATTTCATGCTTTGGATCGAAATGAGTGAGAAGCAATTTGAATTGGAGAATTTGTTTGAAACGTTCAAATGATTCTTGGTTCCAATTCCATTTTGTATCCTTTTTCAGAAGTTGATCCAAAGATCGTAATAAAACATGTATGTTTGGAATAAAGCGTCCGTAATAGTTTATGGCACCTAAAAAAGAACGTAGCGTAGTAAGATCTGTAGGTGCAGGCATATTGACAATCGAGAAAATTTTCTTAGGATCTGGATGTAATCCTTGTCCGTCGATTATGTATCCTAGATAATTTATCTCTGTAAGGAAAAAAATTACATTTTTTTATGCTGACGTGGAATCCATAGCCGTTTGTGCGCTTGAGTAATTCATTTAAATTACGATCATGTTTTTCAATTGTTAACCCTCCAACGACGAGATCATCAATGTACGCGAATATTTGCGCGTACAATGTACCGGCGATCATGGTGTCCATAATGGTTTGAAATTCGCCAGGGGCCACAGACGCCTTAAACGATTGTAAATGAAGAGAATTGCGCGGTGTGTGTTAATCGTCAAAAGATGTTTTGAATCCTCGTCTACTTGGATTTGTAAGAATGCGTCTGAAAGGTCGATTTGACTGAAGTACTTACAATTTATATAGTTTTGTAAAAATCTCGTCTGGATGAGGTAATGGATGACGATTTGATTCCAAAGAATTATTTAGACCAGTAGAAAAATCAGCGCATATACGGATTTGACCATTTTTCTTGTGAACGACGACAATTGGTGCTGCCCAATCCGAGTAGCTCACTGGCGAGATAATTTCTGTATAAGACGTTCAGTTCTGCATCGACCAAAAGAAGAATTGAGTAAGCAACCGGTCGTTTAGGTCGGAATACAAATCTAGCATCGTTTTTAAGATGAAGAGAAATTTTTGTTTTAGTGCAGCATCCTAATTTAGGGTTGAAAACGTTAGGAAACTTTTGTGGTAAGTCTTGAAGTCGTGATACTGTAACTTGAGGATTAGTGACATGATTGCAAAAACTGTTAATTGGATTATGCCATAAATTAAAAGCATGTAACCAACCTAATCCAAAGAGACTCAATTCTGTGTTTGGAGTGATGTAGCAACGTAATTGACATGAAACGTTATCTGATGAGACTATGCAGTTGACTTCATATAAAATGCTTAACGTGTTACCTGAAGCGTCTTTTGCGATATATTCGAAAGGTTTACCTTGTAATTGACCTAAAAATTTCCATGTATCCTCTGAGATTATCGTGATGTTAGAACCGGTGTCCAACTGTAGCTTGACTGTTTTGGAATTTATCATGACATTGACGTATTTGCGCAAAAATGTCTCGTTGATTTTATTTACTGCTGATGTTATAGATTTTGTATGTGTGGACGTCGAATCGTTGTTAATCGAATTGCTCTTCGTTTTCTTGCTTGAGTTACAACCGTCCTTGTGACCTACAGTATTGCAATTTTTACATAGATAATTTTTATATGTGCAATCTTTAGAATAATGAAGCTGACCGCAAAACCAACAAGGCGTAGAAGATTGTTTTTGATTTTGATTTGTTTCTGTTTAGATTGGACTGCGATTACATTTAATGATTTTGCATTTTGAACTAAAGAAGTGTCAGCCTTTAAGTTGAGAAGACGTTGACATTCCACAGTAAGATTCTCTAAAGAAATAGTATCTGGTTTGGAATTGATAAGATTCAAAAGTTTGATGCGGACGTCAGCATCAGTAGGAGAGCGCAATTCACATACAAAAATTAAACATTTAAATTGATTAGCAGTTATCTTTGAGATTTGGAACTCTTCGCATTTTTTGTTTATCTGCGCTGCATAAGCAACAAAATCTTCGTGTGAAGATTTTATAGTATTCATACAGTTGTATCGTTGATTAAATAATGAAATCTTTTTTCCGAACATTTGTTTGAGTTTCTTAACCATATCTTCTAAAGTAAAATCTTTCGGTTGACTGGGTAAGATGTAATCGATATATTGTTTATGACACGTTGTATTCAATTTACGCAACAACAGCCTTACCTTAGCGGCGTCAAGATCTCGTGAATCGACGTTAAATAATCCTTTGTAGCGAACGAATCAAACTTCGAATGTTAATCTGGGTCGTATACAAATTCCGTGATGCCGCTTGCGAATGATTCAGTCTTCATCTCTTTATATGAGATTATAGTTGATGAAGCAAAAGCTTGTGAAAGTTGAGCAGCAAACGCATTTTGTTGTTGGATGAAAAATTCTTGCTGTCTTTTAAGTTGAGCTTGTTGTTGTTGCATAAAGGCTAGGAGGGCTTCCTTTATCTCCGACATGGTCGGAAAAGGTTATGACTGAGAGTCACGATGTGATCGATGCAATGATTGTTATTCAATACCTTTTTCCTCGTCGCCACTGTTATGTTTCTTGGTTGATGATTGAAGGAAACACAATGATTATCAACAAGAGTGATAACTTTATTTGTATATTCTAAAATATATTGGATATAAGGTGAACGAAGCGTGTATTAGTTGAGTTCGTTCTTGTTCTCGTTTTTGGTGCTGCTCTCTGTCTTATTTGGCGGCAACAAATATATTACCATGACAAGTAACTGATATAATAAAGGCCAGTTCAAAATGAACATACATTAAGTGTATCCTAAAAGATTTCAATCTTAAAAAATTTAAATGATTATCTAACGATGTATATTACAATATTATGACAAGTAACTGATATATTATTAAAGATGCCAGTTTAAAGTGAACACACATGAAGTGTATATATTATCTAAGTGTATATATATTATCTACAATAATATAATATATTATCATGAAAAGTAATTCATATATTATTGAAGGTGCGAGTTCAAAACAAACATACATTCAAGTAAAATAGATTACAATTTCATTCTAGAAAATAAGTGCGATATGTTATTCTTAGTGTACAAAACATAAAAGTCGTTTATTGAGATTTGATTTGAAATTTATAGCCCGTACAATGAAAAATAATCGCTCGTAATTCCAGAGTACCAATTTGTTAATGACTAAAAAGAACATAGCGGCTTCTCAAAACTTTGATGAGTTTCTCGGTGTCCACTTAGAAATAATGTCGAAACTTTTACAGAGTAATCGAGAGGATGGTTGGAATAAAGGCATAATTCTTAGGTTCTTTTTCAAGAAATTAGCTTTTTTATATATATTGTAATATTGATTGTAATAGAGAAATATATTGTAACATGTAACTTCTTAAGGACATTACATAAATTTATTTGCTATTGTACCCGTTTGTGTATAATAAAAATGTAGCAAGTTATTTTAATTTTTATTAAAATCAAGATTTTGTAATGAGATCTTTATTCCGCTCATTCCCTCAATTATTACAACACCTGAAGTACGAAAAGTATTACATTAGAACGGTATTTTCAAAAGTTCTATAATGAATATATATTATGTCAAATAATCAGTAAATTTTTAATCGTACAACTTCTTTATACTTGACCCGAGAACATTGTATTTATGAATTTTGGGTTTACTTAATATTTGCTCATTTCAGGCAATAAGGCAAATCAATATTTTTTGATCAATAAATCATTCGCTGAAAGTACGGTATAAACTCAAAACAAGAAGTTGATATGAAAATTCGAAATTTTATTAAAGAAAGATTGTAGACTTTCAATCCGAACCATTTTCCGAACCAAATAACTCTTTTACTTCAATATTCCATACATCGAAAATTTCTTAAAAGCAGGCCGCCATTCTTTTTCCGAGTTATTAACAAATTGGTACTCTGGAATTACGAGCAATTATTTTTCATTGTACAGGCTAATATAAATTTCAAATCAAATTTTAATAAACTTTTATTAACTCATTAGACTTTTATGTTTTGTGCACAAAGAATAACATATCGCACTTATTTTCTAGAATGAAATTATAATCTGTTTTACTTGTATGTATGTTCGTTTTGAACTCGCATCTTCAATAATATATAGATACTTTTACTTACATATGAGTTACTTTTTATGATAATATATTATATTAAATTTAGATAATATATACACTTTATGTATGTTCACTTTAAACTGGCACCTTCAATAATATATCAGTTACTTTTCATGGTAATATATATTGTTAGATAATCATTTAAATTTTGAAAGGTTTACATTTTTGAAGATCTGTTTTTGAACATGCTCTGACATTTTCATTTTAATGAATTTTTAGAGATGTATCATCTACTTTTCAGAGTACAGATATACGAGACAGTTTTATAGTAATGCAAGTATCATAAATATATATATTTTTGACTCTTATCACATAACCTTCTATTAGCTACAATTCATGCAATACAGTTGGAAAAAATTGAAACATATATATACATACATATATATATATATATATATACATATACGAGGGGTGTTCAAAAAGTAAGTTTCCCTGCTCCGGGAAAAAAGCACAATTTTTAGGTTAAAGTAACATATGTATTTATTGTTTGACTTATAAACTATTTTTCTACATAGTCCCCTTGGACTTGAATACATTTTTTATATCTGTTCTGAAGCTTTGACAAACCTAGTTTATAAAAATCCGTGCCCTGTTTTTTGAATTGATTTTCTTGAATCCGGTACCACGATAAATGCAGATCGTTACTGTGAAGTGCTAAATAAACTTAAAAGTGCCATTAAACGAAAGCGTCCTAAGTTAAAGGAAAGTTTGGGTGGCCATCACTTCAATTCAAATGATGAAGTGAAAGACTTTGTTAAATTATTCTTTAAAAAACAGGGCACGGATTTTTATAAACTAGGTTTGTCAAAGCTTCAGAACAGATATAAAAAATGTATTCAAGTCCAAGGGGACTATGTAGAAAAATAGTTTATAAGTCAAACAATAAATACATATGTTACTTTAACCTAAAAATTGTGTTTTGCTTTTTTCCCGGAGCAGGGAAACTTACTTTTTGAACACTCCTCGTATATATATTTATATATATACATATAAATATATATCATATGCATATATATTATATTTAATAGTATATATGTAACTTATGATTATAATAAATATTGACCATACATTACATATTTATTTCAATTGCAACAGAATGAATTCTTAATATTCTATGAATATACTTAAAATAAAGAATGGACTTCTCCTTCGCTCATTCTCGTGAGAACGCACATTTTCTTCATCTCTTCGATTTCAATACGATTTTTGACATAGAGATTCATTTCTTAATAATATTCTGAAATATCATGAAGTTCTTCGACTACGGTAAGAAATTTTTGTTATTCATAGTAATATATTGATACCTAGGGCAAGCCAGAACTTTATTGCATTCGTTTTAATGCAATGCTTACGGCAGTCTACATAGTGTCAGAGCAACCGATGAGTTATTTTCGCGCTTACGGCAGCCCTGATGCAGCACCAAAACGATTAATTGTTTCAATATTCTGAAAATAAAATTTAATTATAAACTTCAATGATTTATTAAGGTTTACGTAAACGTACCAGAAGAATTCCGTTCTATTCCAAGAAAGTGTCATTATATGTAAAAGTTATTTCCAAACTTAATTTGCTCGAAGAACTACATGTGTGCTCCTTTGGGCCATTTCTTCTTGATAACTTGTAAATCATTAGAGTAACACCATTCCGACTTTTTGTCTGTTCTTAACATACACGTGAAGTGAGCACGATTCACTTCTTCGCTCTCGTGAAATATAGCGCTTATTACCTTGTATTTTTTTTATTACTCGACAGTACTTGTCGGTATGGCGTTAATTCGATTGTTAATCGATAATTTTTTTAGGAACACCATTTAGAAAAATGTATAAATTGAGCTGTATTACTAAGACGGATAAAATCGATTTGATTACAGTTTTTTTTCAGAACAGTACCCTTACATTCGTTACAATTGTCATTTGTCGTTTCTCATTTCGAAAAATCTAAATCAATCAAAGTTTGCAGAGTGACACCTTTTTTCCTTTTTACTGTAGTATTAGTAAATAATTCTTTTTTAGCGTAGTTACATTGTAATTTAATTTGGCATTTGAACAAGATGTTACGTGTTTCAATTCGAATTCTAATACATCATTGATTTTGAAATACGTCGACATTAGAACCGTGAAAAATTCCGAAACATCTTATGTTCGTTCTTCAAAGCGTTCTCTGACAGATCTTCTAACTGCTAGAATATTGCAACATTTACGCTCAGCATACGCGCAGATAGCATCAGTCAATGCGTTCGATATTTTATTTTTTAGTATTTATTGCCTGATACGTACACAACGAAATGCACATTGCAATATTACATTAGCGTAACATGAAACATGATCGTCATTGCAGAGATCATATATTTTCCATGTAACTATACTTTCTGGTTCCTCGCAACCATAATTCTGTACATCATGATATTAGGTATGGCTCATCGACAGTCGTGAATTTTCACCTTTTTCTCGGACGAAAGGATTTGTGGTAGCTGCGCTTTAAACACAGATCTCAGTCGATTATATTCTACAATAATTCCAGATCTGCCTTAATGGATGCCGGAAAATTTATCAAATGTAGGCTTTCCAGTGTACTCACTCATGACAAACCTACATAGGCTTGACCATCACTGAACACACTCGTTCCTAGATCCATCATTGCATTTTTACACGTAATGCCTTGATTTTTGTGTATAGTTATTCCTGAGAGTATATAACTGAGAGGCAATGGAAATTGTTTCCGATGTACCACCATTTTGTGAAATTCTTTGATTTAATATCTACTTTTGTTATTGTGATTTCTCCGAAAAAACTATTTTAATGGAATCAATACGATTTCCGTCAACAGAGCGATTAATTGCAACTACATTGCCTATCGTTCCATTGACAAGTCACGAAGGCAAGTCAATAAGTTTTTAAAAAAACATTCTTTTAAAACACATTCTTTTTGATCGATTCATTTTTATTTCTCAACATAGTCTCCTTTCAGCTCGATATATTTGATCCGACGATTCTCCAACTTTTTCAAGCCGTCCGAATAATATGATTTGTTCAACTCTTCAAAATAAGCCTCTATTTCGACGATGAGCTGCTCTCTGGTGGTGAATCTCTTTCCTCCGAACCATATCTTCAGGTTTGGAAACAGGAAATAGTCGCAGGGGGCTAAATCTGATGAATATGCTGGATGGGGAAGCAATTTGTAGCGGAATTCCTTGAATTTGGCCATCGGTGCCGGGCACGTGTGAACCTGTGTATTATCTTGATGGAAGAGCACTTTCTTCTTCGCCAAATAGAGACGTTTTTTCTTTAAAATGTTGAAACGGTTCAATAAGGCTGCGTAGTAATCGCCATTGATCATGCTTCGACAAAAGGTAATCGATATGAATTATATTGCGTGGCAATCACCTTTCCGGTCTTCTCCTTCTTCGGAGCTTCTTCACTCGATGAAGTCCATTTTTTTGACTGTTCCTTAGTCTCGGGTGTGGAATAATAAATCCATGTTTTGTCCACAAATATATAATAATCGACTCAGAAATTCATCTGGATTACGTTGAAACATCTCCAAACATTGTTTTGAAATCGTCACACGGTCGCGCTTATGGTCCACAGTAAGCAAACATGGCACCCATCTTGCCGATAGCTTTTTCATACCCAATTGTTCGTGCAAAATTGAAATTACTGTGCCATATGATATGCCTATGGCCTCAACAAGCTCGTGCACTTTCACTCGTCAATCAGTCAAAACAATATCGGACTTTATCGATGATTTCTGGCGTAACAGTCTCAATTGGACGTCCTGAACGAAGTGCATCACATGTGAATGTACGACCACGTTTAAATTCATTCACCCAATTGTATACAGTCACAAACGCTGGTGCAGATGTGCTATGAACATTATTCAACTCGGTCTTGATTTCTTTCGGCGTTAAATCTTTCATATGTAGATGTTTGATCATTGCACGAAACTCGTTTTTTTCCATTTTGCAAAAAATACAAAGATTATTCGCTTTAATCGTCTACGAAAATGAAACCATGCGATGAATTTCGCTCAAAATTTGACAATCAGCTACTTATCAAAAAGTAATGTGACATGACACTGCGAGTGCCCTCTGACAGATTTTCTATGAATTTATTAACTTGTTAAATATCAAAAACAAGATGATCAATAGGCTCTAAAAAAAATCTAAAAAATAATGAATAAAATGCCAACATTGGTTATTAGTGTGTATTTTATATCATTTATTTAAAGTGAATAATAAAACATATATGTTCCGACCTACGGTTAAGATCCTCTTCAGTACAAAGAAATTTACTTAAACTATTAATTACAAATTGCATAATGATAGCGCATACGAATATGAACTATTAACGTATGAAATACAAAAAGCTGTGATGATGTCCGAGTTAATTTTGGTCATCAAATTACTAAATTTATTAAAAAAAAAGAGATTCTTTTGTTTTGAATCGATTGATCAAAATTAAAAAATATTTTTAATTGCTAACATAAAGTTATCCGCAAAAAATATGGTAAAATAAACATGGTTGTCTTACATGACTGTTAAGATTGAACTGTTTCTATAAGATTTGTTGTATATGTTCCATTAGACTGTTCCATTTACTGTGTAATACAATTATGAATAAATTAAAAAGTTAATATAAATAATATAATAAAATCAAACTTTNTATATCAGTAGAATATCTATGTATATAGAAAGTCATTTGGGAACCCGCACGAGGCCGGGGGGGAAAACTTGGCGAGTGGGTTATTGTTGTGGGGGGGGGGGGCAGCCAATGAGCGAGCTGCTTTGTCCTCCCACCACCTCTCGTAGTTTTCCTCCCCGACCCCCGTCTCCCCGGGCGCATGTGTGTGTGAACTCGTGACGTCATGACGTGACGCGACGCGACGACGATCCAGCAAGCTCGAGAGCAGACGAACGACTGAGGCAGTTCGCGCGTTTTTCTTCCCGCGTGCGTTGTCGCTCTCGCTCGCACCAACGCCCACGTTCACTCGCGGAGGATTCGATCTCTCACGGTGGATGCGTAGGAGATTTCGTTTCTCACTCGCACCGACGTATCGGAGGATTCGATCTCCGCTCTCACTCACACTTATGTCGCGATGACACCTCATTGCGTTCGATCGCACCACCGTTCCCCAGGCACACTTTCACTGTCGTGTTTTTTAATTGTTAGCTTAATAAAAAAAGAGATAGCGGAATAATAATCTTACCTTAATTTTCTCTTCTGCAGTTATATCACATCCTTAAAGATACGATAAGACAAATTTAATCCGTATCGTGTTCGCTCAAATCACTAGCACTAGCATAACCAGCATCGTCTTCTTTGTCGGAATCTCGATCTATTTCAAAATCCATTTCTTCGAGCACTTCGAACATTTCGTCTATAAGATTTGCGAATTGTTCCGGATCCACGTTTCTAATATACTCGACTACGTTGACTGAGTTGTCAACGTTCGCACGATGGTTTGCCATACTTTTTTTATTGATTTCGGCAAAAAAATAAAATCTTTTCAACGATATTAGAAACATAAGCAAAACCATAGGGGAGTTCGCGTGTTTTTTCTTCCCCCGTGCTCTGTCGTTCTCGCTCGCACCAACGCCCACGTTCGCTCGCACTACTAATGCTCGTTCAGCGCGAGTAATTATATATCGTATGATTCCACAGCCATTTCCGTTTTCCTTTTGCCACTTTTTCTCTTTAAGTTTGCGTCAGTGCGAGTTTCCTTTTTTCTCCTTTATGTAAAGACATATATATATATATATATATATATATATATAAATATGTATAGGTAGGGATATATAAATACTTTTGTATATTTTAAAAGTATAGGTTTATCGTTAGTGTTAAATGACATATACAATTAACGTTCTCCGAAAATCAAAGCGATCAACTCGCAATCAAGTATGTCGTTGCGGTCGAAGGATTCGTTATCATACATCGTTTTTAGCATGTTCGCAGATTTCGTGACAGTGGACGCGATAGCAAGAAGTCGTGAAAATTTTTTGTCGACGTTATCGGTCATTGTGGTTAGAGAGAAAATGAGACGATTTACACACAGTGTTCGAGATTAAATATATTAAGTACAGTACTTTTCGACATGGATAGACGAGCTGTACTTGTTTCTAGACGCAGTATTGGTAGATTATTTATTCGTCCGAAGCGTAACGTTAGATTTCCAACGTACATTGGAGGCGCACGTATTCCTTTATTATTTTCGTCGTACTGCAAAAGGGATAAAATGACGTGTTTTTGTTCGAGAAGCTCTCTCCAGATGTCCGATGAAAGCGGAATCTCTTTACCGTGACAATCTCCCAAAATGATAGTTACGTAAGAAGGGAGTGTGACATTGATACCAATGTTCAAGTATTTGTAGCCAGTTACAGTAAACGGATATCTTCTCTCGAGAATGCGTACGGTAGGACGATGTGAGATTTGATGTCTGTAATTAAGGAAAAGAAATTAGTAGATGGAAAAAGAGACTCAAGGAAAAAAATACCTACTTATTTGATTTGTTTTCTTTATCTGGATTTGCATCAGTTGAATCATCGACTGTTTTTTTCTTCTTCGTGTTTCGTTCATCACGATCGTCCTGTTCCATAAGATAATTTGCGATATCCGCGTTGTTGAGCATTCTCACGATCGAAAAAGAAGCTTGGAAAGTGCGTACAAACGATGTTGTCGGAATGATTGTTCCTTTCATACTGATCGTTTAAAACTATTATAGTATGTATTATATATGTCCTTTCATCCTTTTCTCCTCCTCCACCTCCTCCTCCTCCTTCGTCTTATTTCTCGGTGTGTTTTGTCAATGTGTATTACTCGATCGAATTAGTCGACCTAAGATATCCTGCATTTGTTGTAATAATCCGTCTCTCGAACATTCGACGTTGAGTACGTTTATATTAAATTTACCAGCCTCTGTTACGGTTCTCGTGAACTCGTTAAATGTGTAAAATTGTTGTTTTTTGGCAAAGTACAGATTACCATTTATATATCGGAAGGTCAAGGTCGGAGCTGACGGTATTCTTGGGAATACCGCTTGTAATGGTTGATACGAGCGATCACTCATACTACATTCATCTATCTGCGCCACATCGTTACTATTGAAGATCGCATAGGTTTGTCCTCTGTTAGTATTTACTACGATATCGATCAAAACGTTCGGGGGAAATCCTAGGCTCGAGAGATGTTTTGGCCAACCTTCTTTCAATTTGAAACTGGGATACTCGATCATGTAAACTATATGTGTATTATTTATAAACAGTACTAGTTCACCCGAAGGCCTTTGATACGCGGCTGATAAGGAAAAATTCTCCGGAAGGAAATCCATGTAGCTGTTTAGTATGCGTGGTCCGTCGTATTTTGTATCATCTATATTTGTCGACCATACGTAGCGTTGATACGTGATGAATATTCGATGATGTAATACCAATACCGTATCCACATATTGTAAAGTACAGAGATCTACGTACTCGGGTTTATTTGTTGTAATTTCGATAGTTGTCGAAGTCGGTGGTTGTGTAGTTGTTGTTAGTTTTGGATTTTTAATTCCATAGAATTGTTGAATGGCTAAAATGTCCTCTATGTTGAGTTTAACGATTTTATTATTATTACTAGCAGTAACAAATGCGAACATTATGGATATATTCACGCGAACTGTGTGTTAATCCTAATGCGTGTCCAATTTCATGTGTTAACGTGTTAAGCAAATAGTTCTTGTTACTAGCAGATTTTTCGGTTAGATATATATGCCACGATTCTGTACTATCTACGTGTATTTCAGCGGTGTAATTGGCAACGTTTGAAGGATAGAATGCGTGAGCGAGTACTCCTCCAGGTCCATCGAATGAGAAGGTGCAAATTTCTTCGTTACGTTTACGATCAGCGTACGTGTGTGTGCCACTACGATAAGATATTAAGTCGGGATTTAACGTTTTACGTTGGAATGATAAAGACGAATTCGCTGCCCATAGTGAGAACGCAAATGCGGTAGTTTTCAAGGTGTGCATGTCCGCTAAATGGAAGTTCCACGTGAGATGTGTTTTCACCCATTTCTTCCTACCTGTATTTTGCTGTAAAATGTCCGGGAGACCACATCGTGGTTTACGCATTTGATACAACGTATAGTTATTTAATGTACCGGTATATTTATTCAATGTATAGTTATTCATCACCCGGTATTTGATAATATTCTTGATAACGAAATCGCCTGTTTAATTTCTCCCTCTTCGAATGATAATTGCGTATTGTTTCCACCGTTACTCAAGTAGCCGTACTTTTGTAGATACAGAATTGTTTCAGTATCTATGCCTTGACGATTCGTCGCTGCCGTTGACGTTGTCGTCGTAGTAAGCGTAACGAAGACGACGACGATGACGATGACGAACGCGGGAGACATCGCGATGTAACACAAATATACGACACGCAGTAGAAACGATGTGTACTCGAACGCTTTGTCAAGAGTAATGAATCACGTTTCGTGATTTTTTTATATATACGACACAACAAAACGCTTTGTCAATAATAATGAATCGCGTTTCGTATTTTTTTTCATGTGTTTGTACATTATAATACGGTAGTGTGTGACATGTGATAAAGAAGGAGAGAGCTTGAAAAAATATTATACAATTTTGCGAATAACATTAGTCAATGGATTGTACTCTATCATCCTGTCGTGAATAATAAGATAATAAGCTGTGATGTTCAGTGGAATATTTTCCTTACACTCAAATTCTATACGAATATCCACAGTAGCGCTTTTTATCGATTCGTTTTGGCGAGAACAATCGATCACTACGAATGGACCGTGTACAAGAAATTCCCCGATAGATAACATAGCATCGCGATTGTTGTAACCGTAGTACGTCTTTTGAAATTTTACATACATATCGTAGAGTATAGCGTATTTCTTGCGTTTGAAATCTAAATTCGTATCGTCGTAAGAATAAAAATCAGAATTTAAAAAAGTTTCACATTAGTGAGATTACATACATCGAATTGCGAACCATTTTGCGACGGTATGTTTCTTTTTCCGGTTTGAAGTGCAAAAATTACGTATCGTGGTTTTTCTAATTGCGATGTTGTTTTAACAGCCCACGAATGCTTCGTTGTGCTTTGAAGCAGAGGAAATTTGTACAGGTCCCACGACCGGAAACACATGCTGAGATATCGTCCACCTTCCAACGTTCGCAAAAGTGATAATTTATTGACATCGTTTAGCACTACATGTGGCATTTTCCTCGATAGCGTGATTTTAGGTTCCGTCGATTCGTGCGCCACAACGCAATTGTTATCGTTACGCGCACATATCAGGATAAGTTCGTGTCGCGCGTTTATTACTATGCGTTTGTAATCCTCGCAAAATCCTAGGAGTGTGTTGAGTGGTACGCAAAAGTTGAAATCATCGTACAGCGGTGTGTGAAATAAGTGCATTGTGCCGTCCCATCTTGCATTTTCTAACGTTATACTCTTGCTAGTGGTTAACGATACGAAATTTTTGATCGTACTGGTAATATCAACGTTTCTAGATCTATCGATTTCCATACCGTCTAATTCGTACCGAATTTCATCGAACATGAACGCGATGCAATTATTCGATAGTTTTGGAGGTTGTTGTTCGGATGTGTTTCCATCTCGTTTTTTCGTTGAAAATTTTCCCTCGTCGTAGAGAAAACTCTCACACGGTAACATGTACAGATCTTGGTGTTGTATAGGTATTCATATTTCATCGCTGTATCCGAATGTGGTGTTAGCGTATGGATTGTAAGTGTGAGTCTCGATCTTAACGATCGTCGAAGATGGGTTCACCTCCTACATGTAGAATATCGCGACTCATTTCTCAAGACGAATCGCAGAAATGCGACGTTCGCAGCGTTCAATCTGTCCTCCGTTCCTCTCTGCTTTCCTCCAACGTATCGTTCGGTGAGCAATGATAATTGCGACGTCTGCGGTATGATTGTCGTGGTGGATGTATTCTTACAATCGTGCGACTCGTTCAGAACGAGCATCTTTCGTTCGTGAGCATATTTTTTATCGTCTACGCCGTATATGAAGTCGAATCGATATCGCTTCTCCACGAAGGTTTATCAATTGTCCGTTTTGATCCACTATACGTATCGTTATATAACGGTAACGTTTCTCGCGACGACTTGGAGATAAATGACGTGTGTAGGAGTATCGGACAATTTATATCCAGGTGGAACGTTCATCGCGAATTCGTGTATCGTATGCGCTGGTTTATCGTTGTTGTACGCACCCGAAGTAATGTTGCATTCTATACGAATTACAGTTACATTCATAATGTTTACAGGTTTGTCAGACGCGTACCACTTGTTCGGTTGTATTACGCGAGAGTTTGAATAACCTAATAGCGAACCGATGTTATTCGGTTTCGTAAAATTTATTCGGTACGCACATTTGATCTCGCTTCTCATAGTATTCTCATTGGCTCGAAGAATCAGTATCTCTTCTGTATGAGTACTATCGTTGCCATCGTCGTCGAATATGTACTCATCGTCATCATTATCTTTATCGTTAGGCGTTCGTCGTTGTATGTGACGAATAGCAGCTCTCAGATACTTGTTTATAGTACTCAATTCGTACGATACTTTGGGAATCGTGATTACTTTGTCGTCGGTATCGAAGTAGAAGTTATTATTCGTGGAAGTAACATTCGGTATTGCGTTGTACGTTTCGAAATTCGTAAGATCCAATTTGTATTCACCATTACTTAAATCCAACGCAGGGAAGTAACTCGCCGTGGGGATACTGGTTGTTCCAGTTAACGTGAGAGTCAACGACATGATATAATCGAAGGTAAATGCTCAACTGAGATGACTCACACGGCACATTATTAGATATATTTTTTCCTCCAATCTATTTCTCGAAGAAATATTTGTGTCGTAGACACAAATACTCTGATCGAACGTTTGATAAGAGCGATGATTATACGTTACGTCGCTTCCGAGATAGTGTTCGAGTTCCCTTGACGATCTAAGATTGCCAAAACCATCGAAGTAAACGGCATTATTTCCTTTTTTCGCATAAGCAACCCAGTGTGCCCGCATTTTCCGAATTATCGAGATTTACGATACCGCTTTCATTACGATGCGGTTTCATCAGTAACGCGTCACGCATAAACACACCTCTGAAGAATGGTAAACGCAAACGATACGCCGCACGGCTCAACTGTTCGTTCGTTGTGATACCGGAGAGTGGTATTTTAAGAGTCTCTAACGTTTCCTTCCACGTTTTTTTTTACCTCTTGCCTTTCTTTTCCTCCTTACCACCACGTTTGTAGGGCGCTAGATATAGTCCGCGACCTTCCGTCTGACGTCGAGCGGCTTTGCGATCGCTTACAGCTCTCGCTACGCTCGCCGCTCCACCGACCAAAGATCCGAGCGCACCTAACATTGGTAAAATCGGTAGGAAACCTCCACGTTTCGTTACCGGAAGTAGTCTCTTCCTTTTCGTTTTTTTCTTTCTTTTCATACCCATCCCTAATTTCGTTTTTGCTTTCATGGCTGCCCATACAACGGTTGCGGCAGCTTTCTCACCAAACGTCGAATCACTCGCTGTTATACGTTCGCGTGCTCTTTCGGTGAGAACTCGATCGGCAATGTGACGATCGGCGAGATCGTTGCTTCGCGAATAGGCGATATTATGTTCGCGACACGCCGCGTCTAATCGATTTATACCTCGATCACCATGCGCTAATCTTTTCGCGAGACGAGTACCGGGTCCACAAAATTGATAACCAGATATATATATACTTCAAACGGAAGCGCGTTTATTGTCTTGTCAAGTAAACCTGCTCCATACGTAGGAATCATTCCCTCCTCCACGCTATCTTATTTCATACGACATATGTCGCAATTTTTGATAAGTGGTGGCGGACCGTCTATGTGTGTTCGTTGCCACGAACGATTGTAATGCTCTATACACGGACGATAGCGTTGCACTTCAGGATCCGTTTTTAAATGTTCGGGTAATCGATCCCACAGTAGCTCCACGTGATTCTTAAATTCCTGTAGAAGAACAATCTTCGGTATGTATTGCAATTGCTCGGTGGTAAAATCGAGAATCCGACGTTTATCCGTTAGTAAGAAAAACATTTTTTGCGATAACAGCAACGACGACTGCTCTTTACAGTAAAACTGTGCGAATCGAGTCCCCTGCTCGGGGATTATATCGCCTGCTCGGGGATATAAATAGTGCCGAAAAACTCGCTCGCGTTACATCGCGCACGCGCGTTACACAAGTAGATGCGATTCGTACGACAATCACGATAGGAGTGTCGAATCTCGACCGCAAGACTCATGAAACGGTTGGAGAAATTTGTAGACACGGCCCTTTACTACCGAATACAATTCGTTGCATCATTTACGGACCGTTCAACTGTGGTAAAACAAACGCTTTGATAAGTTTGATAGAAAGTCCATATGATGTACGTTTCGAAAACGTGTACGTGTATTCGAAATCTCTCTTTCAACCGAAATATCGATATTTGGAAGAACTACTCGAATGGATAAATGATATTGGCTACTACGCATTTTCCAACAATCGTGACGTCACCGAAGGAGACACTTCCCAATTCAATTTCGTATTCGATGATGTGGCTTGTGATAATCAGAATACTATTAGAGAATATTTTTCTATGGGTACGAACATTGATTGTTTTTATCTCTGTCAGACGTATGCAAAAATACCGAAACATTTAATACGCGATAACACAAATTTTTTGATACTATTCAAACAAGACGGTACTAATTTAAAACACATTTATAACGATCACGTGAACACTGATGTATCGTATGAGAATTTTTGCACGTTGTGCTATTTATGTTGGCAATACAAATACGGTTTTGTGGTAATAGACAAAGATAGCGCATTACGCAACGGTAGATACAGACGAGGATTCAACGATTTCGCTAGTGTAAAAAAATCATCTGTAGTGTTTTTGTGAAAAAAAGTGAGCAGTACTTCTTTGACATTACGATAAGATGGTCAGAACGAAAAATATCTCTGAACGGGAGAAAACAGCGAAACTGATCGCGAAGACACGCGCGTCGATTTGTAAGAAACACCGAGCATTGAAGACTGGCATAATGGAGAATGAGATCGTACTGGAGAAACAATTAAAACCTATTATCGAACCGTTGAAACAAATTGCTGGAAACACTGAACGTGGAGGTAAACCATTTGACACTAAGTTTATGGAGAGTAAGCAAAAGAATAAACGTGAGTACGATGATGAGGATAATGATGATGAGGATGACGATGATAATGATGATGATGATGATTATGCAATTCCAACACAAATTACTCCCCAGCATCTTCCATGGAACAAACAAATAAAAAAGAAACGATTGAACGTTATGCCTGATTCGTCCATAATTCATTCGACACTAATAGAATCACAACAACAACAACAACAACAACAACAACAACAACAGGTAACTCCTTTTGACTTGCGGGACGAAGAAGTTTTTAAAATCGATGATGATTCATCGCTTGAAACGTCTGTCAGACAGGTGTTGAACACACCTCAAGGTCGTCAGAGATTGCAAAGTCAGTTAGGATCGTTAGGACAAGTATATGTGAATACTCTTTTAACTGGTAATACAAGAAACGAAATCGATCTTGTCTAGGGTATTTATTTTGATGAAAACGGTACGATGTTAGGTAATAAAAAATTTGACGTAGATACGGACAACACTATAATCATAGATGGAGTGAAGTACACCAGGTCTATACGAGCTGATTTTCAAGAAGATTCCAAACGACGCTATCTACACCGAGAATGATAAACAAACGTACAAACATATATTATTGACGACGAATGCTCACAGACGTGACAATAACGCCAGAATGCCTATTAAGAGTAACAAGGGACACAAATACAAAAAACATTATCGCCCCGCTCTTAGTTACTCATCATAAAAACAATGGCACGAGTATTGATTCAGGTATAAAGACAAATATACCATCCGCTGCGAAATTGACCGATAATGAAATAGATTACGTTTATTGGGACGATCCCAACGAGTTGGTGGATCGTCTTCAATTGCTCGATGCTTCTCATCGAGCGGGTAATAACGCTCACGACAACGAAATATTGTCGATAATCGAAGAACTTCGCGAAGCTGGATTAATTATAAATTAAATTGTTGTGACAAAAAGTGCAACAGTGGTCAGGTTCGCGCGAACTCAATATGATGTCTGTGAATAAATTTGGTATGTCTATGAGGGGAGACGAAATCGAAAAGTCGCGATCGTCGATAGAATCTTTACGAAATTACGTACACGACAGTGGGCTTTGTCTGAATCCGGATCATTACGACGCGAAGGAGCGAAAAATAGAACACGTAGCCGCGCCGGAATTCGACACCGACGTGGTAAACAAAAGCTACGAATGTACGCTTCGAGATACGCGAAACGAGATCGAGGAATCATTTAGAACGATAAGGAGAAATGCACAGGAAGTGCATAGCGATGTGGAGAAGGTGTGAAGAAACGTGGAAAAGAGTGTGACGAGGATGCTGACGAGATTCAGCATTTGAATCGAGATGTAACTGTACGAATGAAAAATGTAGTGACCAATGAGACATTGGAGAAATCGTTTAAAACGACAGGGAGAGATACGATCGTGCTCGCGCTTCAGGATATCTCGCAGAAAGATATCTCGAACGATGTGGAAAAAGTGCGAAACAACGTGGAGGAAGTCTCGAAAAGTGTAAACGCGCTATCGAAGAAAGTGTCTAACGAGATTCATCGAGATATAACTGATCTGCGTCAACGAATGAATGACATGGTGACGAAGGAGACGTTAGAGAAATCGTTTAAAATGACAGGGAGAGATACGATCGTACTCGCGCTTCAGAAAGTGTCTAACGATATTCAGATGCTGCATCACGGTATAAGTGATCTGCGTCGACAATATCGAAGAAAGTGTGTAACGAGAACGAGATTCGGCATCTGAATCGAGGTGCCTAGGTATTTAAACACATTTACAGTTGTCGCATCTACGAATAGGAAGGTTTAAAAGATATGCTCGTTTCCTGTCACAACAGAGAGAGAGATAGATGAGTGTCGAGAAACAAAAACTCGTGAAAGAACTCCACGCGCCCGCGCGAAGAAATTTTCCACGTCTTCGCGTCGTGGTGCACGATCGCGATGATTTATGGCAAGCCGATGTAGTCGAGATGCGTCCTTACGCGATTCAACAAAAGTTACAATTACATTTTAACAGTTATCGATGTTTTGAGTAAATACGCATGGGCGTACCACTCAACTCTACCACTCAAGAGCAAGAACGGAAGCGACGTAGCCGCAGCGTTATCTAAAATATTTCGCGACGAACGATACCCACGAAACCACGGAAAGGAATTTTACAACACTATCGTGCAGAAAAAAATTGTGAAGAGATACAACATAAATCATTATTCGACATATTCGGTGATGAAAGCGTCGGTAGTGGAACGATTCAACTGTACACTTAAGAATAACATGTGGAAAACATTCACGTTAAACGGCTCGTACAAATGGATCGACAAGCTACCGCGTCTATTGTCAAATTATAATCATCGTAAACATCGAACTATTGGGATGCGGCCGATAGACGTAACATCCGTCGTTGCAAAACGACTCTTGTCGACGGTATATAGTCGTGTAAAAATTGCCGTTCCAACGAGATTCAAGATAGGCGATCCAGTACGTATTAGTAAATTCAAGACAATTTTTGAAAAGGGTTATACACCTAATTGGTCCACCGAGATTTTCTACATCGTTAAAACACAACGTACGAATTCTGCAACGTATCTACTGAAAGATTATCAAGGAAAGCCGATAGCTGGTAGATTCTACGAACACGAATTACAGCGAGTCTCTAACCTTGACGTTTATCTCGTAGAAAAAATATTACGCAAACGAGGAAACGAAATATACGTGAAATGGTTAGGAATGGACAGTTCACATTATTCTTGGATAGATAAAACGAATGTATTATAACTTTCTTTATTTATTACAATAAAAAACTGCAGCACACACATTACAGAGGTATTTTATAATGTCCCCAAGAATAGCGACCGATTCGGGTACGACATACCGCTTATCATCATACGGATTAAGAGCGAGCTTCAATTCACTGTGTAAACCTCGTGCAATGTCGATCGTATGCACGACTGACGTCTCGACTGTATCGTTACATCGTTCAAACATCGCGCATAATCGTCGAAAGTGATAGTTTTCGCGACTACGTTTTTCTTGATATCCTTTATTCTCTTCGTATCGCTCTTTCCGACCACTCTCAATGCGTACATCTTCGCTCTGAGTCCTATGAATTCCGTCATAATCGCACCATCATTTTCATCTTTCATCAAAGGGTATTTTATTATTAACGCGTGGAACATCGTACGCATTTCTCTCAGGATAATCACTCGTGTCGAATCTCGCGATATCACGCTTGATGTTCTCGTATACATTCTCACACTCCAGAAGATAAATCAAGCTGTCCGTGTCCGTGTAATAATCTTATATTTATCGCGATACAATGGTATCATGTACTCATAGTGAAATTCATATAGACGCAACTTAGATATTTCGAGAATGCACATACCTACGTATATCGGTTTATTTAATTTTACCTCGAGTTTGCGCAATTCGACAGCGATTAGATTTTCAGAAAAAATACTTCTACTGTGAAAATTCGGTTTCGCTATCATCACTTCCGCACCGTATCTCCCATCCCAACACATTACAAGTCGAACGTCTACATGATCGCATACATTCTCCATCGTTTTTCCAAATACCGCATTATTCATCAATTTGTAAAGATTCTTCTCAAATTCGTTATTCGCGAGTATTCTAAATCTCGTATTAAGTTCGATATATCCGCGAAGCCATAGGGATTGTGCGAATTGTAATATTCGATGAATTTTTTTTACGTGTAGTCCATGCTGAATACATTGTTGTAAATTGCGATAGTGCACGACATAGCGCTCCTTATTGTAAAGAGTGGCCAGTAGTTTGTCATTCCGTTTTCCGGGAGGTTGTTCGCGAGTGGGGCAGAATGGAAGGTCTGCATGAGCGTCATGAACGCTTTGCGGATACGCAAGATCGACTTCTAGAATATAACCGACAATGGAGTCTGACGACACAGACATTACGTAAAAGCGTTCGATGTCGTCGACCCATTGAAATTCTCCGTACGGTAAGGATTCGGACATCACCCAACCGTACAGATTATTCACATCAAAGTACATGAGGTACGTCGAAGGTTCCGAAGGATCGTACGAAGATGCATTGTACTTGTTATTAGCTTGCTAGCGTATCTATGTGAACATTGACTTAAACCACTGCGTATATTACGTTCCACAAACATCACCATGTCGATGTCGGTGAGTAATTCGAATCGAATACCAGTGTATTTCAACATAGCGTCCCACATATATCCCGGTAAAGTATAATAATACGTCGGATCCAATCCGTAACTCTCAATATACGTATCACGAAAATTTTCGAAAACATCTGCTAATAAAAGCACATCTGTCTTGAGATACAAATCACTGTAATCGCCGAGAGTCTCTATGCAAATACGTTGCCAAACGTTTGTCGCGTGTTGATAATCGTCATCGGAAGCGGTCTCGTCGGTCAACGAACTGTAAAACAACTTACGCGATGGTAAACTAGTCTCGTCTAGCTTATCAACGCTGTCGATGTACTCGTAAACACTCCTTTCCGCGTAAGCAAATCGAAATTCTCAGCGTCAAGATTGGAAAATTCCGATCGCATGATTTTCAATTTACTCTTGTTGAGATATGATACCAATTTTTCGAGACTAGTATTGAGAAATTTGAACGAATCCACAAAACGCACTTTCACACAGTCCATTCCCCACTTAGAGTTTACTGTATCCCCGACATGTTTCGTAAACGATATATAATTTTCTTTCGTTATAGGTAACACGTCAACTCTACCCGCAAAACTATTAGCAATATCTTTTATGATAAAATATGCGTCGTAACCTACCAAATTATGAAAGAATACAGGAATAACGTATGTATCCTGATAATGTAAATTACAACGTGAATGTGCAGGACCTCTGTAACGTC
This sequence comes from Acromyrmex charruanus, assembly GCA_017607545.1. NCBI lineage: Eukaryota > Metazoa > Arthropoda > Insecta > Hymenoptera > Formicidae > Acromyrmex > Acromyrmex charruanus. The sequence goes on from JAANIC010002588.1 coordinate 2,864,038, forward strand.
CGGTCAAATGACAGTGATCGCGTACGCGCAAATCTCCTTCCTTAAATGATCTTTCGCAGATATGACAGTGAGTCGTGTTTCGAAATTTTTCCCACTCGACGTTCGATGAAATTCCGCCATAGTCACATTCTTGTCAAATATCGTTTTCGCACGATGCGCCAAATCGTACAATTCCTTGACAAACCACGACACACAATCCTCGCCGCGATAAGATTTGTATATCGACACAGTTTTATCGTATATATAACGTATGTAATACTCTACGCTGAAAACCTTGTGATGCTGATAGGTGAATCTCGAAATGTTTTCATCGTTGGTCCTCTTTTCCAGTATACACTCCAAATCGGCATAAACCACAAAGAGAAGCCGCTCCTTCTTATTATGGTCGCGAAACGATAACCACTTATCGTTCTCATTCGGAAGAATAACAGCACAATCGTTCGTCGTAGTACAGTCAATGATGTGAAGCGATAACTTCTCGCTCGTATAAAAGTAATGTAGACATCTGTAAAATAACAAGTCGTACGCGTTACACAACTTTTTTATTGCTCTATAATATATATATATATATATATGTATGTATATATATATATATGTATATACAATTATTGTATATATATATATATATATATACAATTAGTATACCCACCTATCATACTAATACTTCTTCCTTGTATTCTTGCTCAATTGCGAACCTATCAATCGTGAGAGATTTTTAATCCATGTGAAATGACCGATGACGTTTTCGTCGTCGCGTCTCGACTCTTGCAGATACAACAGATTTACATGTTTCTCTTTCTTCTTTTTGGTAAGACGAAGAGGAACGATTATATCATCGTCTTTTTTCCCACCCCTCTCTCGCTCGTAAATACGTTGATAGATATATCGTTCAAAAGTTCAAATTTCGTAATTTGTTTTAAAGTAACGGGAAACTCGATACCCTCAAGATTCACAGTAGTATAATCCGGATACGATGATTTCCTATTCACATGACTTTTAACTGGATACAGAGTGACGACCACCGACCAAGCGAAACATGCATTGTCCATCGAACGCACATTGATTACCGTTTTCTTCAGCATAATTTCTCGCGACAGCTCCACCCAACATCCCGCATGCATAGGATTATATTTGTTAACATTTACAATCAGATTTAATATACGTGATAGCGCCCATCCACTGTCACGTTCCTGAAATTCCTCCAGTGCTGCTAAAGAATCATCTGTCACGTGTTTATCGTACCACTCTCGCAGATTGGATGTGTCAAAAAGCTCGTAATTTTTCGTAGTAATACTCTTAGCAGATCTCTTAGCATCCGCGACGAACTCACCGTTGAATATTGTATTCACTTTCAAACAAATATGTCTCTGAAGATTATCGCGTATCCGATCGAGAACGATATCTCTTGCGTCATCGAGAAACTGTCGAGGTTCGATGTAATTCGAATTCAACACCACACCAGTCAATACGCGATCGTTAAAAGCTTTTTCAATCTCCAATCACAAAAATCCCCTTTTTTTGCGATTCGACATAGCCAGAGCCCACATGTTCAAAACGTCGTAAAACATTTCTCAAACCTTTCAATCGTGCTAGTCGAGCGATCGATGCATTTACAACTCCGGTAGATGTTCATCGACATTAACTGTTTCGACACGTCTCTCGCAAGAAATCGAGACATTCGTCACATTTTTCCTCCCATACTCGATACATGTCCGTAGATACTCGTCGCACGATGAAAAAGATCCTCCACCTCCTCATCCATCTTTCTCTCTCTATATTAAACAAATCACTACCCTCGCTTACACGCACGTGAACCAGAGCGTTTCATCGCAACTATCTATAGGTATATCGAATTTAATTTTTTTATACATCTTTCCAATATCATCGATTCGCACACCTTTCATAGCTGCGTTCTCATACCTTCTCGTGCGATCGTCAACAAGAACTACCGCACTTTGAATCCATAAAATCTCTCGCGAACAGTGATTTCCAATCTCTCTCCGTAAATGATGTGTGGCTAAATTCCAACACCTCTTCTCCTTTATGCAGGATGTAACCAACGTAGGACTCGATACCATACGCTCGTAACAATACACATCGCTACCTGTATCCGAAATCACACTTGACGGATCGCTGTCCGTACTCTCGTTCGGACTATTATCGCTATCGCTATCGCTTGACATATTAAAATCACTGTGAGAAGAATCTTACCCCATATGCATTTATATATCGTTTCTTCGTCGGAAACATAAAAAAACCACAAGCCCATCTTATCTTTTACAAATAATACGCATATAAAAACATGACGCATCCTATCACATTCGAAGGATGTTGTATCTTCACATACACACACACATATATATACACACAGGATATGGAAAGAAATCCATTGTTCACATTTTTCTTTTAATTTTAATAAAATGCATACTAAAATTAGTACATACATCGTACTGTAATAAACATATATATATATATATATA
>JAANIC010002588.1:2874217-2908035 GCA_017607545.1 Acromyrmex charruanus
TACACACACATATATATATACACACATATATATGTATACTATATATATATATATATCTATATATATATATATATATATATATTACAAAGGTATCCGCCAATGTGCTCACTATAATGTCTTTGTCAGAGCGATTTTTGATTCGGATATCGTGTACACCTCGTGCAGTTTAGATCATATACACAATTGACGACGAGTTATTTCAATCTCTTCGTTCAAATACCGCATAATCATCGTTCGTGCTACGATGTTATTCTTTATCTCCTTCCTTATTCTCTATCGCCTTCCGCCTTTTTAGTATCCTTTTTGCCGTCTACCGGCACTGCGTACATCTTCGTTCAGAGACCAACGAATTCATTATCATACCACTCTCGTCCTTCATCAGACCCGGTACTTTCTTATTCGAGAAGCACCGTAATGATAATCTTGTGTCGAATCTAGCGATAGCAGACTTTCGATATGTCGAGTATACATGTATCCACGTAAATCGGCTTGTTAAACTTCACCTCGAGTTTGTGCAGTTCGATAGTGATCAAATTTTCCGCAAAGATGCTACGGCTGTGGAAATTCGATTTTGCGGTCATTGCCTCCGAGCCGTCCCATTTTGTTAATAATTTTACGTCGACGTAGTTGTGCACATTCTTTATGGTTTTGCCGAAAATCGCGTTGTTCTTTCCAAAATCGTTTATTGCGCGAGTTCTGAAATTTGTATTGAGATGTACTCGCGAGTTGTTGGAGATTGCACGAATTGTAGCACCCGATGGATTTTTGTTACGCGAAGACCGCGAGTACATTGCTGTAGGTTGCGGTCATGGTATAAATACAAGGGTATGCTCAACCGGTGCTTTTGCGCATGGTAACGTCCACCAACTAATGAGTACTGGCACCTTGCCTACGTCATGACTATATCATCATTACGCGGCAAATCCAAATGGTTAAAAATGAAATAAACCATGGTAGCGTCAATTCATTAAGATAAGCGAAAGAATTTTATGAGTAATATGTTCGAGAGCGAGACAAAGCGAGAGCGGTAGAACAAAAATTTGAGCGAGAAGGCGTTTGAACTAAAGTTCGACTTACGCGAATCTTCGATCACAAGTTGAACGCGGCGGTTTTCTGGCGGCGGAGAGTCTCACAGGCGATTGCACTTATTGCGGAGCGGTGTCTTTGATCAAAAAAAGCGAAGAAGAAGGCCTTTTATCCCTTTTGCGGAACAAAGGCTTCCTTTTTTAATCGCCTATGAGATTCTCGAAAATTATAAAAATTGAGGTGACCCCATGATTCGGGCAGCGATTGGCAATTTTTGATTGCGATGGCCAAGCGGTATTGCCATGCGTGCTCGCCAAATCAGGAATCCTGATTGTCAGTATGTTACGCGTTTCGTGTCACGCGAGCGCGCGTGCGCTGTGACTGATCTGAATTGATTGCCATTAGAGTTATTGAAATTTGTGTACGTATGACATGTGACTTTGATTATATTTTTTGACTTTATTAACGAAGTGATTGTTAAGTTTGTTTTTGGAAACTTCTAGAAACGTTTGAAATTGTTCTAGAAGCTTTCAATCCACATGTCGCACGTACACCGAATCTGCGAAAACTGATTTTTAGAATGCATCTTAAACAAATAAGAATAAATTTGTGTGACGTCAGTTTACATATATTAACTAAACTGAAATTAATATTGGAAATTAGTAATTATTAATAATAAAATTAAATAATGTTGATAAATTCAACAGAGTGGGACATTCTTGTAATTATTAATTACTTAATTAATAACATTTTTAATTTGCAATGAAATCTGAAAATGTATTGTATATTGAAAAAATAATTAGTAATTAATACGTAATTTACATTTGATATTATTTTGAAAATTAAATCAAAATTAATAGCATTAATATAATGTAATATTCATGTAATTGATTATATAATTATTTTTTGTGCATAAAGTAAACGGAATAATTATAGCCATAAATAATCAAATAAATATAGTCATAAATAAACAAATAAATGTAGCTATTAACAATCGATGATCATTGTATTCATAATCTTTATTATTATATTATATATTATGTATAAAGATAATTATATATTNAATATCAACTTTGAGTATAAAATGATATATATATATATATATATATATATATAATATATAAAAAAATGTATATTGTACATTATTGTATATTATGTATAAAAATAATGAAATTGTAGTATGTAAAAAATTGTGAGGATTTTTGGGAAAGAAAAGAAAATCATAGTCGTATGAAATTACATATTGAATTACATACTATTTAATTATTTACAAATTTTAACATTTTTTTCTTATTATTTCTCTTTCTATTTTCCAATGATATCTGACGGTTAATTTTTCATACTCGGATGTATGTTTGCGTCCTTACTAAAATTACCTCTTTAGGTATTTCGAGTGTATTTTAATTTCTATTTTTTCCGCTAGTGTTTTAAATATAAATTTATTATTACAAAGAGTCGACTCATGATATTTAATAAATTCTACATTCATGACGCGCGCAGTTTTGAAAAGTTCTTCCGATATATGCATTTACCACGCGAAATAAACTGTAGCCAGTCTACATTTTTTGCAGCTGGCAAAAGGCACGTTATGTTACCTAAATATGGATATTTGTCTTTGATCTGTAGGTTGCGTAACCAGCGATATACACTAAACCTTCGTTTTCAATTATTAATAACGTCCAACTCTTCTAACAATACAAGAAGTTGTTCTTCTTCAACAGACATTGAAGACAGATATTGAATGAACTTAAATCACATATAGGATAATTATTTTCATTATCGGTATCGTGAAAATTTACGAAACATTCTTCTTCAAAATTCAATAGCTTTTCTACAATATATGGTTCTAATATCTCGTTGCTCAAGATAGGGAATGAACTTTCAACAGTGTAGACACAAAACAACATATATTCGGCTTGCATGCCGTTACATTGGAAGTCGCGCAGAAAAGATTAGAAGAATGTTTTCCTACAATATATTTCCTTAACTTATATCGAAAATCGAGTGCATTTGGACGATCGTTTGGACCTGCACTGCTCCGAATGACCGAAAAAAAATTTTCCAGTACATCCTGATTAAAACAACTCGTGATGACATATTTCATGACAAAATTATCATTAGAATATTTATCTCTTAAATATACGAATAGTTCTAATGAATTATTACTAACAATAATTCCTTTTTGAAATGATAGCAAGCTCTTTTCCAATTCTAATTTTGTTCATAACATCCGTCATTTCGTGTAAAATAGCATTTTGTTTTTCTAAATCGATACCATTTGCATTCTTATCTTCGTATTTGCCATACATATTGGAAGAATTAAAAATATCAAACCACTTATTACATAATTTGATGAATTTTGATGTTTTTTTCCCAGTGTGGATCATTGAGGCCCTCTTGCCGCACATTCAATTGCAGAACTTGTCTTAGACAATAACTGAGCAGCGGAAGAACTTTTTGTCGCTTAGACTTCGTTTAAATGATACTGCGATATTGTAAATGTGACTTTTAAATCTTTAGTGTTTATATAATATAATATGTATGGGTATATGTATATATTATATAAAAGATTAGGTACCCTGTATATATAAAAGATTTTCAGTGCATTTTCTGTTAATTATACGATCATCTAAGTTAAATATCGAGCAAGTGATTTCTGATCAGTTTCAACAAATGCGGTGCATCTGCAAAAACATAAATTGATAAATTTTCATCACAAAGATGTTGAAAAAAACATTGTTTGGGTACAATACCAATACCCAGTTCTGCCTATAAACCTATATTACCCGGTCCCATATCACTAATTGTAGCAATAATTATATAATCAATGGCATGGAAATGAGCAATTATATTTAATAAAACATCTTTAGCCATCGGCGTATCATATAATTGTAGTACACGGGTTGTTTCCAATTAGAAAAAAGACTTCTAACCATCACACATTGACTACTTTTGTGGTTCTATGACTGTTCTTTTTGTCTGTCAATGGATACTTTATTGTTAATATAAACTTCATCAAACATTAAGACCATTAACTTTTCATGTTTTTTTCCTTAATTTCCATGCAATCTAAAGCAGGACTTATCACACCCTTTTATTTGAATGTTATTTACTCGAAGTGTAGACAGACCACGGAGCAGTATTTTAATCACATTACGCAAATACCGATAAGCCTTCGGGCCGACACATCTCAATGATATTGACTTGTAATATCTTCGAAGACCAGGCGGCGATACGTTTCTTTCCTGAATGAAGCAGCATTTTTATCTGCCCTGGCGTTAATATTTGAGAAAAAGTACCTTGTACATATTTTCTTTTAATTTTTTTTCTTCTGTTTCTCTTTCTGCTTCTTGAACTCCGTAAATGCTTTCTTTGTTTCTGTCAATCCCAGTTGTAGATTTTTTCTGAAAACATGTCACGTAATAAATACAAATACTTAATATATGACATATTGATTTATATTCATATTATATATATACATATATGTTATAAATATGTATATATGTATGTACACATATACATATATATATACATATAGGCTCATACATCATAAAATTGTACTTAAAACAATAGAATAATAAGCAAAATAATTATAANGGTGCACACGCACGCACGCACGCACGCACGCACGCACGCACGCACGCACGCACATGTGTATAGATATTTATTAGTAGCTAATGTATATATTAATAAATATATAGTATATTAATAATATATAGTATATTATAATATATATTAATAAATATACAGTATAGTAATATATGTATATATATTATAAAACTTAATTAGTTATAAATACTTCAATTCTAATTTACATTATCGTAAGGTAGTCAACAGATGTTACTAACATTACATTGGTAATGCTTGACACATCGCCCATTCGTACAAATTATTTAGATTATAATATTGGATCCACCCGTACATCAAGTACGATGACGATTCCGACGGATCGTACGAACACATGTACTTATTATTAACCTGCGCGTATCTGAATATTGACTGAGGCCGCCGAGTATATTGTGCTCGATAAATAAAATCATATTGATGTCGATGAGTAACTCAAACTTTACTCGCCTATGTTTTAGCATGGCATCCCATGTAAAACCAGACAAGGTATAGTAATATACGGGATGAGACCGTAACTCGCGAAACAACTTTTGCAGAAATTTTCGAAAATGACAGCTAATAACAAGATATTGGGTTTCAAGTACAGATCACTGTACTCGCTGAGCATTCGAATAGAGAATCATTGCTATTCACGTTCGCGGCTTGAGAGTAATCGCTCTCGGATACGGTATCGCTCGTTAATGAATTGTAAAATGATTCACGCGATGATAATTCGGTTTCTTCTACCTTTTTAACGTAGCTAACGTACTCATACGGAAAGATACAGTTATGTGTGAGAGTTACTCCGCGCTGCGGAGGCTCCTGAGCTTGCAAAAGTATGACCTATAATTTTTAGTTTTTCTTTATCGAGATACGTCACCAATTTTTCTGAACTAATACTGAGAAATTTAAATAAATCTATAAAACGTATTTTTATACAATTTTTCAAAAAATTATTTTCATTTTTGTCTTTAGTGATATCGACATGTTTTGTGAAAGAAATATATTTTTCTATGGATGTAGCACATCTATTTGTCCTTCATACGCGGTAGCAATTTCTTTAATTATAAAGTGCGCATCGTAGCCTGATAAATTATGAAATACAATCGGAATATATAATAAATTTCTATAATTTAAATTACAGTTTGAATGCGCTGGATCATGGTATCTACCGGTGAGATGGCAATGATCGCGTACTCAAGTGTCGTCCAGCGCGAACAGTTTCTCGCAAATGTAACAACGTGTCACGCTATGCCTCCCATTGTTCTTTCGATAGCGTTTCCATGGCATGTTAACGGATATGATATTTCTTACACGATGCGTCAAGTCTTGGAGTTGTCGCGCGAACCACGCTGTACAGTCTTCATTGTGGAACTGATACGACGATAACGTGTCATCGTACGTACATCATACGTAGTAGATTACATACCTCGTGCTATTGATACGACGATGCATCTTCTCTCTCGGGTTTCGTTTTCCGTAGAACGTTTTCCATGTCAGCGTAGACGATGAATGGGACGCTCTCGTTAATAGTGGTTTCCAAATTCAAGCCATTTGTCATCCACATTTGGCAGTCGGATAATGCAGTCGTTCATTTTCCCGCAGTCCATGCGACTGCAACTTTTTGTTCGTACTAAAGTAGTGTAGGCATCTAAAAAAAAAAACAAAAATTATCGCTAGTATAATATAATTATTGTCATTTCAAAAAAATTATAAATTTTTTTTTGTTACTTACCAATCGCAGAAAAATTTCATGTGTTCCTTTCTGTCGAATTGCGATTTCACGAGACGGGACAGATTTTTTTATCTATGCAAAGTGGCTGAGACTGTCGTCGCGAGGATCTTTCAGATACAGCATGTTGACGTGCTTTTCCATCTTGTTGCCTGTAAGCCATAGAGAAAGGATCTGTTTATTCTCAATGCCATACAAGTTGATCGATATGTCGTTCAAACGTTCAAATCTGTAAATGTCTTTTAAAGTCATCGGAAACACAATGTCCGCGAGATTTAACGCTGTCGTATAATGCGGATACGAATATTCCGCATTTCTTTTTGCGGGTACAGAGTGGTGACCACCGACCATGCGAAGCATACATTGTTTATCGAATGCACACTGATCATCGCTCGTTTTATCGCTATTTCCCGCGGCGTTCAATATGACATCTCACACGCATAGAATTTAGTTTGTTCACGTTAAATTCAATATATGTGACAATGCTCACCCGCTGTCACGTTCTTGGAACTCTTCGAGCGACGTCAACATGAACTCGATGACATGCCATTCGTACCATTCGTGCAAATCGATGCATCGATATATCTCAATGTTCTTAGTATTTATGCTCTTAATGACACGTTTGTTGTTCGTCGCAAACTCACTGTTAAATGCGGTGTTTACTTTTACACCGTGTCTTTCTATAGCGTCTTGCACACACTCGAGTATTATTTCTCGCGTGTCTTCCAAAAATCTGCAGCTGGATGTAATTCATGTTGACCACCGGCTACAACACGATTCTTGAATGCGGCGTCGATTTCTCGCCAGATGAGAGATCTTTCGTCGTCACTCGCGTATTTTCCACTCGCGTACCTGCCATCAACATGTACGAAACGTGTACGTCGCTCTAATTGCGTCTTTGCACCCACAAATCGTGCGATTCTCGCCACCACGGATTGTCTGTGTCCAACGGTGAGGCGCGGACGTTTGACACGACAAAGTTTTTCGAGCCGCTCAATGCATTCGTCGCATCGTTACAGCCACGAACCAGAAATATTTCACCGAAATAGCAACCTGGTCGCACTGCTCCAACAGTTCGCGTTCCACTTGCTCGTGATTTTCCATGTCTTTTTCTCACCGTTTTTAGATCACATCGCACTCTTCCACAAAGTGCTTGCACGTAATTACACGCGTTGCAATATCGCTCTACATCTAGATTGTTATAACGTTCTAGCACCTTGTCATTATATCTGCGGGCGAAGATGCACTCTTCACACCAACAGTATTCATCATCACCATCGCACCTGTCAAGAAACAATTTTCAAACAGGATTCTTATCGCGGTCGCAATACGCCGTCCATATATTGTCAATAATCAACAGTTCGACATACTTCTCACTACTTGCGGAAATCTTAATGCACATATTGTAACGCTTGATTTTATCTACGAATTTTTTCGTTCAATAATAGTCGTCCTTTATTACATTGAAATTTATATTTCGACAATATGTCGTTTCATAGTCATCGTCCTTGTAACATTCGTCTCGTAACCACGTGTATACTTTCTGTCGCGCGAGTAAAGACTAGTCAGAAATGGAATCTTTGATAACGATTCGCTGTTTCTCACCGCGTATATCTAATTCTCGATCGCGTAGAAACTGCACCGGCGATATTCACACAACATTTATGTCTCTCTTTCGCTGATTACCGAAAATATATAGCACATTATCTACATTATATCTTCACACGTCTCGCTCACAATACTGTTTACAATAGTTTTTCAATGTGTGCAGTGTGGGCACTTGTTGCACGGAAATATAGTGTACATTGGCATTCTGCAATTCGTACAAGACCGACGTATGCCTAGCGCATCAATATAATCGATATCGTGCTTCCTTACAAGATACATTCCCACAACATCAGTGTCAGCCAAACGGATCATGCATGCTGCATATACAGTTAAAGCACCACCTGTTGTATAGTAGCGTTGTATAGTAGCACTGGATCATGCAGTGTTTAATATGGCCGTTCGGTGCACGGATTTCTGGAGATATCTCAAATTTCTCTGTGTGATCCGTATCGTACTTGCTCGAATTACTAGCATAACTAGTATCGTCGGATAACATTTCTTCGTCGATCAATCTTGGTCCATTATATCCTCAAAGTTTACTTCCAAGTCTTCTTCCATTTTTATTATAAATATTTTATCTCTAATATTCGTGAATTGTTCCGGATCTACGTTTTCAATATTTTTGAATACGTCGACTATGTTTTCGATGTTCATGCAATGGTTAGCTATATTTTTCACGCTGCTTCTATTGCGACCGATTTGTTCGTCTTCCAGGATACCAACTGTGGAATTGAGCGCATATAACCCGTTATACATTTTATTTGTGACTTCTTTGTCCCTTTGTCTATTAGGTCACACTTTCTTTAAAAAATAAGGCAACATCGCGAGCGGTTCTAGTTCATATTTTCTACACCTCATGTTTATATAAACTGCATCAACGCTTCTCTTAACGCGTTGCGATCTTTTCCTAAAAAAAAATTATTATCGACAATTCTCCGAAGAAATTTAAGAGCTATGGGAACGCAGTGTGATTTCATACTTTCCACTTTCATTTTACTATAGAAAAGTTATGTTTAGTTTAGCAGCCGAAACATCGGCACTTCTCTTAACGCGTCGCGACATATCACCTATCTGACAGTGTATACAAATAATACTAAAGTTTTTTTTCACTCAATCGTAAGCTTCAATTACGAACGATAAGACGTGGATTCGAGTATATACATCGAAAATCGATCGAGCGCAAGAGGTACCGTCCTTTGTCACCAGGTTTGCCAAGTCCACTACCATCGAGGGAAAAAGCAAGATTTAAGAATTTCCTGGAATTATAGGAATGTTCTGGAGAAAAAGCATTAAAATCTCCAATGTGGTCCTCATCATCGACGTCATCAACGCCATCAAAATATAAGCCATAAGGTATCGCATTTAGGATGACTAGTACAAATGCATTTTATTCTCCGCTGAAAAAGCAAATAGTGATCAAAAAAGTTTTTTGTTCTCTTTTTTTCAGAAAGCGCTGCTAGCGATGTCCGAACCACCGATCGCCATTCAAACGCTGTCAGTCGCGAAAAAATGTAATAAAGATGAGAAGAAATCAATATAATAAGCGTAATGTGAATAAAAAAAATTTTGTTCGCATTACTATATATATATTTCCTTTTACTCCGTCCTATCCTTTACCTCGACGCACTAGTAAAAAACGATATTGTAAAAATTGCATCATAAAGAAAGGGTATCGTACTTTTATGGATGGCGGCTGGCGGCGATGGGTGGCGGGCGGTGGCGATGGATGGCGGTGGGCGGTAGGTGATGAAAAAATACGGAACACATAGCGGAATGTTATCACGTGCATCATGTTTATGTAATCTATCGACTGGAGTCTTATGTTTATATAAACATAGGGCCCTGGTTATCATTGTTTACATAAACATCAATACCATCGATTAGGAACCTTCCCGTGCGTATGAGTACCTCCGCGCCCCGTGCCTCCTTCAGAGGACCACAGTTAAAACTGGCTTAGCCTATCTACTAACATCCGCATATTACAACGCGCGCATCGAAGCATCGGTATGCATCGACGTTACACCCGCGATCGTCGACAGGCTCTTAACTACAGTATACAATCGCATAAAGATTGCCGCACCCGCGCATACACAGTGGGTGATTCGCTGAGCAAAGAGACAGTCATTAAGACAGTCTTTAATAAAGATTACACGCCGAATTGGAGCACGGAAGTGTTTCAAATTATCGAAGTGCAACAAACTAATCCAGTGACAATATCTTATGGAAGATTCTCGCAGAGAAGCTATAGCTGGAGGATTTTAGGAATAGGAATTGCATAGCGTCGCTAATCCCGACGTGCATTTTATTGAAAAAATGTTGCGCAAGAGAGGGAACGAGATTTACGTGAAATGGTTGGAATTTGATAATTTGCACAATTCGTGGACACATAAAGATAATATGTTGTAAAACTTATATACATTATAAAAATATAAATATACATGTTATATTTACATGTTATATTTATATATTATATCCACATATTGTACAGATGCGTCATCAAAATCCGGACAAATTTCAATTTAAATTTTCCGCTATATTGTGTCTCCGCTAGAAGTTGTTGGCGTCCGAGAAAGCTTTTAGTAAACAGTCATATTTTCAAAACGGCTGCGATGTTGAAACCAAGTGCGGAGTATAATCGAAGAACTGCGATCATCGGCCTTCGCGCTGGGCGCTCAGCAACGAAAATAATTCGGTTCTTTGGATACCCAAGATCAATCGTTTATGACGTCGTGGCAAAATATATGGCTTTAGAACAGTCCAACGAAGATTCCAGCGAGGAAGAGTCACTCAAAAGAACGCACCGTGAGGACCCCCGCAGTCGTTGAAAGGGCTCAAGCACTGATTTCGGATGACCCAGGGCAATCGTTGCGCGTTCTGATGGATGTAGTGAAGCTATGGACGGAAACTGTGACGTCCAGAAGGTCATATGTTTTTTAGCAGGACGATGCACCGGCTCATACGAGTCATTTAATTCAAAATTGGCTCTCAGACAACGTCGATATGTTTTGGTCCAAGGAATTCTGGCCTTCCAACAGCACAGATTTAAATCCCTTGGACTTTACGTATGGAGCGTAGTTGAAAGGGTCACAAATAAGTCTCGGCATTCTAATGTGACATCATTAAGGACCTCTATTGAGGCAGCATTCGTCGACATGGACAGCGCTACATTACAATGTGCGTGCGAACGCTTCAGACCAAGAATAGAGGCTGTCATTTAAGCTAATGGGAGATATATCAAATAATTGTTCTCTACAGGGATCCTCCAAGTGCCATGTAAAAATATTTTTTTGTAATATTTACTTTTTCATTAAAAACATTTTGTTTAAAGAAATTGATCGATTTGTCTGGATTTTGGTGACGCACCCTATACATACATGTTACATGAAGTATATTTATTATACATATTTACATGTTATATACATATTAAACGTACTATACATACAATAGAATTTTATTTACATCGGTAATGTCCCCATGGCAGCGTGTCGGTGAAACATGGTACGATATACCGCTTATCATCGTATGAACTTTTGAATGATTTTTTCGATGGTGTACACCTCATGTAATTTGGATTTTATACACACTTATCTACGCTTTATTTCAATTGCGTCATTCAAGCGTGTAATCCTTGAAACTTATAGACCTCGCTACAACGTTGCTCTTGATGTCTTTTACCTTCTTTGTATCCTTCTTTCCTTCTACACACAAGGCATACATTTTTGCTCTAAGTCTTACAAATTTGGTCATGATGGTTGGCACCATTGTTCTCGTCTTTCGTAAGGCCTAGACTTTTTTATCCGCGAGCGGAATACCGTACGCGTTGTCACCCGAGTAATCGCTCGTGTCAAATCTATTTATATCACGTTTCATGATGTCGTACCCATCGTCGCATTCTACGTAATATATGAGACTGTCGGTGTCGGTGTCGGTGTGCATAATTTTGCATTTTTCGCCAAACAGCGGTGACATGTACTCGTGATAAATTTCGTACAAACACGTCTTGGATATGTCGAGGATGCACATACCACGTATATCGGTTTGTCAAACTTCATCTTGAGCTTACACAGTTCTATCACGATCAAATTCTCCGAGAAGACGCTTCGACTATGGAAATTTGGTTTGGCGATCATTGCCTCCGCACCATATCTGCCTTCCCATTTCATGAGAAGGTGCACGTTAATGCAATCGCGCACGTTCTCCACGGTTTTACCAAATACTACGTTATTTATAAATTTGTAGTAAATTTTTTTCAAAATCATTTTTCGCTAAAGTTCTAAATTTACGTTGAGCTCAATATATTCGTGTAGCCATAGAGATTGCGTGAATTGCAATGTACGGTGAACTTTTGCGATACAAAGGCCGTGACGAATACACTGCTGCAAGTTATGATAATGTATGACATAACGCTGCTTAATGTTGCGAAGAACTTGTTATCGCGTTTGCCGAGTGGTTTCTCGCGCGTCGGACAGAATGGCAGATCAGTGTGCGCGTCATGAAGATGTTGTGGGTATTTCACGTCGAGAATATAGCCTGTTGCCGAATCTAACGCGATGGTCGCAAAGTCAAAATTTTATACATCGACCCATCGAAAATCGACGTAATGGCTGACACATTGCCTAGCCATACAGATTGTTGATGTCATAGTACATCAAGTATGATGACGGATCATATTTCGATGGATCATATAACGGCATGTATTTGCTGTTGGCTCGCGCGTACCTATTTAGATATTGGATCACCGCGTATATCGTACTCGATAAACATTATGTCGATATCTGTAAGTAGTTCAAATTTTATCCGTATATTTCAACATGGCGTCCCATGTGAAGCTCGGTAAGGTATAATAGTACACGGGGTCTAGCCTGTAATTCGCAACGCAATTATCGCGGAAATTTTTGAAGACATTGGCCAACAACAAAACATTTGTTTTCAGATACAGGTCGCTCATCGAGTGTCCGGATGGAAAACCGCTGCCACACATTGACGACGTGCGCATAAGCATTCTCAGATATTGTGTCGTCTGTCAATGAACTGTCTGTAAAACGACACTCGCGAGGCGGTAAACACAGCTCCTTCAACATTTCGACGCAGTCAATGTATTTGTATGAAAAGATGTCCTTTCGTGTCAAAAGATTAAAATTTTCTTCGAATAAATTGGAAAATTCGCGTTACAGTATCCGTAGCTTATCTTTACTGAGAAAAGATGACAATCTGTCCAAATTTGAAGCGAGAAATCTATATGAATCTATTGCGCGTAATTTTACGCAATTTTTTAAATCGTTTTTAGTATTATCAATGTGTTTGGTGAATGAGATGTATTTTTCTTTTGTTATTGGAAGCAGATCAACGCATCCTTCATACGCGGTAGCAATTTGACGAAATGCGCGTCGTAGCCAAATAAATTGTAAAACATTACGGGTTTGCAAATCCTTATAATTTATATTGCAGTTGAATGCGTGGGATCTCTGTATCGTACAGTTAAATGATAATGTTCGCGTACCCGCGTATTGTCAAACGCGAACGATTTCTCACGCACATGTGGCAGTGCGTAGCGTTGTTGAATTCTTCCCAGTCATCTCGCGTGAAATCCGCCATACGACGGGTACGTTAGCTGAAAATGGATAGTACACTGTGCGCTAGATTTTTCAATTCTTCCGCGAACAATGCGATGCAGTCTTTATCACGGCGAAAGCGATGGATAATATGTCGTAAGAACAATGTACGTTATATATTAAACACGTTATGATGATAATATGTAACCGATTCAGGATTTCCATCGGTCTTTTTCAAAGTGCAATCTAAGGCCTAGACATCGAATAGGATGCGCTCCTTTCTGCTGGAGTTATTGAAACTCAACCATTTATCATCTTCGCTCGGTAGCCTTGTCGCACAATTGTTCAATTTTCCACAGTCCTCGCTGTGGATCTTCAATTTTGCGCTTGAGCTGAAGTAGTGCAGGCATCTGAAAAAAATCGTATATTTATTATTATTATTATTATTATTTTATTTTATGAAAGAATTTTTATGTACCTCGTAGAAATATTTCTTACGTTCTTTTCTGCTAAGTTGTGAGTTGACTAGTTGAGATAGATTCTTGATGAGCGCAAAATGTCGTGCGGTCATCCTTCACGTACAAAAGGATTACGTGCTCGCTCCTCTTTTGGTCAGCAAGTCTTATCGGCATAATCCCCTTCTCATTGATATAAATGTTAATGGAAATGTCATTAATATTTTCGAATTTCTTAATTTTTCTTCAACGCCATTGAAAATTCGATGCTCGCGGAATTTAGAACCGATGTATATGCGGATACGAAGATTGCCGTTCCACATTTTTTTGAGCCAAGTGTAGAGCGGCTACAACAGACAACAAACCATGCGAAACACGCATTATCCGCGGTTTGCACATTGATTACTGCTCTCTTTAGCATAATTTTATTATCAATTGAAAGCTCTTCCTATTACTTGCTTTTAAACGAACCTTCCTTTTTCTTAAATTGAGCTCTTTCTCCCATAGATCAGATGTCTCAGTCGAAGTTTGTAATATACGAGGTCTGTTCAAAAAGTATCGCGAATTTTGAATTTCCGCGGGTTACGTATATTCGATTTTCGATTTTTTTGTAGCGTTATGTTGGTACTCATGTCTCTCACTTATGCCGACAAGTTCGGCCATTTTGAATGTTCAGTTAATTTTTGACAGCTGCTTTGCTTGCACGTGTTTTGGCTCGTCTTCGATTTTTGCCTATTCCAAAAAATGGATCAAAGAATCTGTATCAAATTTTGTGTGAAAAATAAAATTAAGTGCGCGGACGCATTCCGAATGTTGACTGTGGCATATGGTGAAGCTACCTTGGACCGAAGCAACGTTTATCGGTGGTACAAAATGTTCTCAGAGGGCCGAGAAGATGTGAACGACGAAGAGCGTGCCGGACGCCCGAGCACGTCAACAACAGACGAAAACATTGATGAAGTGAAGAAAATAGTATTGGCCAATCGTCGAATCACCGTTAGAGAAGTTGCTGAGGACCTAAACATATCGATTGGCTCATGCCATTCGATTTTTACCAATGATTTGGGCATGAGACGGGTCGCCGCGAAATTCGTACCAAAATTGCTCAATTTCGACTAAAAACAGCATCGCATTAACATTGCTAAGGAGCTGTTGGACTCTGTCCGCGACGACCCAAATGTGCTCCAGAGGGTCATAACTGGTGACGAATCATGGGTTTATGGTTATGACGTGGAAACCAAAGCTCAATCATCCCAATGGAAGCTGCCGCACGAGCCAAGACCGAAAAAAGCGCGTCAAGTTCGGTCGAATATGAAGGTTTTGCTTACAGTTTTCTTCGATTGCAAGGGCGTGGTGCATCATGAGTTCTTGCCACAGGATAGAACGGTCAATAAGGAATATTACCTGCAAGTTATGCGCAATTTGCGCGAAGCAATCCGCCAGAAACGCCCGGATTTGTGGAAGAACAAAAATTGGCTTTTGCACCATGATAACGCCCCTGCTCACACATCGTTGCTTGTGCGCAAATTTTTGGCCAAAAACAACACACTAATGATGCCGCAGCCACCATATCCCCCAGATCTGGCCCCCTGTGACTTTTTCTTGTTCCCGAAACTTGAAGAGGCCCATGAAAGGACGACGCTACGCTACGATTGAGAAGATAAAGACGGCATCGAAGGAGGAGCTGAACAAGATCACAAAAAATGATTTTTTGAAGTGCTTCGAGGATTGGAAAAAACGTTGGCACAAGTGTATAATATCTGATGGGGATTACTTTGAAGGGGACAAAATACATATTCATGAATAAATAAATAATTTTTGAAAAAACACAAAATTCGCGATAGTTTTTGAACAGACCTCGTATGATTTTTAACTATTGCTAAAATAATAATATATCTTGTAAGTATTACAATCTATAATGCAAAATATTTATAATGCAAAACTCCATCTGCAATTATATAATATGTTTACTTTCTCCATCCAGCCAAAATTCTGTTCTAATTTTTCAAAAAATATGAAAAAGTTAAAGGTTATTTTTCAACATCTTTATTACATTACCAAACAGTTTTTTAACAAGATATTTTAAGAGGAAAACTCTATCCTGCTTTAATTTGGAGAAATCTGAGTGAAATTTCATTTGCGTCAAAAAAGATTCAGATTGCAGACAGAGAGTTGAAAGATTTATTCTTTTAGCTGAACTTTTTGCACAGTTCACCTTTTCTTTTTTACAATACTCTTCAATTAAAAAGAAAAAAAGAAAAGCTAAACCATGAAAGAAGTTCAAGAAAACTAAAAAGAATAAATTAAATATTCTGCCTATTTATATCTACGCTATGCCTCGCGCTTCTTGGCCTCG
This sequence comes from Acromyrmex charruanus, assembly GCA_017607545.1. Classification (NCBI taxonomy): domain Eukaryota; kingdom Metazoa; phylum Arthropoda; class Insecta; order Hymenoptera; family Formicidae; genus Acromyrmex; species Acromyrmex charruanus. Next base: position 2,890,553 of record JAANIC010002588.1, read on the forward strand.
AAGCAATGGGTTCGGTATCAGAATTCAAATTTTTCTACCATCCCAAGGATCGGAACTCTGGCTAAAATCAATTCTCGAATCAGCACTCAGCTTCTTAAGCGTTTTATTTTCACTGTGAATCATGGAATGCGGAGGGAATGTATTCTCTTTCAAGTTATTCCACCAAAATGTTCTGTAGAAAAAAGAATATGTTAAAATTACATTATCTCTTTGAGTTTTAATTTGTCTGTAACAAAGGTAATGTCCTAAAACGAAGTTGCTTATTTGTTACAATAAATTAAGAAACAAAGTTTTCAGAAAATCAGTTTCAACATTTTAAATTATTAAAATGTTACAATACTAAATTTGAAATATAATTTCAATGTAATAATTTACATAATAATATATAATAAACATAATAATTATAATAATTGTAGTTAAATAAAAGTGTGTTCTTTTAAAATACATTGTTTATTTTCTTTATGTTTCTGTTGATCTTCTGCAAGCAACGAAAAAAATGACAATTTTTGTTTTCAAAGATAAAGTTATGTTTTCTAGTTCTTTAGTTATTTTTTTAGTATATCGTCATAGTAAATGAGCGAAATGATAAAGGAAAGATATTCCTACCTTCATCCACGATGAATGTATCAGGATCGAGATATCCAGAATCGAAGGAGTCGACGGATTTACATTTGGAGTATCGTTGAAATACACGATTTAAGAGTTTTCTCTTGGCCATGTTTATGAAGAAACGTATTCTACATGATGAAAAATAACTAGGTTATCTTTAACGTGATTGTATATATACAATTCAAAATCACTCGAGAATACTTAAAGTTTTATAGCTTGAACTCAAATAACTATTTTATCGTCACATTGTGAAAACCCGCGCAAATTCTATCTCCAGCCATTCGATGGCGTCGCATATTTTAAATCCGACTTCCACTTTTGAACGTTAAATGTTAAATAGTGATTAGACTATACGAGGTTAGGACTATACTAGATCATGCCGGATCACGTGATCGTAGGCTGCCTTCAGAAAGGAATTCAAAGAACGCAACAGTTGTCTATGGGTGCTGTGTGTGATATATCGTTCTAAATTTATCAATTGTTTATTTGCTCAAAACTGATCGCCCAAATTTGTGAACGCAGCTTAAAAAATGTAATAAATATATTTATTTTGTAAATTAAATATAACATTAAAAAATTTGTTTTATAAATTAAACAATTCTCCCTTTATAAGAAAAATTCACATGTAGTCAATATTTTCCAAAATCTGATTGTGTGTGTGTGTGTGAACCTTATATCTTATCTGAACGAAACTTTATTCAAAATATTATGGCTGCGTTCAGAAATACTCACTGATGTGCTACTAATACACAGCCGTTCGGAAATATTCATGTGTATTCGGTGTGCACTAGTGTGAGATCGTTCGGAAATGTCGAGAGAATCACACTGAGTGCCACTAAACCACCCATACGAAAAACAAGGGGAGTCGGTGTGAAGGCTTAAACACAATATGCACAGGCAATAGGCATAGGCAACAGGGAATAACGAACCATCTAATCAGAGCTCTGGGATATAATATCGAATTTACACATCAGAGCTCTGATTGGACGGTTCCTTGTTGTCTATGCCTATTGTGTTTAAGCCTTGAGCCAGTGTGTTATGGCTGCGGCACAGATTTACATAACGCATAACGCATAGTGCATAAGGGAATCGACTAATTGAAATTCGAAATTTGGAAGGAATGACTTATATTTTTTTCTTTTTACAATCATATACCGCCGTCGTTCCTCTTTATAATCATTCCACCGCCTTTCTTCGCCAGTGAATTGTTTAAGCTCAAGGTTAGGGTTAAGCTGGAAACACAATGAAAAGCACAGGCAATAGGAACAGGAAATAAAAGATTCCAACCTATCAGAAAGCGCCCATTCTATTATTCATGGTTTCTGATAAGTTGAAATCTCTTATTCCCTGTTCCTATTGTCTGTGCTTTTCATTGTGTTTCCAGCTTTAAACGTGAGCGGTGAGATGAAATTGAGATGACACACACGCCACACGGAAGCCGTTCGGGAACACTTACCATCCAAAGGCACATGATACTCCCATTACTTTTTCACTGAAGTCATCGAACACACCAACAAATGATGTTTCCGAACGCAATCTGTATCAGAGAGAAACCTGATGCTGATAGGTTTTGGGACGTCATAAGTGATGAGCGACGAGCGATATCCAATAAGAGCTTTGCTTTGTGTCGTCACGTGAGAAAAAGCACAGCTTTTATTGGATATCGCTCGTCGTTCATCGCTCATCGCGTTCAGTGTGAACTAGGCATAAAAGAGGTCTCAAAAGCTGTAATCGCAAAATGCTGCTGCGTACTACTGCCCTTTGACAAAGTGGATGTAAATTATATACACTTCGTGCCACATCGTGTTACATGTAACATGATTATATGAACCAAATATCAATTTATCATCTTTAGCCTTGAAAAGTGGACGATGTACCCTAAAAAAAATAGATGTTGCTATGTTATTTACATCTACTTTGAGGGCAGTAGTGCGCAGCATTTTGCGGTTACAGGTTTTGGGACGTCGTGTCCTCTCTCAGGTTTCTCTCTGATTATATATATATATATATTTTTTAATTAATTATATTCTTTATTTACAAAAAGAAAAGATATATATNAGATACATATAGCTAGTAGTTTCCAAAAACTGAACAATTTTATGAATAGCTTTATTCAAATTTAATAATAGATTGTTATATTATTTATTATATTTATTTATTATAGATAATAATAGATATTTTTTTATAAATGAAATGTATTCTACGCAATTATAGGAAATTAAATCTATTAAATGAGGAAGGTACAAATACAAATAAAATGCCAGATATGCAATATAATTACATAATATATTCATAACAAAATTACATTTTTCTTACATTTTTCTATTAATTCACTATATGTATTGTACATAGATACATATATAATTACATAATGCTAATATACAAGATACATATATGTCTAAGTTTTCTTAAGATTAGAAAAGTCTATGTTTTTTGTTTCTTATTACTCGGTCCGCTGTCTTGATCGTCGCTTTGAAAAATCGTTGTGTCTTTTTGTAAGCGGGTGCGATCCAGTATAGTTCTTCCTCAGCTATTTTTGCATACTTCAAAATAGCTTCCCTGGGATCCTGATCGTCCTCTATCCGTTTGCTCAATCTGAGATTGCGTATGACATAAGAACTAAGAGTTCCTCTGGAAGATGCTATTCTACCACCCTGCCCGGAAGTGATACGCAGATCTGGACGCCTCGATTTCACTAGATCAAGCCTGTCCTTCTCCATTTGCTTACGAATCGACTTGAGCCTATTCTGATGGAGTAGAGAAAGCGCATGAGGCGTTATGATTTGCTGAGTGGACATTATCTTGATGTGCTTCTGTTTCATGTGCGTCTTGACGACGCACAGCTTAGCGCCCCTTAAACTCTTCTTGGAATCGTAATACGCCTTGACTATGCCATTGCCGCAGCCGACAAATACCTGATTCAATTTCGGATGTCATAGAATTTTTATTACGTGTGAATTTGTCACAGGGATTTCTCTGACTAGGTCAAACGTCTTACTGTTGTAGAACAGCCCTGTCGTCTTTCCTTTATTTAGAGATTCTCCCGTGACGATCGAGTCATCCGGACTGAACATACAATCCGTGGTATCATAACGTGAGTACAGTTCCTTAGCTTCGAATACTGGTACTTTGAACGCTCTTAATCCCACAATTTCAGAGTGTCGTCGCAAGCTTGCCAGCATTGTCCGCGAAACTAAAGCTCGACACCTCGCTGGATTGTGCGTGCGCGCTTCGCAACACACGAGGGACGAATTCACAAAATTCTTCCTGTGATCCCACATCTGAATTGAGCCATCTATGCAGCCGCACGCAACAGCCGCGCCTTCCCGATTGTAGGTGCATGTCGTGGGAATAGTCTTCATTTTGGGCCACGCCATTTTGGGCTCTACACTTTATCAAGTTTTTGTGCGAGCGTGGCCTATATAAATTCTATATTCGGCAGATGCTGTCCTGAGAGCAGGTCAGATATTTTTTTTTTGATGAACGGATACCAACAACCACTGTTCAAACTAGCGGTATGGCCTTTTGTACGCGCCATGTCCGTAATGTATTGATCATTCTTGATGGTTTCGTATTTCTCAAAGCCATTCCGATCCAAGACCTTCGCCTGCGCCGCTCCTGAGATCACCAATATCACCAGTCATGGAATACTGCAAGCACTTGGGATGATTCTCGCAAGACTGCAAGGTCCTGAAACTCTGAACGTATCCATATCAGCGAAATTCTAGAAAGAGACGTTGTAGTCGACGGATCCAGAGCTAATCGAGCTCCGGACGGATCCGCAGCGATGGCAATTATTGCTTTAGTGCCATGAGTCATTGAGACTTCATGTGAACAAGGAATCTTGTCCCTTAATGTAACTTCTTCTTGCTCTTCGGAGTCCGATGATTCTTTATCATCGTCATCGTCGTCATCGTCGTCGTTTTCGTTTTCCTAAGATAAACAAATTTCTCATGTTAGTTTATATTTTTAATATTCGTTATATTTTAAATTTATGAAGCTTTTTTTTAAATAACAAACTTTTTCAGATTTTTATAAGTTTTCTTCAAAAATTATACAATAAAAAATCTTAGAAATCATAAAATATTTGAAAATTCACACATATAAAAAATTTTAAAAAAGATATAAAGTTTCTTAGCAAATCTAACAAGAGATATCTATCACAACTGTTTGGAACTGATTTGACTCTCCTTGAAATATATTGTTAAAACAATGTAATACAAAAGAAAGGCAAAGAACCAGTAATATATAAAAGAACTTAAATTAGCATAAAAAATTCATATAAACAATTAACAACAAACGTTTCGACTCCAATCGAGTCATTTTCAATGTACTTAATATAATATATCAACATCGTTCTAAACCAAAAATATGTACATGATATTACAATACTATTATAATTTTTAATATCGTATTTTTCATTCCATGTAGTACGCTGCGAGTCATTTTTATCAAGAATCAAAGTAGTCATAAGAAAATCCTTGTCAATGATATCAGTAAATCGAATCCGAAGCTAGAAGTTTCGATGAATGCCTCGGGTGTTAGTTTATCTAAATTAGCGCTTATCTTGCCGAAGATTATGGTCTTCTTCGAATTCATATTGTTGAACGACAGCGACTGGATAATAAAAATTAAATCCACATACGGTTTCTACTTGTATGACGTATAGTACAATAAAATTTGTAATAAAACAAAAGATTTCGTCTCAATCAATAATCGTACTGAATCGTACACTCTCAATTTATCACAGTACATATATACGATTCATTTGTGATTTCTTATATGGACTGAGAAACGATACAGACTAGAGAGAAGCCTAAGAAATTTTGTCCGCCCTCGCCGATGACGCCGACTAGCATCGAATTGTAGAAATACTCAAGTGAACACCGCCATGTTCAGAATTAATGCGCGCTAAATTCAAGAACGTCAATTCAATATCCATATAAAAATCTGTGTTATATGTACCTGTTATTAATCTACAATCATCGATAATAGTCAGTGATACGACCGTATGATTTTTTTATCAATATTAGATTTTATCAATAGATAAAATAAAAAAGTGTTGAGCAAATGTGAATAATTTTTTTGAAAAGCAACAAGTATTTTTTTACATCAATTGATTCATCTTATTATTGTGTGTCTAAAATATTTTGCTTGTATTTTAAGAAAATATATTATATATAATAATTAATATATTATCTTGCAGATATTATGAATAAAAAGGACTTGGGCTATATTGTGCAAAATATACACCGTATCTATTCTGAAATTAGGGGACATTACGGAGAAATCAGGTGAGTCAGGTGAATCAGGTGAGTCAGGTGAGTCAGATGAGTCAATGGAGATTGGAAAGGAAATAAAATGTGTGACTCAAATATACTACAAGAGTAAACCTTTTTATTTCTAGCTAAATATTGTAGTATATAGATATGTAGTTTTGTATGTATTGTAGCATCACATACAAAATTACTGCATAATGATATTTTTATTTTGTATGTACCATACAGTTTACAAAATTCCACATTCAGACCTGGAATGATTAGGGATGATGACACAATTATAGACTGTAGGAGCTGCTCAATATCCTCGCATCTGTCGATGAATGTCTTCCATGTTGCGTGAGATATCCGATTATCTCGAGTATCACCAATTGCAATTTCCACATGAAATACAAGTCCTACGCTGATTCCTACATCTAAATATTTATGAATAGCAGGCGTTAATGAGTATCTCCTTCTCAAGATGTAAGGCGTATAGCGAGGTTTCGAATGAGAAGATACATTGTAAAAAAAATAGAAAGTAAGCGATACGTAGAAAAAAATGTATAATACAATATATAAAATGTGTACACAAAATTTTTTGAACACAAATTTACTGTCTCCCGCGTGCTTCATCTCGTTGAATCGGAACGTAATAGTTCATAGTTTGAGATTTTTTTCTTGATGAATTTAGCGATAGCTGTTTGTCGAATTTGTCTGAGAGACTGATGTTATTTGAATTCTTTTTTTAAATAGTGCTCCCTTCCACATTTTTTTATATTCCAAAGTGGGGATTTTTTTCTTTTTAGATATTTTATACTTCGAAGAACAGTTGTGATATGGTTGAAGGATACGAGGTTCTGGCGTAATAAATGTATTAAATTAAATTAATTTGATCGTCTAAGTTCACAGCCATGTATTAGTATTGCGAATAAGCGCGTTCCGCAATCCAAGTTCTTTACCGCAAATCAAATGCATCATCGCCGAGTAATATTCTTTATCCATTGTTTTTACACACAGAGTAATGGAAACTCACAACTCTCAATTAACGTTTTAAAGTATATATAATACTCTCACAGATGTTTCTTCTGCGGTGGACGCAGTGGAAACTAAGTGACTGATCCATTGGAGTGGCATGTACGAGGCATGTCCAGAAAGTAAGTGTACTGAGGCTCTCACGGCCGGAGGGATTTTTTTTTCGACATGTTGGCTACATTGCCGTGTAGCCTGATTCCTCCCCTCCGCAACGAGACCGGTCCGAGGTCAGTACGTTGAAAACTGTCGACGCGACAAGAGGTTTCGTGAAAAATGTCAATCCAATCTCCCGCCAAGTGCGAAATACGCAGCGTCATCCGTTATCTCGTTTGGAAGGGAAAAACTCCGGTTGAGGTTTATAATGAGGTAAAAACTGCATATGGTGATAAAGGTATGAATCGTACGAGTGTGTTCAAGTGGTGTCGCGAGTTTAAAAACGGTCGTACGTCTGTGCATGATGATCAGAGAAGCGGAAGACCTTCAATTCTGACTGACGACATTGTGGAAAAAATCGAAAATGCGCTCCGTGACGATCGCAGATTGACTGTGGATGAACTTTCTGCGATGTTTCCGCAAATCTCCAGATCTCTGCTACATGAAACCATCACAGAAACCCTCGGATATCGGAAACTATCCACGAGGTGGGTCCCAAAACAGCTGACAGACCAACACAAGTTGAATCGAGTGGAGGCCGGGCAAGAGTTTTTGAGACGCTACAAACTCCATGGAGATGAATTTCTCCGTTCCATCGTTACTGGAGATGAAACTTGGGTGGAAGAAAGTTTTCAACCGACGAGGAGGTGAAGGGGGAGGTGGAGAAGTGGACGAAGGGGTTGGCGGGAAACTATTTCGAGGAAGGCATCAAAAAATTAATACCCCGGTTCACCACCTGCATTGAGAGGAATGGTGACTATGTCGAAAAATAGCTTACTAATATGTACTAATGTAACCAGATCATGTTTTGGTTCAAATAAAAATTTTTGCAACCTACAAAAATTCAGTACACTTACTTTCTGGACATGCCTCGTAAGAATGCACTCTGACCATATCTTGTTTGTCTAAGGTGATCATATCAAATTTTTTTAATCGAATCTTTTTTTATTACGCCAACAATAACGTACATCTGTTTCCACACTCTTTTCAAATAAGAATTTTTAGCGTATCGTGTATGCGGTTGCAATAAAATCGCTCTTCGAAAACGTTCAAACACATTAAAAACACGTTAAGATACGCAGCATATTAAAGACATGACGTGACAACTATAGTATATAAAAACGAAAAGATACACTCATGCAGTCAGCAGTCGAGTTTGAAGTTTCTTCAACATTATATCGGTCTTATATCAGTGTGCGAATGCTTAATGGAAAAATGAATTTTTCACCTCACGAAGATGAAGTGATGGACGAAGAAATAAAGGATCAATTGATGAAGAAATGTCTGATCAGGAAATGTCCGATGAAGATCATACTCAAATGAGCTGTTTTTGAACCGGAAACAGTTAAATTATTGAAATCTATGGATTAAGTCACGTATTTAACTAAAAGTCTTTTAGATGCTAGATTCATAAGATACTGTATCGCAAGCAATATTATCCCACTTCATTTGTATCGGCTACATAGTTTTAAATTGGAATTTTTTGGGAACAGTTCAGTTAAAAAATTTGAATATATTAGACATTAATGTGTTGTAAATATCTTGAAGTTAGAATTGAATGATACTTATAGGAAAATAGATTCCACTCGAGTATAAGTTTTCCGATTTGCACGTGCTATTTTCCGTTGCCTTCCTATTCATATTTGGCCATACACGCCTTTTTTGATAAAGGGAAAACCTTCATACCTTTTTTTCTTGCGCGAAAGGAATAGAATTCGAAGCGTTGCTAGCTATTGTCGAAACGGAGGGAAGAATTACTAAATAATTATATTAAAAATATCTGACCTATTCGTTATTATCAGAAGACAGTGTCCGCTGTTGCCATTGATCATAGTAGGGATGAAGTGTTGGAGAGTAATGTTAGTGTCAGATTGTCGTTGTACCCTAACGTACAGAATCCAAATGTTGAGACAGTTAGAGAAATACAGATTGATCCTCAGCCTTTTCTTCCACTAATTCCTTCTCCTTCATTTATCTCACAAAGGAATAGCTGGTTCGTGAATGTGTCAACCGTATCCGTACCTCCCAATATACAGAACTTTTTACAATTGGGAGATAACTTTGCCTTACCTTTGAACAATAGATTAAATTTAACTGTCAATCTTATTAAGTGTATTGAAAGTAATATTTACAAATTGTCTGTTGGTGAGCGGATCTCAATCTCAAACCACTCACTTCCCGTACTAAATAACTTAACTTCTTGTTCCTTACATTGTAGATACAATTCGTTCTGTACGAAGGTAGATAGGAGTCTGTCACAGCTAATGAAAGACGTTTCACTAGGGTCTTTTTAAGGTAATGATTAGGATTATTTTTACTCGTGCGGATAAGGGGAATGTGACGGTAGCATTGGATAGATAAGTGTACATTTCTAAGGTAAAGATGTTTCAGGATGTGAATACTTATGAAGTAGTTGAAAGGGATCCGACGAGGAGGATGATAACGGGCTTACGTACTTTATTAGTTGAAGAAAAAAAATATATAGCTATTTTCACATATAGAAGTTTGATATGTAATGATGGGATATTTCAGAAGGCCTATTCCGAAGATACATAAGCAGGATTGTTCCTTTCGTATAATAGTTTTTTCGATAAATAGCCCTTTGTATTCGTTAGCAATGCTTCTTCATAATATTATCATAAAAACAATTTCTAAGGCAGATAGTCATATCGAAAATAGTTTTAAACTTGTTAAGGAACTTGATGATAGATGTTTGAGTGATAAATTTCAGTTAATGTCACTGGTTGGATGTTGTGAGCCTCTTCACTAACGTCTCCATTGACTGTGCGATAGACTGTATTAAAGACCATTAGCGATTTATTTCTAGAGATTGTTGTTTACCAGAGGAGGAATTCATCGAAGCAGTTTAGTTTGTTTTAGATTCTACTTTCTTTGGTTTTGATAGTGTTATATATAGGCAGAATTATGGGACTCCTATGGGCTCTCCGTTGTCTCCCGTCATCGCGGATCCAGTTATGCGAAAGCTGGAAGTTACAGCTTTGTCTTTGATTCAGTTTCCATTACCCTTTTACTATAAATTTGTTGACGATATGTTATTGGCGGCACCTGCGTCTTTGGTTAATTCCATTCTTGATATTTTTAATTCTCAGCTTTCTAAGGCTTCAGTTCTGTGGAGATAGGGAGTGATAGATAGAATTTTTTTGGATGTTACAGTGATTAGGGATAATGAGTTGATAGAGTTCAATTGGTACCACAAGCTGACTTTTTCGAGTAAATATTTAAATTTTTGATCACAGCAGCTGGTTTCTCAAAAAATAAATAATTGCAGGATTAGTTGATAAGGTAGTTTTGCTTTCGAATCCTAAATTTTGCCTTAATAATTTATGTTTCATTATTAAAATATTGTTAGAGAATGATTATCCATTGAACTTTATATTTGAGAATATTAACAATTGTTTGAAGAAAATTATGGCTAGTAATAGGAAGATGTTCGGAAGGTGTTGTAGGAAGGAGGATGTAATAGGAAGGTGTTGTTAATAATAACAGGGTTGAAGTAGTACAGCCTTCGTGGTTCACTGTTCCTTTTATTATTACTGAGTAGTATTACTGAGAAGTTCAGTAGATTGAATAGCGAGCGTATGAGGATATCGTTTTATAGTACTAATAAATTGCGAGAATTCATTAGGGTGCATAAGAACTCTTTACCGTGTGACAAGAAGTCGAATGTTGTTTATAAGATCTCGTGTAAGAATTACGATGCAAGTTGTGTGGGACAGACGTGTAGACAGCTGAGGTCAAGAATCACGGAGCCACATCCGATAGAACACGTCTACTCGTAATGTCATAACGGAGCATTAGTTACAATAAGGCTATGATTTTGATTGGGACAACGTTACAATACTGGACGAGGAACTTCACTACAGGAAGAGATTAATTTCGGAAAAGATATTTATCAGGAGACAGACGTATTGACTCAATCTGCAGACAGATATAGAAGGGCTCTCCAAGGCCTATCTCCCGATCATAGACAAGCTATAAAGGCATGAATTGTTGTCACATCTAGTCAGTCAGTATCGTTACGCAGTAATGAGTCTTTCTGACGTGTTTATCGATTACTTTCCAACCTTCTTGTTCTTGAAATTGATTAATACTTTAATGTTACATTTATTATCTCGGAAAATTATTAGTTAAAAAATAAAAAGTGACTCACTGTGTCTGATACTGACTGGTCAGCATTATCAGGAACTGGTTTTTGAATTATTTTTAAAGTAATGTTTGCGATATAGTGCTATGTGAGCATGGTGAGCGCGTCCTTATATTTGCTGAATAATAAATTATAATCTTAAAGTTGTTTGATGAATTAGTTCTCTCTCTCCATATTCTATTTTACAATATTTCTTACTTTCTTTTCCTTTTTCTTTTTTTCTTTTTTTTTCATTCTTTTTGGTTTTAATTCCGATAGTTAAATTTTCGATGTAGGGGAGCTCATCATAACAGGATAACTTTTATTCACAGTTTATATATATATGTTAGTTTATATTGTCTTTGAGGAAGGCTCAAAAGTGAGCCGAAACATGTGAACGCATTTTAGTGAATAAAGAAGTTTCACACTTCATAGGTATATTATTTCACGTATCCCTTCCAGTTCTTCAAATGATTCGTATTTCGGCAGTGACATGGAGAATGATGATGATATAATTGAAGTAATATATCGAGATTTAAATCGAGTTCACGTAAGCACCTTATGTCCTGTGAAAAAGATGTGTTGCATTGAGTTCTACTACAATGATAGTCATGGAAAATATTGCTCATCATGCATCGTAAAAATAAATGATTAATTTTCAAGTCTTCGTGTCGTTCAAAAACATGATACCGATGTATGTGAAATTCTCGAAGGTAATTGCTGTTCGGAATACAAAGGTTTCCTTTATCAAATAATGTCGTGTAACATGTGTCTTATTTGCACACAGTGATACAAGGTGTTGTGAAAGTTTTGTCAAAAATACAAAAATAGACTAAAAATATACATTTTTTTCGAAGTTTTTTTAATGAAAAGACTGTGAAAAAGAGGATATTATAATATGGAGCAAACGGAGCATAATTTGAAACGAGTCGCTCAGTTGAATACGAGAAGAATTTCTTGTGTAATCAACATGCAATCTTTAGGCAACGCGTGTTTTGCTTGGTTGATAGTAGCCGCTCTACACCCGGCACAAAGTAATACAAACCGAGAATCAACATATCCACATTATACGATAGTATTAAAGCTTAAAGACATGCAGTTTCCAATGACGTTGAGTCAAATTAAAAGATTGAAAATCTCAACGACATCTTCATCAACGTGTACGGCATCGAGAAGCAAAAAGAAATGACGATTCTTTCTTACGGCTCATCTATATGAAGAGGGACAAGAATGTCAATTTGTTTTACATACAGGATCCATAGAACAATAACGCGGAGCATTTTGCGGATTTGTGGATCAAAGATATGTCTTGCCTTGTGAGCTCACAACTTGGCAGAAAAAAGCACAAGAAATACTTTCGCGACCGATATGTATATATAATTAAAAATTATGTAAAATTATTTATTATGTTTGCGCCAGATGATACGCAGATACGCGATCATTGCCACTTGACCGGGCAATACAGATGTGCACGCATTCAAATTCTCACCCGAACATCTTCACGATACTGAAAAAATTGTCCGAGAGCGGACCTATTTATAAAAGCGCGTAGAACGAAACTGCTCAGTATTGAAAATGTTATTGTCGGACTTTGAAGATGATAAGGAAATTCAAATCATTCCGGAAAGATCGTACAAAATACGTGACATAAACGAGTATCTAAGACGTGCAATTTTACAATCTCGTCCCAACGATATTGCGAGAAAGAAAACGCTTTGCAAAGAGGATGAAGAGTATCCATTGACTATCTGTGTTAATAATAATTCAATGAAGAGCAAGATCAAGTGCGCTTATCGAATAAATTTTACCAAACCTCACAATTTGGATCGCTGTTAGGATTTTCGAATCGCGTTGAAACCACGACAATGACATGAATCGGAGGTATTGATAAATATCATCAACGTAACATCATTCGCATTGAATGCAACGTGATCAACACAGGGGGGCAACACAGCAACGACAAATGTGTGGATGATGAGTTTTCGCCGAGCGTTCCGCCAGGATATAAGATATCGGAAAGATCAGCACAGATCATTTGCCTTCCGTACGGAACATTACGAATCTGACGTTTTGCATTGTGGATCAAGACGGACGATTGCTCGACTTTCGCGGAGAGGAGATCACCGTTAGATTGCATATACAGAGGTGACGGCGATAAAATGATACGACAACTATAACGTGAGGTGCTTGAACGAGGTTTTGAACGAGTAGGCAAAACAGACTAGAAATATATTTTTTGCCAGAGAGACGACAGCGATCAAAAACGTTCAATCGTTCAGTAGAAAAAAACTCACTGCGTCGAACATTAAATTTTTATAAACATTGGGCTTTGTCGTACAAAATATCTAAGATGGCTGATATCTTGAATATTGGAGGTGAACCGATCTTTGATGATTGCATCAAGTTCGAGTTTCACACGTACAATCCATACACGAGGTTTGGACATAATGAAGAGATAAGGATACCCATACAACAATAGGATTTACACGTTATCATGTGAAAGCATTCTCTACGTCGAAAGTAGATTGACTTCAAAGGAAGAAAATGTGCAAAACTTGGATGTGCGTGGCGTTCATGAAATTCGATATGAACTCAACGATATGGAGAATGATCGTAGCAGAAACGTTGGAATGACTAGTCTTATGAAGAGTTATGCAACATTTTCTAATGAAATCGCATATAGTTTGTTAATTTTGCAGGATTTTTCGAGTGATACTGCAAAAAGTCTAATGACAGACGACGGATACTTTAATTTTTGTATGCCGTTCAGCATGTTGTTGAGTTTTTGCAAAGGTTATTCACTGTTTGTATCCTGTTCGATTTTTCGAAAGCTTTTGATAAAGAACACCATAAAATTTTTTTTAGAGGAGCTCAGAGGTATGAACCTCTCTCATTCAATGCTAACATGAATTGCATATTTCACAAACAGTCAGAGATAGGAGAAGTGGCTCTGTGTCTGTCCCTGCTGACGTCGCGGTTGGAGTCCCGCAGGATTCAGTTCTTGGGTCTGTACTTTTCAGTTTATATCTGTCGGACTTCAGGAGAATACTCAGGAATTGCAGATACAATTTCTATACCGATGACTTGCTTATATATCTGGATTGTGAGCCAAGCAAATTAGCGGAAACTATTAAGAGGATAAATGATGACGTAAAATATATAGTTAATTGGACTACCGAAAATCAACTTCTATTAAATAAGGCTAAAACATAAGTCATCATTGTGGGCACGACACGCTACATAAACTCCATTGACTTAATTCCATTAACTCCATGCACTGCTGAACATCATGGTTGCTGAGACCTCTGTTCAATTTGCCTCGGAGGTTAAGTACCTAGCAACTGTAATATCCAGTAAGTTGTCATGAGATAAACATATAAACAACGTTACAAAGAAAATCAAAGTAGTGCTGTACCAGCCAGTGATGGGAATTCCGGGCCGCTTGCAGTACGCGATCAGCGCCACCGGTCGGTGACCTAGCGCAACACAAGCAGTCCGTGTCCGTGTGACTTGATTAGTTAGAAGCGTGTCGACTATATCGCTCTGTCCTTTTTGCAGTTCTTATTGCTTGCTTTATCGGCGCGCTGAGAACGAGAGAGAACCTTGCTGTTTCACTCAAGCAAGCGTGGAACCGGTCGAACGAAATATGCTTTCTCGGTCACTCGGCTCTCGGCGTCAGGCGTATATTAAGAGGCATAGGGGCATGGGGACGTCCTAAATAACATATAAGTTTTAATAAATTGTAATAATTATATACTCCTCCCATTAATCCAGAATATTATAAATCGTGTCATAAAACGCAATAGTTGACGAGAGATTAATTGTTTATGATTTTCCATCCGTGTTATGTACCATAATCATAAATTCCGCAAGAAATTGGCGTAGTCGAGCGCGTAAGGATCGCGTATGAGATCGGAAATAAGTACTCAAATTAGTAGTAAACATATACATTAAGTCGAATATATTTTCATATAATTTTTGAAATTATTCGTATGTGTAATTTTCAAGCATTAGCTGTAGGAAAAAAAACCAATTCGCTTTTCAATAAGCAAATAATTAATAATTTTAAAATTATACAATATACGAAAGCTTTTAATTGTGCACTACAAAATTATATTGGTATTATCTTTATTCATATTATTAGTAATCTCGTTTTCGAAATTTTGTTCATTAACAGAATTTTAAATGCGAATGTTATAGTTAGAAAGAAATATTTTATACAAATTGATCGATACGAAGCGTATTTGAACGCATTGTAAAACATGTTCTTTTATATGAATCTTTCATCGATTAAGTCGAATACATATTATACATGTCGAACCATTATTTTTCCTACAATTGTTGATTTTAAGGTATACGAATAATTGCAATTGTTATACGAAAATATGTTATTTGATCTTATACAGATAATTAATTGAACTACTTATATCACAAAAGTATATTAAGAGGAAAAAAGGGAAAAACAGGATTTTAGCGTAGGACTATCAGCGTACTGATTTTATTTACTCAGCCGCACCGATTAATTGAGTTTGATGTTTACTAGTGCGATAAACGCTCCCGTGTTCTCATATTATCAAGAATTTCGGGTTATATTTTCAATGTTAAAAACATACACAATAATTACAGTTGGAAAAACAAAAGTATAATAAATTATCTATTTCGCTCAGACGCTGGTAACATGAAAACGAATATCATAATGTACATAGTACCAACACCTTAAAAAGTTTTATAAAGAGAGGAAAGGACAAGTTAAAATTGCTTTCTAATCAAAATGTGATATATAAGATCTCATATAATGATTGTGAGGCTAGTTATGTTGGCCAAACCAAAAGAAAATTGAGTACGAGAATACGTGAACATATTTTAGATATCAACAAAAAAACGGGTTCTCCATCAGTTTCTGACCATCGTATAAATCTCAATCACAATTTCAGATGGAATGAAGTGAAGATATTAGACAGTGAATCTTCATATAATAAGAGATTGATCTCTGAAATGGTACACATAAAAAGACAAAAACAAGGCTTAAATAGATAAAACGGCACAGAATCTTTGCCTGAATCCTATCTACCTATTATTCAATCTCTCTCTCCATCCTAATTCCTTCTAGTCTTTATTATTTCTTCTACGTTTTCATCTACATTTCTATCCGCTCTTACTTTCCTTCTCCCACTACTTTCCTACTATCTTTTTCCTTCCTTCTTAATTTTGTGATTCCATTATGTCTCAGAACACCGAGGAGACAAGATTTTGTTTTATTTCTTTTCACATTGTCTCTAATTTTAACATACTATTTATACCCGAAACTCTTTTTATTTTTTGTCTTAAGGTATGTTATATTAAAGATATTATGCATATTATTTTTAGCTGTTACTATTTTATAAAGTTCAGTTAATGTATAGGTATACTTTTTGCAATCTTAACGTTCATTAATTTTGCTATGTATCATTTTATATATTACATTGTTTTGTATGCTAGTCTTTAATGGTTATCTGGTTTTTTTTCTTTCTTTTTCTTTTTTTTTCTATTGTTATCTAGCGCTATAATTCCGTTATATTATAATTTATATTCAGTCATATTATTAATCTTGCGCTATAATTTCACTTATATTATATTTTTCTACAGGATCAGACTCATATTTACGTTCTCCGTTCACTTTTAATCAAAGGACATTTTTACTAAAATTGACATTATAAGCATTTTAATAACTGACTGCAAGTAGCTTTTATTATGCATACGTTCTTTTTCGTTATACATTATAACTATGTATATTATGATATTCGTTTTTATTTTACCAGCGTCTGAGCAAAATAGATAATTTATTATGTTTTTATTTTTTCCGACTGTAACTATTGTTACGTCCAAACCCTTGGAAATTTGGTCAAGGAGCCAATGAGGGAGAATAGAGAGGGTATGGAAGGACGGTTAGACTCAATCTCACAGGTATACGTGCGGAGGCGAACACCTGTGAGTCGTATGCACCTTTTCAGTCCCGGAATATGTCAACGTCCGAAGGGACACCTGTTCCGCTGGACAGTGCGAACGTCGGTCCTACTTTTGAGTCAAGGAACTTAATCCTTTTGACCCGGGACTGCACCTCGTGCGATCTCAGGTATTAGAGAGAAAGGAATGCGAGTGGTGATTTAACAAATAAATGGAAGCTGGCAATCTTCACTTACATCTTCTTTTACAATCTAAACTTACATTTATTTAAAGAAAATATTATTATTAGATTTATACAGAACATACATATATATATTATATATATATATATATATATATAT
>JAANIC010002588.1:2908814-2921280 GCA_017607545.1 Acromyrmex charruanus
CAAGCTTTGAAAGAAAAACGACCGGAATGGGACAATAGGCACAACAAGCTGATTCTGTTACATGACAACGCTAGGCCACACGTTGCAAAACCGGTCAAGAAATACTTGGAAGGATTAAAGTGGGAAATTCTGCCCCATCCGCCGTATTCACCGGACATTGCCCCTTCAGATTTCCATTTGTTCCGATCAATGCAGTCGGCTCTTTCTGGAGAACGATTCAATTCTTATGAAGGTATCAAAAAATGGCTTGATGAATGGATTGCTTCAAAAGAATCAGATTTGTTCATTCGAGGAATCCGTTTATTACCGGAAAGGTGGGAGAAAGTTGTCGCTTCCGAAGGAGCATACTTTGAATAAACTCACTTATATAGATTTGTTTAAATAAACACATCTTTTTCATTTAAAAAGGGCGGAAATTATTCCCATACCCATATATATAAAACATATTATTAATTTAGTTACAATCGATTTGTTTATGGTAAAATGATTGAGTTAGCTAATGTAGTTGTGAGAGTGTGAGTGTGTGTGGAGAGGAAAGGGTTAATGGGTATGGGAGGCGAGGAAAGTGTTGCAGGAGCACATCGGGATGAGATGCTTGTAGAGAACGATGAAAGGTGTGGGGTTTCCGGGGATGTATACTGTGACTAATCTGTCCTCTTCGTTGGAGGGAGACGAAAATAACCGGAACATCCGATCCCAGTCGATCGGTTCGGGATTCGGTTAAAACGGGAGGGGCGGGAAGTGATTCAAAGGAGGAGAGAGTCAGAATCCTTCTTCGTGAGAAGGAGGGGGAGGGAATCATTCCTCGAGAGGAGGAGGGGAATAACCAAGGATTTCCTGAATAGCAGGATCGATAACAGGAAGAGAGGTGAGATCTAACGATTGTGTTGATGAATAGGAGATTTCAACGAATTGTTCGCCAGTCGGTTGTGGCGGCGCGATTGTGGGTGGCCCTGGGGAACGGTTCCGCCTACTCCTCCGGACATAGGGGGTTCGTCCGCGTTTCCTGATGGTACACACTACGAACCGAAGGGTTAAAATTGACGTGTGTTCGTTGGAAACGCGTGAAAATGTATTTAAGTACAATGAGTGTTTTTCCATGCGGGGAAACGCGGGAGTAGACTGGAAATAAATGCTTACTATTAGCTGACCCAAGATAGGGTAGGTTCTAGGCGAGTGGCCAAGGAGATCCGTCGTCAGCGGAGAGCGTCCGAAGGGTAGTCGCAGTGGCGTATGGCTGGTAATTCCAGTTGCGATTTGCTCACAAGTTCGCACTCGGATGGGATCGCGAACTGGCGCGATTAGCGCGGGTTTCCCCACTGCCCGAGACAATGAGTTAACTCGTAACTGACTACGAACTTCACTGACGTGGACCGGGTGATTCAAAATTTCGTACTGACTCTCTGCGCTTTCGCGTGACCTCTATTTATACCCCGAAAAAAGGGCGTTGTGCCCTTTGTCCAGGATATAAAAGTTTGTTGCAATGTCACGCGAGATTTATGATTTTTATAGCATCCTATCGTTGTTAATCTAAAATACATCGTTAAAGTAGTTTCGAGAAGAAAAGACGTGATTTACTGTTTTCCTTAAAGAGCCAAGATTGCTTCAGATGGATGACGAATTCTGTTATTCTCGCGGAAAATACGGCTAGGTAAACAAATGGTTACCGTGCATAATTAGATTTGCGTGCAGGGCTACCATTGTCAGTCGCGAGTCTGACCTTAGATAATGCTCCCGTGGGAAGTTATCCCATGCGTTTTATGATTTTTTAGGCTCGACGTAGCGCCTGTTTTTCTAAGATGAAATTGTTAGTCAGTCTCGGATGACAAAGCCTAGATTTTTACTATTGCGTGACTTCGGCATTTATAATGTCTTTTGCAATCTTGTCTCTTTTCGAGCCTGCATTAAGGTTGTTATTCCTTTCGGGTTGATTGGAATTTACGAGTTTTCGAGGAGCCTGTCCGGTCTCTCTTTTCAATTCTGTTAGACCGTTATCAGAAGGCTCTGCTCGAGTCTGCGTCTCGCAGATGCCAATCATAGTTGCGACGTGGAGCCGAAGAAAAGAATCGTGGCGTCTGTAGGACGTAACACTATTATGTATGTTTTTAACATTAAAAATGATCCGATCGCGATTGAAACGTCTGCTAGTTTTCCATTGTATATTACATTTTTAATTTAAAACATTTTTGTTTCTTTCATTATTTTTTTTACATTATTTTTTTATTATTTTTCTATATTATTATGTTTTATTTTATATAATAATTTTTGGCTCGTAGCCTTCTTTTTTCTTTGTTTTATAAAATTTTAGCCTGATTACTAATTAGATGTTTTATTCATTTTAAATAACATACATATTGTTGCTCAATGGAAACCGCGAGAAGGTGGATGTCTCTTCCGTCAGGAGGGAAATGTAAAAAATCGTTATTATACGAGGTCTGGCTATTAAATAACGAGACTGCTTATGAAAAAGAGTTTTATTTTAAAAATTATTCTACAATCCCCTTGTTGCCCTTGAATGCTCCCCTTCAATGTACTCCCCTC
The DNA here is from genome assembly GCA_017607545.1 of Acromyrmex charruanus. Taxonomy (NCBI): domain Eukaryota; kingdom Metazoa; phylum Arthropoda; class Insecta; order Hymenoptera; family Formicidae; genus Acromyrmex; species Acromyrmex charruanus. The sequence goes on from JAANIC010002588.1 coordinate 2,911,356, forward strand.
CCCTCGCCACACACCGTTCCATTCGTTTTTTCCATTGGTCAAAGCAATGCTGGAAATCTTCTTTTGTAAGAGCATCTAGGAGCTCCGCCGATTTTCGCTTCACCTCTTCCATCGACTCGAACCGGGTTCCTTTTAAGGCAGACTTGATCTTCGGAAACAGAAAAAAGTCACAGGGTGCTAAATCAGGCGAGTACGGCGCGTGTTCGAGCACTGGAGTGCCTCTAGCGGCTAAATAACGCTTCACAGACAGCGCGTTATGGGCAGGTGCGTTGTCCTGGTGCAAGATCCACGACTTGTTTTTCCACAACTCCGACCGTTTCTTACGAACTCGCTCTCGCAGTGTTTTCTGACAGTTTCTTTATCGGCGTTTACAGTCTCAGCAATCATCCGAATGCTCATACGACGATCTTCGCGCACAATTTCATTGATTTTGGTCACTATTTGCGGAGTTGAAACAGAGATAGATCGACCTGGACGTTGGTCATCTTCGGTGCTCTCTCGGCCTTCAGAAAACCGTTTATACCATTCGAAAACACGCGCACGAGATAGAGAATTCTCATCACAGGCCTCTTTCAACAACTTATAGCACTCAGTCGGAGTTTTTTTTAATTTAACGAGAAATTTCACATTGATCCGTTGCTCGTGTTTTTCGTCATTGTTATCGGCACGAGAAAAAAACACGTTCGTTTCTAACCTCTACAGAAAAAATACTACTACAGCGACAAGAACGTGATTTCGTACTGGAATAATAGACACTTCCAGCTATCCAACGCTGCATTCATTTCCCACCCTACCTCTCTAGGACGCCTTCTGCGCTCGCAGTCTCGTTATTTAATAGCCAGACCTCGTATAAAAAATAAATACAAATGTTAATAAATGTTTTATAAATGTTAATAAATTTACAATATATTTACATTTATAATTATTGTTAAAAACTTAATATTAAAAATTAATTTTTTACATTTCCATGGGTATTTGTGTGTGTGTGTGTATGTGAGACAGTATTTTTAAGCTTTTAAGTGTTAAGTCCGGAAATTATTATTATACGTTTACTTTTTCCTTCTCAATGAGTAAAATGTCTAAAATCGACGGAAAATCAACTTTATATAAAATACTTTTCAAAGTTCTTTATGAAATATTTTAAAGATGCTTCTTAAAGAATTTTTAAAGAAATCTTGTCTTATTCGTCGATTTTAGACGTTTTGCTCATTGGGTTTATAAGCGTCATATCCACCCGTACAATATTTTTGAATTCTTTAGCGTTTTGTCCGAGAAATATTAAGTGTACAACTTTGCTTCCGCCGTTTTCCTATAGAAAACTATGGCTTTAGCGGTAAGTGGTGGTCGAAATAAATAGATCATAGACGTCATACAATAAATTTGGGCATCTATCAACATAACCCCATAGAAACATTAATCGATTTGTGTCTGCATCATAAAGTTATTCTCGATTGAAAATGTCAGTTTGCCAAATTCTCGTCATTTGCGGGAAGTTTTAATTTTCTGCTTCAATATGAAGAAATCTGCGGCTGAGGCTCATCGAATGCTCTCAAATACTTATGGTGAGGCCGCTATTAGTAAAAGAACGTGTCGTGAGTGGTTTCAACGCTTCAAGAACGGTGATTTTGACGTCGAAGACCGGCATAGCGGTGGAAGAGAGAAGGTTTTCGAAGATGCAGAATTGGAGGCATTACTTGATCAAGACTCGTGTCAAAATCAAGAAGAATTGGCATGATCATTGGGAGTGACTCAGCCATTTCAAAACGCCTCAAAGTCATGGGAATAATTCAGAAGCAAGGAAATTGGGTGTCGTACGAGTTGAAGCTGAGAGATGTACGGCGTTTGTTTGCTTGTGAACAGCTGCTTGAAAGGCAAAGACGGAAGGGATTTCTGCATCGCATTGTGACTGGGAAAGAAAAATGGGTTCATTACGATAACCCCAAGCGCAGAAAATCATGGGGAGTTCCCGGCCATGCTTCCACGTCGACGGCGAAACCAAATATTCACGGCTCCAAGGTCATGCTCTGTATTTGGTAGGACCAGCTCGGCGTAGTGTATTATGAGCTGTTAAAACCGACTGAAACAATCACAGGTGATCGGTATCGAACAATTGATGCATTTGAGCCGAGCATTAAAAGACAAACGGCCGCAATACAACGAGAGACACGATAAAGTGATTTTGTAGCATAACAATGCTCGACCCCATGTTACGAAAGTGGTCAAGACATACTTGGAAACGTTGAAATGGGAAGTCCTACCCCACCCGCCGTATTCTCCAGACGTTGCTGCCTCTGACTCTCACTTGTTTCGATCAATGGCACACGGCCTGGCTGACCAGCACTTCCGGTCTTATGAAGAAGTAAAAAATTGAATCGATTCGTGGATCCCCTCAAAAGATGATCAGTTTTTTCGATGTGGGATTCGTACGCTGCCCGAAAGATGGGAGAAAGTGGCCAGCGATGGACAATACTTTGAATCATAAATGTATAACCAGTTTTTTACAATAAAGCCTCGAATTTCGGAAAAAAACCGCGGAAGCAAAGTTGTACACTTAATATAACATGTTTATCTTTTTCCTTCCTAATGAGTAAAATGTCTAAAATTGATGCAAAATCAATTTTATATAAGATATTTTTCAAAGTTCTTTATAAAATATCTTAAAGATTTTTAAAGAACTGTTACGTCCTGCTCTCTGTAGAAATATAATTTTACTTTCTTTTTTGTCTTTTCATTTCCCACTGAATTATTTTTCGTTATTTAATCTCACATCGTCTATCGAAAGTGTTTTTATTAATTAATTATGGATATTCCTAGCAAGAAGCTTATTCGGCGTAGCATGACTCTGTCATGCCGACACCGCGTGACACGTGTGTCGTGTGAGCCAATCAAAGCATTCGTGAGGCGCGTGCCGCGTGCCGATGTATTGCGATGAAATTCCAGGCAGGATGACTCCACACAGAGTGAAGGAATCGTTCCCATATATTGGGAAAATCATGTCATTGTCATCCTACACGAGGTTTAAGAAAATTAATCCGATCGTAACACCTCAACACCTATAATCTCTCAGAATAAGAATAAGCTATCGCGTACCAATCATGACCCGCGACGCGCGTGTCGCTGATTGCACCGAATCCTTAGTGGGATTTCAGCCGAGGATACTGTTATTTCGAAATCTCGCGTTATGTTTAATACATTTTTTTTTATTTACTATTTTTTAGCCATCATGACTGCCTTAATTAGCCTGAAACAGATAAATAAACGCGAATTTGTCGCGTTAGCGAGCGCCGACCAATCGAGAGTCGGGGAAAGAGAAACGCGGACTACGGAGAAAGGCCCAAAATTTAATTTGTTAATTACTTTAAAATTTCATCAATTAACGCGAAATTAATTTGATCCTTCAGTTCTAAATTGAATTCGCAGCAACCATGCCAAATTTTAGCCCGATGTGACTAATATTTCCATATGAAAAATCATTTTCCAAATTCGGCACGTATATAAAAAAAAAGAAGAAAGTACATACTTATGTGTTGATTTCTTTCAAGCTTCCCCTTTCCTATACCCGTTGGGCTGACCTTGTAAGAGCTGCTTAGTTTATCCTCCTCTGCTGAACTGACTGCGCTCGTAAGAGCTGCTCAGTTTACCCTCTTTTGCTACGGACTAATCGCGCTTGTAGCTGCTCAATTCTTTCTTTCACTACTATCTGTTTCTTCTACAATTAATTTCTAATTCTTCTTTTATTTCTTTTTTTATTGCTATTATTCAACCAACTGCGTCGATAATTTAGACAAAAACATTTTTAATAGAATGACCAACCAAGAGATCTGCGTTAATTTCAATATAACGAGCGTGTTAGCCAGTTCAGTAATTTAAACTTTAATGGCGTTATATTCAACTTTCATTTCATTTAATCCATTCCTCCATCCTCTCCCGAAGGATATGAAATGATGAAACGGCTCGAATCGGATCCATCATTAATCTTCTTGCTAAATAATCACTAATCAATTTGACCTTTTGTTACTATTATAATTATTCATTGAATTAGTGATAATGGTAATATTTGAAGCACATTTTCTAGATTATTCAATCAATAATTCACTTTCTTATTGATAAAGAATAATATCGAATTTCAATTATTAATCTAAAATTCTAAAATCTTAATTACAATAGATCAATTATCATAAAGGACTCCTGTAGCATACGATACGCCGACGCTAGCATGTCTCATGGTTGCTCGACCTGAGACTCGCTCCCACTCTGATCATCTCCTCTACTCTAATAAACAGTCCGCCACTCTTTCAATCCTATGTCCTACCCGCGCGCCGCGCTGAATCGTTCTCTCTCTCTCTCCCTCCCCCCTCTCTTTCTCCCCTCTTCCCTCTCTCTCCCCTCTTAACTCTCTCTGTCTCTCTCTCCCTTCTTAACTCTTTCTGTCTCTCTCTCTCTCTCTCTTTGTCGCTTACCTTGCTGAAATTCGTTATCTTTATATTGTTGTAACTTGATCGATAAATTTCGATCACGACCATGGAAAAGAAATGCGAATGTTTATGAAATTAGCACCGCCATTTTGAAAAAATTAAAATTGTGCTAAATTGTGCTAGGCTTGTACTAACTTGTGCTGCAAACCGTAGCTCGATGACAAAATTAGTTTATTCGAAAATTGCAAATTAAGAAATAGTTGCAGCACCGCCATTTTGAAATACAAAAAAAATCAAAATTGTGCTAGATTGTATTAAGCTTATACTACGTTATAAGAAACTAGATATTTTGAACAATTTTCTGATGTAGCACATCGACAATTATAACAGTCACAACCTACAAATATTGTATTAGTCGTATTAGCCAGTACATTATTTGCCTGCCCAGGATACGTGGAGGCTACCGCTAAAATCCTATTGGGAGTACAAATTAGTTCGGTCTGTTTTCCAAAAGATGGCTTCGGTTGTTGTGAATGGTTCATAGTGATAGCTGATTTTGGCGTTTTCAGAGAGGTTAGACATCTGCTAATAATATTCAGTTTATATCGCTTTGAGTTTCATACAAATACTTTGATTTTTACTGTGTTTGAAATGTCGAATTTTGTGTTAACCAAGCAGCATTTGCGGGAGGTTCTAATTTTCTGCTTTAATTGGAAGAAAAGTGCAGCTGAAGCCCATCGAAGTTTATGGTGACACTGCTCCAACTGATAAATCATGTAGGGAATGGTTTTGACGTTTCAAGGATGGAGATTTCAGAGTTGAAGACAAGCCTTGCTCTGGACAGCCAAAAAAATTCGAAGACAAAGAATTAGAGGCATTACTGGAAGAAGATCAGAGAAACGTAAGAGGAGCTTGCAAAATCATTGGGAGTAACTGAACAAACCGTTTCTGCACGATTGAGAGCCATGGGAATAATTCAAAAACAAGGAAATTGGGTACCTTATGAACTGAAGCCGAGAGAAGTTGAAAGGCGATTTTTCACTTGCGAACAGCTGATTCAAAGACAACAAAGAAAAGATTTTTTGCATCGGATTGTGACTGGAGATGAGAAGTGGATATTCTACGACAACCCTAAGAAGAAAAAATACTACGCTAAGCCCGGTCAATCGTTGCCATCGACCTCAACATCAACACCAAAGCCGAACATTCATGGTTCGAAGATCATGCTCTGCATCTGGTGGGACCAAAAGGGTGTTGTTTACTATGAGCCGCTGAAACCTGGCGATTCCATTACGGGCGATCGGTATCGGCTACAATTGATTCGTTTGAGCCGTGCATTGGGAGAAAAACGGCCGAAATACGAGCAAAGACATGATAAAGTTATTTTTCTTCATGACAACGCTCGGCCTCATGTCGCAAAAGTTATAAAAAAATATTTGGAAACGCTCAAATGAGATGTTTTACTTCACCCGCCGTATTCTCCGGACGTTGCTCCTTCTGATTACTGGTTGTTCCGAAGGATGCAGCACGTCACCGGTTGACTTCTTTCGCACAAATCGAAAATTGGCGCCAAAATTGGATCGCCTCGAAAGATGAGTCATTTTTTCAAGATGGAATTCGGAAATTGCCTGAGAGATGGGAAAAAGTAGTAGCCAATACTTTAATTAATCTGTTCAATCATTTTGTTTTAAAATAATTATTTGTAAATAATCATTTTGTTTTGAAATAAATGCATTTTTGAATACAAAAAAACGGACCGAACTAATTTGTACTCCCAATATATAAACATTTAGAAATTATTTCATTATTAAGTACGTTTAGAAATTATTACATAAATAACAAGTAAATAAGATATTCACAGTTATTGAATATACACTATCATCTATTCCAAGAAACTTATCTTTTCTTTGAAAAATATATCACAACTCTGATACGTAACACATGATTTAGAAGGTTATTTCTTATATCTCATTATACATGACGATTTAGATGCGAGATTTTCTAACAATTTAAATATACTTTATGTATATATTAAATACAGTTATTAAATATATATTTTCTAACAATTCAATGTATTTTTAAATACAATTTTTAAAAATTTATTTTTTAAAGATTCAGTTTTACAATAATTTTATTATAAAAGAATGGATTTGGAATAAAATTATTTTTAATTTTTATTCATAGAAGAAATTAATAGATCAATTCTAAGCAGAATCGTAAGACTCATAACTTCTTCTCGTTAAATTCGTAAGAACTTATAAATAATATTCGAATTTTATGCGTATCGTAAGACGTAAGATTATTCGTAAATATTTACGATTTCTTGTAAATCTTATAGCTAATAAAAAGCTGTCTGTAAAAATATCGTATAAAGGTATAAACACTTCAATTCTTATAAATCTTACGAGAATATATTACGAATCTTACAATTTTGTTTAGAATTTAGGCATAAATGTCAAAGAAATAATAACAAGGTTAATATATATATATATAAATATTATATATTTAGAAAATCTAAATACCTACATACGAGTCATTCCACGTCAAAACTCTGCCACCCCCCCTGCCCAAAATTATATGCAACCAAGTGTAACTTATAGGGTATCAAAATTTAGATTGAATCTTCCAGTTTTTGATGCCATGTGACGTTTTTGAAAAATATCAAGTAATGACCTTGATTTTCTGTCTGTTAAAAAGAAAAGTAATGTTTTTCATTGTTCCAATTTTCACTATTTTTTTAAAAATAAGATATAATAGTTATTTTCAATGTAATTTTGTATGCTAAATCCAAATCTGAAATTAAAATTAATCAATAATATTTAGGTTGGATGAAAACTAATCAAAAAGAGCAAAATTGCTGTTTTTCGTCATAATCGTATTCTTTCTGCAAATAACATTTAGTTTTTATTGATATTCACTTCTGAGAGTTATAAGTAGTTACATTATTTTTAAGACCGTGCTATCCTCTTCTTAACATGATATTTCTATAAAATTAATAAACTATATATCGCATAATTATATTATTTGTCAATATCAAGTTTTAATGGTTTGTCGTGAAAAAGCTTTCTGCGTTCGAACAGGGTTAAGGCTGTCTCTGGTTTATTTCTCAAATTGCCCATATTACTTTTTCAGATATCCACTACACGTATAGGCGAGCTAATAAAAATTGTAGAGAAACTCAATGTCTCTATCAACAAATCTTCAATCAAAAACAATGCCCTGTTAAAAATACCTTCAGTTCGGTCCATGGTCGATTTAGGGAAACAGGATCTTTCTTACCCACAGTTAATGGAGGACAAAGCAGAACCATTCGAGCAACTGATTGAAGAGCAAGTGATTAGACAAGTCGTAGAAAATTTAAAATTTAGTACAAGACAGATTGCATTAGAAATGCGAAATATAATATAGGTTGTGACATGACGTTTTCCGTTCGTCACAAGGATCGTAAGACCCGATCGGAAAGCGCAACTCTAGCGTTCTATGTCCTTCCATTTTTAGAAGGCGGATGTATTTGCGCATCTTTTTTAAAATATTATTTCGTCTATTTCGCGTCTGTTTCGTGTATTCGTGCGTTCCGTAGATATTCTGTGTCGGTTTTTGTCTTTCTTTTCCGTCCCCTATCGTATTGCGAGTTTTTATAGGGTAATTGATGACCTCTTATGATCTTGTGAATTTTGCGTCGTCTCACCGGACTACGAAGGAAGAGAGAAGACTACTAGGACCTTAGGAAATAAAGGAGAGAAAGGATTGAAGACGAATTAGCGGAGGCGCTCAGCATCCCATAAGGAAGGTAGCGCGCAGATAATATCACTTCATATTTTAATATATTTCGCTTTGTTTCAAAACCTATCGCTCTATCATAAACTATTACAGGTAAGCGTCGCAGAGGAATAACGAGGGCAGAAACAAGAAATGGCCACTCTATGCCCAAATGTAGGCAGGAGACCTCGCCACGGAGCTTTTGGAGATCTTCCTTGAAAGAACGGAACCAAGATTGGAAGTGGAGGCGCCCGACTACTGGCATGCCGCCACTGAGATGCGAGTTTCCCGCATAACGAAGATCCGGGAAGGTTTTTTAGCGGCCGAAAGAAATCCTGCTGCCAAGTTGAATTCCGCACGTCAGGACACAGGATGATACATGGATGATACAGTTCGCGCAATTCACCAGGACCGAAGGCCACCAGGACCTCGCGCCAATTAGGCAACGATAAGGCCCCCCCCCCGTGGAAATCGCGATCACCTACATGCCCCGGAAGGATCAGCATCCGGCATTTGTGCTGTGGCAGGCAAAGCGAGCGAACGTGTTGCCCAAAGGATTCAGAACGCTGAGAGCGGAAGTCTATCGTGTCAAGGAATTCAGGAGGATTATCATGATGAGATGAGCGCCGTTGAGCTGTAAGGTCGCCAATTTCCACATCAGAGAGGTGTAATTCTCGTTGTCGCATGTAAAACGCACATGATGTTGTAATTGCGTCAGATTTCTCACGTTAATGATGTATAAGCGCGTCGCTTCCCTCGATGATATGTTACGATGTTCTTGGGATAATAACTTTTCGCGTCCGCCGCCCACAGCCTGGTCATTTCCGTTAAATATTGTCGCGTGATAATTTGTCTTGCTTGTATCGAAATTCTGTATCGTGGTGCGTTCTTTAGTACTTTCTAAAATTCTGTAAAATGGTTCGAAATCCTCACGGAGATAAGCACGAGGTCACGCCGTATTTACGGTAGCACAATAACCATCTTCTTATCTCGGTATTAAAGTGTCGAACAATTACTTCATATTACTTGTGCGATATTATAAGAACTGCTGTTACGTGGCGTGAGCTTGTGCTATCGAGAATCAGTGTAATCGCTACGTATTACTGAGAGTGTACAAGAAAACATGCGAGGCTCTTCTAACGCATTTCTATCGCATGCTATTACCGTGATTCTATCGAATGTGTACGAATGAGAATCAAAGATTAATAGAATATATTTGTTATTTTTCTTGTTATTAATCACTATGTTATGTATTGCAGTTCCCTATTCGTTCTTCCAAAGTATCCTCTATTCTCGGCCACAATCCCCCTCCTCTGCCATTACCGAGGCTGAGCAGTCGGTTACGAAAAATGTTGACGTTCGCAATTTGTAAGAATATCGTTCGGGTAATATCTTGATTGGTTCTGAGAAAGAGAGACACACTCATTCGTGCCTGGCGCCCAAGTATCTGTCTCGCTATCGGAAATTGTAATGCGAAATATTTTCTACCGCGTTAATTCTGGGACTCAGATAAATTCCGTTCGCGGAACTATCAGAGAGAATAGAGGATCAGCTGCAAGTGATCAGCTACGCGATGAAGTTGCACCACGCTCGTGAGTGCATGCAAAATATAAAATAAAATATAGATATAAGTATAAAATAAAAAAAAATGTTTATAATTGGGAAAGGAAGCGTTTCCGAACTCATGTTTATATGACTTTTTTCATCCTTACAATGGAATATGTTTTTAAAGTTTGGCGAATTATTTCAGA
>JAANIC010002588.1:2922351-2945635 GCA_017607545.1 Acromyrmex charruanus
TATATTTGTATGTACTTATGTATATTATACTTATGCAGTGTCTCAATTTTATTGTTCCAGACAAATACCTTGAAAAGAAAAATACGTCAGAAAAAATGTTTCAAAAAGATCCAGGTTCAAGTAATACCCGACCAAGGTAATACTTTGCACAATAAATTTATTAATTTCAGTTTCAACATATTAACATTTTTATAATATGATGCTTGATAGTAGCATCAAAATCATTATTAAAATTGCTTGTCAATTTAATTCGCGATTACTAGAGTAGATTTAATTACGTTTATGGTTCCGGAAAAACAATTCGGCGCATAGTTTGAAAAGACTATAACATGATATATATGCAAGTACATATATAGTGTATATTAGTAATTGATTGGTGCCAAGAGTGGCACCGTGCAATTAGACTTTGAATGTAAGGAAAACGTGCCTGCAAATACTACAGCCTATTGCCATTATATACGGTCGTGTGGTCCAATATAATCCGTTGATCAACATTGTGCGCAAAATCACCTAAATGCATTTTTCGATATGAAATAAAATCTGCGATACGTCGCAATCGATCTTTTTCTTCTCGACAACATGTCCGTGCCAACGTTAATGGATCTGCAAGGATTTATCGTTAACAAGAAATTTATTGTGAAGGAAGTGGCGGTGCTGAAACAGGGGAATGTTTTCACTCATTACATTTTTACATGCCCCCTGTTATGGACATTTTTGACAAGATCCGACAGGTCTTGCGCTTCTTGGTTGCTTACTTATCACCATGGATTACGATGGAAAGGCGGGAGGATCCCTTACAGCGAGGCAACACGCTTGATCATGATGGTCTTTAAACATGATGCTATCGTATACGACAAAGAACGCGAGAAATGAATGTGGCTGTGGAACTTGCTTCTGGACGATGAGAGCGAAAACGCATGTATATCGAGATTTTGGGTGCAGTTACGAAGACATGGAATTTTTAACTAATCTGGATGTTACTAATACCATGCGATGCAGACAACATGTTAAGAATTGCTCATTACAAAATGTATTAAAAATAAGTAACTAGTTATAAAAGAATTTTTTAAATAAAAGTACGTTAACGGATTTATTACGTATTTCTTTTTCTCTTTCTTTGTAATATATGTATGTATATATATAAGCATATATGAATGTATGTATGTACGTATATATGTATATGTTTGAAACATCGACGCTTTTCTTACATATGTCAGGACATGCCATTGATCTGACAGTGTATAAGTAATATGTATAGGCAGTGTATAAGGCTTTTTTTTCATTCAATCATAAGCTTCAGTTACGGATGACATGGACCGAATAAAAGAATATATACTCTGAAAATTGGTCAAGCAAAAGGGGTTACGCATCAAGTCCACCAAGTCCCTTACTATCGAGAGAAAAAGCTAGATATTGGAAATGTCCTAAGGAAAAAACATCAAAGTCGTCAGCATGTTCATCATCAAAATATAAACCATAAAGTATATATATATATATATATATATATATATATATAAACATTGATACACTCGCGAATAAAGAAAATATGTAGAAAACCGCGATAAAACGTGTCGCGACACGTTTACAATTCTTGAAAAGAGGAGGGGGGGGAGGGGTTAAGACAGACCTCTCTTTAATTCTAGAAGTATTACCATATACGCCACAATTTATGTAAATAGATGCAATCAGTCTTGCGATATCCGCTTTTACGAACGGTTAAAAATATATTTCGCCAAAGAGAACACCGCATTGTACGAAACGAAGAAAAACTGTCGTAAAACATGTAAGTTTCAACGTTCGTACAAAAAATGAAAAACATGTTTTCAAATATGTATGTACACAGCATGTGGAGCATCGCGCGATGCGTTTACTTAGCAGACGTTACAACCTGACGGCTATGGGCTACAAGTTTTTGGAAATTGGAATTAATTATTAACGTTGGTCCATCGAGTTATGTAGAAATCACCTTGGGAGAGCATCGCGGACAAGAACTGTCGCTGTCTCTTAAAACGTGAAAGGGCCTCTACGAGCAGCGATGGAATATTAAAAAACATTTTTAAACGAATACAAAGACAATTTTATAAGCGTGGGCCGCTAACAGAGTTTGCATACTAAACGATGCTACTATTGTATGTTTTGATTCTTCATCCGTATGCATGATGATGACCAAAATGACGCTACGACGTATGTTTGAGTTTGACAGATGTATTAACGTTTGAACGATTAACTAGACTAGTAGATACGGTCGATGTCAAATATGCGCGATTCTCCAATATCGCGTCCGAAAACGCTATACGCGATAGCGATATATTTGACAAGCATCAGCACGTCGATTAAGAGTTATTAACTTTAATTTATAATACGTATGAAATACAATGGTGTAATAAAATGTGAATACAAATTTTTTCATCACTATATATGTGCTGTCTTTACTCTTCATCCATCATATCCTATGCTTCGATGCGCTATCACATTCCGTTTATATACATACCTGCGCTTCTCTTACCGTGTCGCGAATTATGTACGCCTGACAAGTCTAACATAGTGTAATTTTAAAAAAAGATTCATCAAAAATAGTAATCAATAATAAATTAAAGTCTTGATAATCGCAACTGTAATGTAGTAATAACTCGAATATGACTGAATATTGTAAGCAATATGGTATATATGCAAGTGTGCATATATAGTGTATATTAGTAATTCAAGATTGAATTATTTAAAGCAATGAAGATCCAGCTTGGACCGTAATAGGCATATTAAATTTCTGGTATTAATCGTATTTCTCACATATGCGGTCTAAAATAAAGATTCTTAAAATGTTATCATTCTAATCTCTTTTTGCTCGCGTTTATTATCAAGAATTTTAATTAATAAATCAGATTTACTAATATCATATGATTTAAAGTTGGTCTTAATGATTTCAAGGAGCCTGTGTTGTGCACCGTAATAATGGTTGTTAATGTCTTCTATGTCTTTTAAATTTGAAAAAGCTATGGTTAAAACATCCATACAAATTTGACAAAAATCATTAATTGTAGTACATTTTGATAAAATACCTACACATCAGATAAAAAAGTTTTTAATGCTAGCTGGTGTGTGCATAAACAAGGTCATTTGTATACTAATTTTATTAAATCTGCAATATCTATACGAATTACACAGGTTATTAAACTTTTATGAATACCAAAAACATCTTCGTACAATTATTAATATAAGATTGCAAGTTGATATTATTAAATGAGAGAGCAACAGCATTAAGAAATACTAATGAAGCTGTTACTTGTTTAGGACACGATACACCAGAACGCAGCTCCCTCATCTAATATGTTAAAATATTGGTGTCATGTTTTTCGGATATCATTTGGAAGAGGTAATATTTTTCTATTTAATGCTGACAGCTTGAATAAAAATATAACAGATTTGGAACCATCTCGTTTTGGAAGTGGCTTTATCAGAGAGCCTGTTGCATCAATGCTAATACTACCAATCTCATCTTTTTTATAAATTGTTTGAATAAAAATGTTTGTTCTGAATTCTAAACATAAAGAACTTACAAATGCCTATTTGTGGTAAATATAACCAAATTTCGAGCCATATTTTAATTGTATTATACAGAGTGGACCAAAAGTCCGTTTAAATTTGAATCGGTAGCTTCGACGAGCAGCGACGGTGGGGTGGGGCGGAAAAGTTACGAAGCGCAAGAGCGGCCATTGGGAATTCAGTACCATGTCATCGTTCAGCGATAAACAACGTGCGTTCTGTGTACGCGAGTACTACCGCAACAACGATTCTTTTACTCTAGCGCAACGAAAATTTTGAGCTCATTACAACATACGGCGTAAAAATGAAGCTCCATCGATTCAATTGATTAGAAAATGGGTACAGAAGTTCGAGGAGACAGGTTCAACAATGAATCAACCACGATCCGGCCGACCTAGAACATCAAGAGATCCCGAAAACGTCGAGCGTGTAAGAGCGTCTATTTGTGAAAATCCTGGACTCTCTACTCGGAAGCGGTCTAACGCCTTAGGTGTGCCCAGATCATTTTTGATTCGTATTCTTCAAAGATTTACATTTACATCCGTACAAAATCCAAATGGTACAGGAATTAAAGCCTCAAGATCACGCTCACAGGCTTCAAAAAGTGATATCCAAAAGAGGTGATATTAACTGGCCACCTCGTAGCCCGGACTTATCCCCAATGGATTTCTTTCTTTGGGGATACCTTAAAAGTAAAGTTTTCAACAGCAACCCAGTGTCCCTGGAGGAATTAAGGAAAATATTCGAGAGGAAATGCAAAACATTTCACGAAACACTTGTGAGGCCGTCATTGAAAATTTCCGCTCTAGGTTGCAGCAGTGTCAAAATGGTCAAGGATCACATATGGATGATGTAATTTAAAAAAAATAAAATCCCTATTTGTGTACTTTAATAATAAATTAACAGTTTTTATCTCACATAACTAGTTTCTTTTAAATCATCATTTGAAATGTAAACAAACTTTTGGTCCACCCTGTATATATATATATAAAGATGAAATTGGATCTTTTATTTTTGATGCCCCCAATTTTTTGTCGCGATCTAATCGCTTGTCGCTTGGACTTGCATAGAACATTTTTGGAATATAAATGTACATCACCAAATTCCATCAACTCATTAGCTATTTCTCTAAGCCATTGATATATTGATTTTTAAATAATTACAATTATAATTTTTTTCAAAATACATTGAAAATTGACAAGAAGATAAATTGATTGAAAAAGATTTAAAAAGTAAAATTGAAAAAATTAAATCCATTTCTTATTGTTGCACTACTAACGATGAATTTGAAACTAGGATTTCTACTACTACTAATGGAATTCCATTAAATTCAATAGAAAGGATACACATTTCAGCAGATAATTTCTGAACCAGCACCTTTGAATTCTTTAAACGATAAATGGTTTGTTAATTTAAGTAGCATTGAAGTTCTTTCAGAAGTAAAGTGTTTATTACAATTAGGTGAAGAATTCGGCCTTCCGAAAAAACATAACATAGACAATACATTGATTGAATTTATAAAAAATATTGAAAATAATATCAACAGCGTAATAAGGTGATTAACTTCATTAGAAATAATGCTATCCCTATTCTAGAAAGATTTCAGAATATAAATTTTCAATATATGATATAAATAACAAATTAATATTTAAATGGATTAAACTAACAAAAAAAATTTGTGAAAGAACATCCTGAAATCCTATTTCCAAAAGCGAATAAGGGTAATATCACTGTTGCTCAAGATAAATTGATTTACATTAATAAGATGGAGTCAATGCTTTCAGATGTTAACACCTATGAACGAATTACAAAAGATCTAACTAGAAAGCTTATGCTTTATCCATCTAGCGATGGATTTACATAGTTTAATTAGTAGATGGAAAAATAAACGGTTTATTGATGATTCTACTTATAAAAGATTACGGATAACAGATGGTATCATTCCAAGAACGTATGGCCTCTTACAAAGATACATAAACAAAATTATCCTCTCAGGATAATTGTTTCATCTATTAACAGCCCACTTTATAACTTAGCTCTATTTTTACATAACATTAATAATTCCATTTTAAAGGCATCGAGTTTTATAAAAAATAGCCATGATCTCGTTAACAAATTAAAAAATGTTAAACTTGAACCTAATTCTGTCCTGGTTTCGTGATGTCACTATTCACTAACATACCTATAGATTTGGTAGCATCTGATAGTGTCAGGAGATTCCATATCCATAAATACAAAAATTCCATTGAACGAGTTTCTGATTGCCTTTCAGTTGATACTAACATCCACGTTTTTATCTTCAATAATAAAATTTATAAACAAATTTTTGGGACACCCTATGGGATCACCCTTGTCACCGATTGTTGTGGATTTAGTTATGCAAGATTTTGAAAATATTGCGATACAAAAATTACCGGTTCATTTAACATTTTATTATTGGTATGTAGATGATATTATATTGGCAGCTCCGTCTGAAAGAATTGATGAAATCTTGGACACTTTTAATTCGTTACATAGTAGATTGCAATTTACTGTGGAAGTTGAGGATGAAGGGAAAATAAGTTTTTTAGACACTTTGTTAATTGTGAAGGGGCAAAGTATCATTTTTGATGGATTTCGCAAGGCAACTTTTCTGATAGATATCTTAATTTCCATTCAAACGATCCTTGTCATAAAAGAGGCGTATTATACGGAGTAGTGGATAAAATATTTCGGTTATGCTATTCAAGTTTTCAACAAAACAATTTAATTGAAGTCATTAACATTTTTTAAATAATGGATACCCGTTACATTTTATTTTTTCAAGTTCATTAAATTACATATTAAAAATATATTGAATGACAGAAATGTCAATAATAATAAGTTTTTTACCATTCCATTTGTCAATACTATTTCAGAGAAATTTAAATCGATAGGCAATATGTTAAATTGCAAATTAGCTTTTACAATTCCCAATACGTTAAAAAATTTCATTAAAAAAGGCAAAGATAAACTAGAACATGAAAACAATCAAAATGTAGTATATAAGATTTCATGCGACGATTGTGATGCTACGAGTAGTTATGTTGGCCAAACAAAAAGACAGTTGAAAATTAGAATCCGTGAACATGTTACAGATATTAATAAAATTTCCAAATCCCCGACGGTTATTTCTAATCATCGCTTGGAGTTTAACCATAATTTTAAATGGGACAATGTTGAGATTATGGATATAGAAACTTACAAACAAAGATTTATATTACTTACAAAGCTTACAACAAAAGATTAATATCTGAAATGGTGTACATTAAAAAGCAAAAGCATGGCATTAATAAGCAAAATGATACGAACCAATTATCAAAAAGTTATTCTAATATGATATATAGTCTTTCTCCTTTTTAAGAACTTTCTTTCTCTTTTCCCTCCTTCCCTACTTCTACTGTAACCAGTAGATGTTTTTTTTTCTTGGCATTGTCTAACGAGACGGAGATAAGTTGTCTTCACTTATTTTAATTTACAATTTACATAAAAGGATGGAATACGACTGTAATATTGACTACCAAATACGAATATTTTTCTCTCTATCAACTAATATGTCACAATTTTTATAACACAAGGTACACTTTATACTATTATACAATAGATATTAGATGTAATTATAATTGCGCTAGAAATCTTATGTTCTACTTTTCTTATTTTTAGAGAATAACAAGTTTGTCTAATAATTTGAATGGTTTAACAACATGAACACTAATTTTTTTAAACAGTTAACAAGAAACGAACTAATGTAATTTATTTGATTGTTCTTAATGTCTTTACTTTTATATTTTGTAACATTGATAATGATCCGATTGGAGTCGAAACGTATGTAATTATTATAGCTATTATTTTGTTTATTATGTTTTTTATTATTTATGTCGTTGGCTCTTTGCCCTCATTTTATTCTTCTTTATTTTATACTCATAGAGCCTTATATTATTTTTAAATTTTAAATAATTATTATAATAAAACCGGGCAAATTAAAGCTAATACACGGTTGTTATTTGTATCTATTATACAAAATTTTTCTTTCCATTTATTCATACGATATACAATAATTGATCAACGTTTCGGCTGCTCTTTACAGCCGTCTTCAGGATAATGTAAATAAATTTAAGTCCAATTATTCTCAATAAATAATAAATACAAGTACATTTCCAAATATCTTGAGTGGTTCCTCATTGTGAGCATAACTCTTCTTAATCAATCTCGAAATTATTAAGTACGGTTTTAAAAAATACTGCACTTTCATTCTGTTACAAAAATTTTCAATGAAAATCATATAATTTTAAGATAGTCGTTAGATATGTTGATTTTTCTTTCAATTCCTTTACAACACTCTTTCTCTTATTTTCTTGTAACTGCCGTTTTTTTTCACATGAACAATATCGCGAGTATCTTGTGCAGAGATATGTAAATTTACGCATTACTGTTGGTAGTACTATAGATATTGATTTCGGTAATACATTCTGTATTTTCCTCTTATTTTTAAATAAATGTCTATGGAAATATTATTAATTTTTCTAATTTTAAAATGAACAGTACTGGGAATAGTTATTTATGTTCATAAATAATATCAGTCCAACCAGGTTTTAAAGCCTCATATTCGTGATTCTTGTACGATACAATGTATGCGTTAATTTTGTTCTCATTCATACTGAGACATGCACTTCTGCACGTAACGAAAGTAAGATATTTATTTCATTCATAGATCAGTTGGAATGAATATTGTGTTCTGAATCGGTTTTTTAATAAATGTTAAGAGACAGTTCAATTTCCTTCCCATATAATTGGCCATTTCTATTTTGCGTGATGTAAATATAAACATAATCTTTGCTCACTATTTAATAGATCTACTGCAGTTTGCCAAACAGGATCTTTATAATTACTAATAATAACAATACGAGAAGGGCTATAGGAGTCAGAATTAGAACTTAATTGCATAAATTTTTAACAATTTAATCACAAATGTACGTTTCGGCTTCACTTTGAACATAACATTAGTATAAAAATAAAAATTACATATAATCTTTCGCAAATATCGTAGAAAGAACTGATCAATTGTAGACAGATATGCAGTGAGTATCGTCCTTTCCCAACATCTTGGTATTGTGCCACAGAGTTTCATCGCTGAGTGAATGGAAGATGGTGAGAATTCCAACTAAATTGATTTCATCAAGAATTAATTCTATGCCTTGAGAAAATGTATAACTGAGGATATATTTTTTTGACAATAAAAACCATTCATCGCAACTGTTGCAATCGTAACACTTTAAAACGTCGTCAGTATAGTAAAATATGGTACAGTAATCGTCGCAAATTAAAATTATTTAGCTTAAATTAGTCGGAAATTTGTCAGCACATATAGATTTGAAAATTGATTAAAGCTAACTGTCACAAATGTTAGAGCTCGGAGGTAAATGTCGATCAATATGAATAACAATAAACAAATTACAACTTTTGAAGCATTTCTATGTAACCGTGTTTAAAGATTATGTGTCCGTTTAAAATTTAATCCATTTTATTAACGCTTTATATGAATCACCTTGGATAATTTTTTATTATAATACCTTTCCTCTTACATTCTGCCAATCGAATTCATGATCGTGATGCATACTATGTTCTGACCGAATGAGCTATAATCTTTCTGCGTATATGAGTACAATGGTCAACTAATCTTGTCTTCAATTTTCTGGCCCACATAAAACGCATCACAATCACTGCATTCGATCTTTATGGAATTCTTTTTGGATATATATTATAAGGATTTTTATGTGTTCTAATAAATTTATTCAATTTGTTAATACTGAAGTATGCAACTTTATAGCACATGCCGTTAATAAAGTTTATAAATTTGTTGGAAACACCTTCAATATAAGGAATGGTAAATCATTTAATTTTTTCTTTTTGTGCAATATCGTGATGGCTTATTAACTTTTTTAGAATCTTTGATTAACTTTTTTATCTTCTCATTTAATGTTCCAAAAATGAAGTCCAATGAATAGTCATTGTCTAATAATTTCGAGAGGTAAAACGCCCAATCAACTAAGCCTAAAATAGTGTTTTTTTTTTAGAGATTGAGTGTTAAGACCAAAAATTTAAATTTAATCTCCCCGAGAAGGTCGGTTTTTTCTATTAATCAAATATTAAGCTGTCTTCTCTAATAATAATTGTTGTGTCCTAGATATTAATGGAATTACTCCCCACTTCCATTGTGAATCTCGAATGGAAAGAGTTAAACCTCTCAAGAATGCCGCCTACCTCAAACAAGGGAATACACAACACAATATCGTCAACATACTATCTAATAAAATGATGCCGAGAAATTAATGCAACTCAGCACCCATTCTTCCAAATCTTGCATCACCAAATCCGCAATAACCGGCGGCAAAGGGGAACTCATATGAGGGGTGTCATATGTTCGTTTATAAAATTGACCATCAAAAGTAAAAAAAAAAGTGGAATGCATAACCATACGTACTTATTTTAAAAATTAATTTTTCACAATTTTGTGATTATTACAGATTGAAGTTCCATCTTTTTGAAATAGCGTTCAAGGCCAAATCAATTGGGATGTTCGTGAATAACGAAATTACATCAAGTGAAATTAAACATGAATCTATATCTATTTTAATATTTTTTAATTTATTAACTAAGTCAAAGCTATTATTAATATGACTACACGTCTTTGAGATACCCTTGACGATCAATTTATGTAAAAATAGTGCCAAGTAAAGGGCTATCAATGCATGAAATAATGATTCTGTATTGATAGTTAGGTTTATGTACCTTAGGTAAGCCATAAGTACTAGGAACATTGTATACATATAAGATCGGAAATATATCCAGATTTTTTTCATTCTGTGAGCAGATTTTTAAATTGTTAATAACCTTACTGACCGGATCTTTAAGTATCTTGTTTAGATATTTTCACTGAGCATGAAATTGATTTTATTTTTGTATGAATCTCCGTCTAATGCTATCGTTAGATTGTCTTTATCTGCTTTAGTAAAAATAATATTTGATTGTTCTTAATAAATTGTTTAATGAGATGAATAGCTTTTGTTAAGTTGTTATGCTACCGTTAGATTGTTTTTATTTGCTTTAGTAAAAATAATGTTTTGATTGTTCTTAATAAATTGTTTATAAAACGAGTATCTTTTGTTAAGGCTCCTGACTAGTCGCGGTGGCCATGTTGGAATCGTGACGTCAGAAGCGAGGAATGACACGTTAATGTTGCATGCCATTTTTAAATAAAGATAATTTGGATGAAACAAAATGACGAGATCACTTTAAAACATTCGTAAAAATCGATGAAAAATGTCTTTTCCTCCCTTGACAGTCAGTAAATGGTCAGTAAAAGGCACGTAAAGTAAGCCTACATTCGGGCAGAAACACACGGTCCGACAGCTGTTGAAACGAGTAAAATATACGCTTTTACATATAAAATTCCAAGATAATTTTAGTTTTCGATAATTACTTTGATAAGTACGAGACAAGTCACATTTTCACAATTAGGCAAATAATAACGAAATGGCACGCAACATAAATTTCGTTATCAAAATGTCTTTTCCACGCCTAAAGTTCGGCTATTTATGTGGTGCGGCGTTGTAACAACAAATGAGTCCATGTCCGTGTGCTCGCCTGCGGCGCGCCGAGAATGAACGAGATTGCGAGCTCCTTCTTCCACTAATCACTTGTTTCAAGCGACCGAAAATGCTTTCTCGGCAATCTCGGCCGCTCGGCAGTCGCCTAGGCATCAATAAGAGGTGGAGGGCATTCTAAATAACATATAAGTTTTAATAAATTGTAGTAATAGTGTATCCCTCTCCTTAATCCAGAATAAATCATGTTAAAACGCAACACGAGATATTTTACGAGATATTTAATTGTTTACGATTTGTCATGTGCTATATTTCATGTGTTATATGGTATACCTCTCCTTCATAAACTCGAGTAGCAAGAGTTCAATAGAAGTAGAATTTTACAGAAAACAATTATAAACCAGCATTTAAAAAAAAAAAAAGTCTCGAAGGACCAGAAAAAAATGCGTATGTTTGAGACTCGAGAACTGTAAAGAGACTTGTAAAGAAAATATGCGGAAAAAAATCGAATAGTTGCAAAAAGCGTTTTTCACTTATAAAATGAAAAATATTGATTGAATGAAAAAAAATGTACGTATTCGAAATAAGTACAAAATGAGACGTGGAACATTAAGATCGATCTATTAACATTAAGAGTTCATCGATCTATCAATATTAAGTTCAGTAGAAAAAAAATTTTGAAAACACCGAAAACTTTTTTTCACTCGCTCTCTGTTCATTGAGATTTAAACGCAAAGCTTTGAAATTCTGCAAAATGTAGCTCTCGTAATGAGCAACAAATCTAGCTCTGAACAAGTCTGAAAATGTTCATTAATTTTTGCAAAAAGCCATTTATTCACTAAAAATCTGTCTGCGGAAAACTTAATTTCTTCATCTTTTAGCAGTCGCACAGTAATTTACAGGGATTTTGCTTCTTTAAGAGTTGCTCTATTACGTATACTTAATAACAAAACGATTTTTTTGCAGTTAAACTATTATAAAACGACTTTAAAAAATAGATCTTTTCCGTGTAAAAAAACAGAAATAATTTCATTAATATGCATCATATCAAATAGCCATGTGAAGCATTCGAAATCTGACATTTTTCTACAAATTTAGAAAAAAAGATTACCTTTCGATTAGGAGCCGAAATAATAATTTTTTTTTCAAAAAATCACTGTGGCTCTAGTTTTTAAGATTAAGAGTTCAGTCTGGCACTAATTTGTCAAGGAAGAATTGAATTTTTGCTGTTGAAAAACTCTCGAATTTTTTGCTGAAAAAGTTTATTTAAAACCATTGGAAAGTTGAAAAACGCGAGCGAGGCAGTGCGCCGGACGAATGAGGAAAGCAGGATTGATAAAAAATGTGTTAAAAAACAAAATAAAACATTTAGTTTTTTTTGTTTAAAACATGTTTTTGATATTTTATATATGTTTTAAACAGCTTTAGAAAAAAATCGCGTTTAAAAAAACACTTTTTAAACATATATTTATTATATTATATTAAAATGCAATTTTACTTTCAAGTATTTTGAAACGTTTCTGAGGTATATTTCAGCATTTAATTACACTTACTTCCTCATTTTTCTTAAATTTGAGTGTATTATCACATAAATATATGTATATTTGAATGTGTTGTTTGCTACTTAACATTTTATTTGACTATATGTATATTTTAAGTTATGCACATTTAAATAATAGCATGGCATTTTGCTAATGTGGTCTTTTATGCGTATTGATTACTAACGGCTTTTTTTTTGAGATTTTTGTTTATAAAATAATTATTTCTTGAACTAATTGTAATTCTAATATTAATTTATAATTTACGTTACTATAGATTTTTTAGAGCTGCTTATATACACAGGATGTTTAGAAAATAATGATAAATCTTTCTCTTAGAGACAGAATGAACTAAATTGAGAAGAAAAGTACTCTACCTATCTCTATTTTGCAATTTTCGTAATAGTTACCAAGGTATTAATTGCTAAAAATTAACGAAAATTGGCCATCAATAATTTTTGCTCAAATACTATCAATTTTACAGAAAAACTGCAAAAAATCAAAATTGTTTATTTTCTTCTCATAGAACTCTACGAATTTTTTCAGAATTTTTTATAAACTTTTTAATACTACATTTTCTCATTTTTATCAATATAAGAAAATACGGTATTAAAAAATTCTGAAAAAATTCTGAAAAAATTCTTAGAGCTCTATGAAAAGAAAATTAACAATTGTCTCTTGCAGTTTTTTTGTAAAGTATTCAAGTAAAAAATTATTAAAGACCAATTTTCGGCAATTTTTATCAATTATCTTGTTAACTATTGCAAAAATTGCTAATAAATAATAGATGACTTTTCTTCTCAGTCCATTCTGCCCCTATGCGAAAGATTTATCATTATTTTCCAAATACCCTGCATACACATATGTACTATATATATGTGTATGTATATACATTTGTATACATGCACATATTCTGCACTTTACTTTTTTGATAACCAAATTTTATAACCAAACTACTGTTTTCTAAACAAAACTCACTTTTTAAGATTATTTTTATGGAAGGCCACATTATCATCCATGTTTTTCTTCGATTCGCCATTGCAATGTTGTCACATTTTTATTAATAGTATCCTAAGTAATTAATATTTCGTAATTTTGAGTCCAGAATCGATTTAACGACATTTTAATGAATGTAATTGTTAAGTTAAATTTAAATATTTATTATTAACCAAGTAAACCAAGAGTAAAATGTACCTGGAGTATCACCTTCTCCTCTATTAAATAGTATTAAAAACACATTAAAAAAATAACGTTTTAAACATTTGTTTTAAATTGTTTAAAAAAAGCATGTTTAATTTAATCTGATATTTAAAACATGTTTTAAACATTTGTTTAAAAAAAAAGTTTTAAATAAAACAACCCTGGAGGGAAACCAGCGCGCAATCGAGTGGAGAAGGTTGGTCCGCTCGGCAATTCGCGCATATTTGATTTCGTGTGTTAAAATTTGCTAAATTTATATTTTCTCAGCAATAAATTGACGGAAAGTTGTTTTTTTTAATCTGGAGTAGCTCGATAAAATATAAACAGATAACTTAACCAAATGTTTCACAAAGTAATTGTAATCATGAAATTTTTAGTTTTTTGTTTCTTGAATTTATTTTTTTCGGTTTATTACTAAAAAATTACGTTTAAGTATGAAGTGCATGTCTGATTAATAAATTTAAGTCACATTAGCTATGTTTTTTTATTTAACATGCCGTAAAAAATGCCCAATTAAATGTACGGAATTATCAGTACAAAATTATTTTTATGAATTTAATTGCAGGTACAAATATGACATATGTAAACAAATAATAAATAATTTGCCAAATGTTAGTGTAACTATTGAATATAGTTGCAAAAGTATTTTTCATATAATACTAATTTACTTTTATATTTGCGAAAGTTAGTGTTATATCTTTAATAGTCACGCTAACATTTAGTCACGCAAATTACTTATTAATTATTTGTTTACATATGTCATATTTGCATCTACAATTAAATTCACAAAAACAATTTTGTATTGATAATTCCGTACATTTAATTATCCAATTGGACACTTTTTACAGCATATTAAATAAAGAAACATAGCTAATGTGATTTAAATTTATTAATCAGACATGCGTTCCATATTCAAACATGATTTTTTAATAATAAATGGAAAAAATAAAAATTCAAGAAAGAAAAAATTTTTTAAACTAAAAATTTTCATGGTTACAATTCGAGATTTCTTAACAGCAAATTCAATTCTTCCTTGACAAATTGGTGCCAGACGGAACTCTTAATCTTAAAAACTAGAGCCATAGTGATTTTTTGAAAAAAAATTATTATCTCGGCTCCTAATAATCGGAGGGTAATCTTTTTTTTAAATTCGTAGAAAAATGTCAGATTTCGAATGCTTCACACGGCTATTTGATGCATATTAACGAAATTATTTCCATTTTTTTTATATGGAAATAGATACCCATTTTTTAAAATCGTTTTCTAATAGTTTAACTGCAAAAAAAGTCATTTTATTAAGCATACGTGATAGTGCAACTCTTAAAGAAGCAAAATCTCTGTAAATTGCGACTGCTCAAAGATGAAGAAATTAAGTTTTCTAGGAGGCAGACAGGTTTTTAGTGAACAAATAGCTTTTTGCAAAAATTAATGAACATTTTAGATCTGTTTAGGACTAGATTTGTTCGTCATTACGAGGGCTACATTTTACGAGAATTTCAAAGTCTTTAAATCTCAATGAACATAAAGCGAGTGAAAAAAAGGCCATTTTCGGTGTTTTTATATTTTTTTTCTACCGAACTAATAGATCGATTTTGATATTCCATGTCTCATTTTGTAGGTATTTCGAATACCTACATTTTTTATACAAAATTTTTTTTCCATTCAATCAATATCTTTCGTTTTATAAGTGAAAAACATGCTTTTTGCAACTATTCGATTTTTTTTTCGCATACTTTCTTGACAAGTCCCAAGTCTCAAACATAGGCATTTCTTTTCTGATGGCCTTTCGTGAAAAGAAATGCTGGTTATAATTTTTTTCCGATAAAATTCTATTTCTACTAAACTATTCTTGCTACTCAAATTTATGAAGAAGAGATATATTATATAACGCACATGAAAATAATTAAATATCTCGTAAACTGTTGTGTTTTATACTATTCTGGATTAATGGGAGGAGTATACTATTACCATAATTTATTAAAACTTATATGTTATTTAGAATGCCCTCCGCCCCTTATTGATGCCTAGTGCCGCCGAGCGACCGAGATTGCCGAGAAGGCATTTTCGATCGTTTGAAACAAGTGATTAGTGTGAGAAGGAGCTCGCTGTCTCGTTCACTTTCAGCGCGCCGCAGGCGAGCACACGGACATGAGCTCGTGCTTAAAAGTGTGTGGCTACCGTTTCGCCAGACCGCCGTCTGTGTCGCCACCGTCAACGCAGAGTTTTTGGCTGAATAGTCAGGAATCTTAAGTTATTATGTATCCAATTCATCTTTGGGTTAACAAACTATTAAGAATTGGAAATGACCTAGCATTTATAGCTTTTATAGCATTATGTACAGATGTTTGCAGTTTTTTGATATTATTTTCTATATTTTTTATAAATTCTAATATAGCTTAGTTACCCTTATTAATGGAAAGTGAGAAATTCTCTCCCAAATGTAGGAGAGATTGAATGTTACTAGGGATGGAAATCGAAGATAATAAATTAATAAATCATTTCTTTCTCTTCATTGTTAAAGAAGTAAATTTTTTGTTCAAGAAGAGTTTAAAGGAAATAGTGATTTTCACTGAATTTTGAATGTCAATCGAAATAAGTGGTTTGTCAACAACATATTGATTGATATTGTTATTATATTCCGAGGTGTGAGGAAGAGTAACCGGTTTCAACCAATAATATTCAATTATCTCAATTTTCTTGCTTTGTTTTATTTCTTTCTTTCGGATTAGCAATTTTTTTATCAATTTTTTGTTTGTTAATTAAAAACCGATTGATAATTTATTATTTTGAAAAGCAAAGGATTTATTTTAACTATGGGAGAGTAATTCTTTTGAAACATTGTGCACAAGAAAATTCCGCCACGTGAGAAATCTATCGATCTATATGCAAAATTTAATTTCAATCTTAAAATATTTTTGATATAATCATTTCTAGTGCTCCTGAATTTTGCAATTGTAGATTTACGTGATTCAAATGTAGGTAAAGGCAATCCGACGGTAGCATTAGACAGAGACTCATACAAAATAAAATCAATTCCATTCTCAGTGACGAAAATACCTACAACAAGATACTTAAAGATCTGGCAAATAAGTTATTAACAATTTAAAAAAACTGTTCATAGAATGAAAAAAATCTGGATATATTTCCGATCTTATATACAAGCGATCTTATATACATTGTAGCGATGGCAACGTTCCTAGTGCTTATGGCTTACCTAAGGTACATAAACCTAACTATCAATACAGAATCATTATTTCATGCATTGATAGCCCTTTATATAACTTGGCACTATTTTTACATAAATTGATCGTCAAGGGTATCTCAAAGGCGTGTAGTCATATTAATAATAGCTTTGACTTAGTTAATAAATTAAAAAATATTAAAATAGATACAGATTCATGTTTAATTTTACTTGATGTAATTTCGTTATTCACGAATTCCTGATTGATTTAATCTTGAACGCTATTTCAATAATATGAAACTTTATGTATAATGATCACAAAATTCCGAAAGATGCATTTTTAAAGTCAGTACGTATGGTTTCGGATTCCACTTTTTTTACTTTTGATGGTCAATTTTATAAACGAACAAATGACACCCCGATGGGTTCTACTTTGTCGCCGGTTATTGTGGATTTGGTAATACAAAACTTGGAAGAATGGATGTTGAGTTTCATTAATTTCTCAGTATCATTTTATTATAGGTACGTTAACGATATTGGGTTGTGTATGCTCTCGTGAGGTGGGCATTCTTGAAAGGTTTAACTTTTTCCATTCGAGATTACAGTTCACAATGGAAATGGGAGATAATTCTATTAATTTCTCGGACACAACAATTATTATTAGAGAAGACAGTTTAATATTCAATTGGTATAAAAAATCGACCTTGTCGGGGAGATTCTTAAATTTCTGGTCTTAACACTCAATCTCTAAAAAAAGCACTATTTTAGGCTTAGTTGATGGGGCGTTTCACCTCTCACATTCGGAATTCTATGAGAACTTAGAATTTATTATTACGATCTTATTAGACAATAACTATCTATTGGACTTCATTTTTGGAACATTAAGGGGATGCTGGAGAAGGCGAAGGCAGAAGTTAATCAAGCTCGATATTATAGGTTTTTATTTCCAATGTATAAGATGCTTACGCCCTCTGAGTTAATATGATCATGCAGGAAATTCGATTAATTATCGATATTATTTATTCCGTTTCCTACATTACCATCTTAGCAGGGACGAAAACGTGTATTAGGCTCGATTCTACAAATGTAAGATTTTTATTTTATTTTTGGAAATTTTCCAATTTTAGAATTGAGAAAAAAATAAATCGTAACTGAAGTTAATCTTATATTTGTAGAATCCGACCTTAGAAATACAATTGTATTATGTACACATGCAATGTAGGCCGTGTTTCAATATAAACCACCAGCACTAAAAGTCTGTAATATACATAAAGTACAGATTTTTAATTAATAGTTATATCGATATGAAGCCGTAGTAGCACTTTTTTACATCCAATGCCATTTTGCATTGATACGATAATAATATATTATCAATAAATGAATACGACATTACATAATGTAACATTTTTTATTCTGTTTAATAAAAAGAGATAGATACTTATAGTCCTTACATTGCTGCTAACTTGTCGATTTATATGTCCAATATATACAATATATATATATATATATATATATATATATATATATACGAGGGGTGTTCAAAAAGTAAGTTTCCCTGCTCCGGGAAAAAAGCAAAACACAATTTTTAGGTTAAAGTAACATATGTATTTATTGTTTGACTTATAAACTATTTTTCTACATAGTCCCCTTGGACTTGAATACATTTTTTATATCTGTTCTGAAGCTTTGACAAACCTAGTTTATAAAAATCCGTGCCCTGTTTTTTAAAGAATAATTTAACAAAGTCTTTCACTTCATCATTTGAATTGAAGTGATGGCCACCCAAACTTTCCTTTAACTTAGGAAAAAGATAAAAGTCACTTGGTGCGAGATCTGGAGAGTAGGGTGGGTGATCAAAAATTTCCCATTTGAATTTTTCCAGTAAGGTTTGTGTTTTTTTTGCTGAATGAGGCCGTGCATTGTTTGATTTTCTTGAATCCGGTACCACGATAAATGCAGATCGTTACTGTGAAGTGCTAAATAAACTTAAAAGTGCCATTAAACGAAAGCGTCCTGGAAAATTATCGAGAAAAGTGTTGCTTTTTCACGACAATGCACGGCCTCATTCAGCAAAAAAAACACAAACCTTACTGGAAAAATTCAAATGGGAAATTTTTGATCACCCACCCTACTCTCCAGATCTCGCACCAAGTGACTTTTATCTTTTTCCTAAGTTAAAGGAAAGTTTGGGTGGCCATCACTTCAATTCAAATGATGAAGTGAAAGACTTTGTTAAATTATTCTTTAAAAAACAGGGCACGGATTTTTATAAACTAGGTTTGTCAAAGCTTCAGAACAGATATAAAAAATGTATTCAAGTCCAAGGGGCCTATGTAGAAAAATAGTTTATAAGTCACACAATAAATACATATGTTACTTTAACCTAAAAATTGTGTTTTGCTTTTTTCCTGGAGCAGGGAAACTTTTTGAACACCCCTCGTATATATATACAGAGTGTCTCTTAAGATGGGTCGGGGCCACAGCGGCAGTGGCGGTGGCGCGCAGAGAGGGGGAAAAAGCGCTTCGTCGCCGCTCGAGTGTGGGCCGTCCTATGAATTCGCAAGGCGCGGCTTAACCGCATATTGGTTTAGACATTTTCTTTTCTAATTCAAAAACTACAGCGAGTATCTCAAAATGGTATAAGAATTTTTTATTTCCTTTGATCCATTCTCCACCCCCAATGTGGCCCCGACCCATCTTAAGAGACACCCTGTATGTATATATATATATATATATATATATATATATATATATATTAGGTCATTTAAAAAGTATCCGGTTTTTTGTTCAATTTTTGAATGAAAAAACTGCGGATACTTTTTAAATGACCCAATATATATGTGTGTATATATAATGTGTATATATGTACACAAATGAGGCTTTATCAAAGGAATCGTAATTTGATTATTTTTTTTAAGATGTTACGTCTGATCATCTGCATTTGACTCTCTTTAGCTTTGATTTATGTTAGTTGCATGTATATTCTGATATTGAAAATATAAAAGCATATATCACTAATATCTGTACATTTGACCATAAAAAAACATATCTCTTTTTATTAAATCTAGAAAAAAGAGGACATCAGTACACCTTTTTGTTACACGTAACAAAAAGAGATGAAGTAGCTACATACGTACGTGAATATGAATTAGAAATATATTTCTATTTTACGTTTTGTAATGTGTGTAGATCATAATGCACATAAAATATAATTCTAATATTCACTAATGTGTCTATATTACATCTGCATGAAAAGCTAAGTATGAGTAATTTCTATCTCTTTTTATTGGGTCTTCTACAATAAGCCATTAGTTACAAATCAGAAGTCAGAAGCTAAAAATTGATCAATCACAATCGTCAATTTTTAGCATCTGACTTCTGATTTATGACTGATTTATGACTTATTATTGTAAAAGGCCCATTAAACATAATAAAAAGAGATGGAATAGCTACATATGTATGTGCAATGTATTTATGTATTGACAATACATGTTACATTCTAAATTAAAATGGCATTGTGAATAAAGGAAAAACTGCTATTACATTACACGTGTATACATGTATTTCAAATACATGTTTGCATTCGAAGATATATCACAGTCAGAGTGTTCATTTAGTAAAAATATACTTATTGTAACTTGCTGTTAGTCAACGTATACATTGATTTATAAGTGTGTACATTTACTAAAGCACTTTGAATATGATAAACGTACTTTTTATAAACGTACAGTGTCGTATGAAAATTATGCATATGGCTATTGACTGTGCAATGTATGTTATATATAGCACATATATATGTATAACATATATATTATATGGAGTGTCCAAAAAGACCCTGGATTTATGAGCTGAACATAAAGCTAATTATAACTAATAGTGAAGGAATGTGAATTGTACTTGTATACATAGTACGCCAAAATATAATGCGTTGACCTATGACTATGATTTATGTTTTATGACTCAATTACGACCATCCTTGTGCTATAAGGCCATCACATAACGTTTTGGAAAAAGTTTTAGACAAAAGTTGTAAGATTTTAAAGAAGTTATTTACTGATATTCAGTTCTTTTTTCTTCATTAGTTTTACTGTTTTGGTCATGTCAAGCAATCAGCTTTTGATTCCATCAAGACAATGCATCTATTCACATTTCTTTAATTGCAGACGCAAAATTCTACAAATTGGTTCCGCAATCATATTTCACCAAATTTGATAATCGAAATGCCTCTGCCAGTAAATTAAAAATAGTCAGCACAATAAACGCCTCTGAAATTTATCTATAACTAGCCAAAGCACTATTTACGGCTGTGGCATTTTGTTATAGCTAGTCAGCTCACGATTAACGTTTCTGGTAGTAAATTAAAAATAGTCAGCCTACGATGAACGCCTCTGACATTGTATCATAATTAGGTAAAACTCAATTTATTATTATAACATAATAAAAGTAATATTTTCACGAATGACATAAAGATATTAACCTTTCCCATGGCTTTATAGGGTTCCTTCCAATAAGAAACACACATGATAATAACCAATTTTAGCCTTATAGAGTGCCTTCCAACAAACGACACAGTATGACACGATATGATACGGTGCATCATTACAGTCTTGTTCGCCAATACAAGGATGAGATAATCACTGTGTTGTATTGAGTAAGTCGCTTGTTAGAAAGCACCCATAACCTTCTCTTACCAAAGGCAAACAATTTTCTGCTACTATATTTTTTCTATTTTGTGGATACAAAATACTATATAAATAAATAAGTATATATATACTACATGGGCTGAAAAGCCCCGGGATTTTTCAATAAGGTGGCGCCACTAGAAAATGAATGATTCATTTCGAGAGGTTCATCTGTCACCCCCTCGCGGGCTGCCACCTTGTCGTGGTGAGGGGGCTCAAAGCGACTCGTGGGGGTCTAAGAGCAGCCTGTATGGACTCCTTCCCGACGGGAGGGGTCTGTACACCGGGTCCGGCACCCCAAGGGGGTTTCCTCTCCTCGTGGGAGGGACTCCTGGGGGTCTCGTCCCTCGGGACGGGTCCCCAGTGTGCCGGGTTGGCGGCCCTGACTTCAATCGCCCGGTGGCACGGCACCGTTAGGAGGAGTTTCTACTCCCTGCCCGTGCGGGTATGGGCTTCGACCCCCACCGCGCCTGGGGTCCCGTGGTGCCCTCCCCTCCCCTCGTTACTGGGGGTTAGGGTGGTCCCCTCGGGTGCGGAACGTGTCGAGCGGGTGCTCCCGCAAAGCGGGTCGGTCCGTATGCCGGGTGCTCCTGGCTGCGGGCTGGCTCATGCCACTGGGGGGGATGGGGTCCCCCGAGAGCTTCGGCTCATTGCACCGGGGGCCTCTCCCGCCTCGAGAGGTGCGGACTCTGTCCGTAGGGGAGGACGGGGCCGCGCGGACTTCGGTCCGTCGCGGAAAAAAAAAAAAAAAAACCCCCCGTCTCTCTCGGAGCAGGGGGTCGCGCGGCCGCTCGGACGTATTCCGAGGCAGGGCCCGCGATCCCCGCCCCCTTCGGGCCGCTCGGACGTATTCCGAGGTCGGGACCGGGGGGGGGGGCGTTGAGTAATTGTGTCTCCGCGACGGCGTCCCTTCCGAAGCGGGACACCGGGCGGCGCATATCACGCTGGTCGCCACGGCGGCTAGGGTCCGGAAGGCTAGGGCGCCGTTTCCTTGACCTGAACCGTCCGTGGGGCCGCCCCGGGTGGCGCCACCCGCAGCGGTACCCTCGAAGTCGGAGGCGAGGGACCCCCGAAACTCGTGAGTGGACTTGTACTACATCCGCTCACGGGAAGTAAGGGGCCGGAGGCCAGTGTCCCCGATGATACATTCCGGGGACCCGTGTCATATGCCAGCTCCCCGGGGGAACTCGGGGCCCCCTCTCCGGATTTTCCGGGGAGGGGTGAGGGTACACCCTGGCTGGCGGAGCCGCTGCGGGCCGTGGGCATCAATTCAAATGTCTTATAAAAAATCAATCAAAAGCGTGGAGGAAGCACGCTCACTTATGAGCGTTGATGTGGACGCTCGCTCAACAACGAGCGAAAATTCGCGCAAGTCACGTCCCGGCCCTGCGTGCAGTAAGGTTGGGGCGCGTGCGGAGACGGCCACCTCTGAGGGTGCCTTGTCGAGGGCCGAATCCACGACCTCGTTGGGGTCTCTCGGAGGAGAGAGCCGTAAGAGAACGGCTGAATTCGTGATGTCCT
>JAANIC010002588.1:2956807-2969565 GCA_017607545.1 Acromyrmex charruanus
TAAAAAAAATGGAAAAACAGGAATATCGCATCTTGATCAAACATTGTTTTTTGATGGGAAAAACTTCTGAACAATCATTGAAATGGTTGCGGAAATGTTATCCCACATCTACTCCTTCAAGAACAACAGTTTATCGGTGGTTTAGTGAATTTAAAATGAAAATAAAATTCGTACAAGCACCGAAGACGCACCTCGCTCTGGAAGGCCAAAAGAGGCTACGAATGCGGAAATCGCAAAACAAGTGCATCGAATCGTTTTGAGTGATCGTGTAGTGAAGTTGCGCGAGTTAACTGAGGCCGTGGGCATCTCAAAAGAACGGGCGGGATACATTTTGCACGATGTTTTGGAGATGAAAAAGCTATCGGCACGATGGGTGCCGCGTTTGCTGACTATCGACCAAAAACAGCAGCGCGTTGATGATTCAACGGCCGGTTTGGCGTTGTTGCAGCGTAATCGAGCGGACTTTTTTCGACGTTTTGTGACGATGGATGAAACGTGGGTCCATTACATACGTCTGAGTCCAATAGGCAGTCTGCAGAGTGGCTGAAAAGCCACGAAAGCCGACCAAAGCGGCCAAAAGACCAATTCTCGGCCGGGAAGGTTATGGCCTCCGTTTTTTGGGATGCGCATGGCATAATCTTCATCGATTACCTGCAGAAGGGAAGAACAGTTACGGGAGAGTATTATGCAGCATTATTGGACAAACTGAACGACGAAATAAAAAAAAAACGGCCCCATATGGCGAAGAAAAAAGTTCTATATCATCACAATAACGCATTGTCACACACGTCCTTGAAAGCGATGGTCAAATTGGACCAATTACGATTCGAATTGGTTGCTTACCGTATTCTCCAGACTTGGCCCCCAGCGACTATTATCTGTTCCCAAACCTCAAGCGGTGGTTGGCTCCAGGGAAAAAGATTCACATCGAATAAGAAAGTCATCGCGGAAATCGAGGCGTATTTCGAAGGCTTGGACATTTCGTACTACAGAAAGGGCATCGAAATGTTGGAAAATCGCTATACCAAGTGTATCGCCCTCGAAGGCAACTATGTTGAGGAATAAATATAACTTTGCCCAAAAAACGCTTGTTTTCATTAAAAATCCCGGGATTTTTCAGCCCATATATATATATATATATACACACACACACATACATATATATGGGTATGTAGAACACTACTATACTATACTGAATTCACAGTACTGTTGCGCGGCAACGCCGCGTGAACGGTCATACTGGTTACAGCTGATTGACTCGTATAACGTCGTTGTTTTCTACGCATACAATGTAACGCAAAACAGTATGCATATACATATACACATATACATACAAAAAATTTCAACTTTTCACCCTAGGAAAAAAGATATATAATCGATATTATGGTCATCGTATTATCATTTTCTTAGCGACTAATTAAGAAAAGGCGTTCACCGTATCTGGATCCATATTTATTGTAAAAACTCTATTATCTTTGAAGTTCTATTATTGATACATCATTTAAGTGCATTCTCCAGCTTTATTCCACTAAAAAAAATACAAATGGATGACCAGATATATGACGCGGTAAAATAAAATTCTATGTTACATTCTGTGGCACAAAAACGTGATCAGATTTGGACTCACACTTTTTAATGCAATAGCTGAAGCGATGTCTTCTATGTTCAATTTAACCTTTTTTATATGCGGATTCATAATTTTATGTATTTGTTTTGGTATGAATACATTTTGTAACATCTCATAAACTGTTTTATTAATAGTAACTTTCGTTTTCCTTTGCAGTCGTTTAATTTTTTTATGGAGTAAGTCATTTTCTTTCTTTTTCTTCTGTAATTCTTTCTTCAGTTGTAGAATTTCATTTTCATACCTAAAAGTAATATAACTTAATAAACTTTATAAATCATAGTACTATTTATGAAAGATTGCTAATTTAAAATAAATAATTATTTAACAGCATATTTAAGATCTCAATGGAATGAAAGTTAGAGTTTTTAGTTATTTAAAATAAAAATAAAATATAAATATTTTATTAAAAAGTAATAATATAATAATAAAATAATGAAAGAGAGGGGCTAATTCGTATATGCAAAATAATATATAGAAAAATTATCGCGAAGATCAAAAGCAAACAAAATAATAAAGTGTAATGTTAAAATATTTTATTATAACTACAATATTAAGAAAGACGTTTATAAAGAAAACATTTTAACTTACTGACAATGAGTTATATTTTGATCCTTGCGTATAAATGCATTAGACAATTGATTTTTAATTATATTAATAATTATATGATAACTAAGGAAAACTCAATAAGTTGAAACGTTCACTTAATAAATGTCTTTCTTAATGTTGTAGTTATAATAAAGCATTTTAACTTTACCTTATTATTTTTCGTTTCTAACTTTTACTGTAATTTTTTTATAATAAAAATTCTCCAGTGCTTACTCGATTTGTTTCTCAGTTGAAATAGCTGTATGGTCTTGTACAGACAGTATTAAACTTGGATTATTTATATTTTTGATACAAAGATCATCAATAATTTCATTTGATGTAGGTAAACATTGTATTTCCAATTCATGATCTTCTTTTGATATTACATTTGTGCTTTTATCAAAAATAATGCCTTTATCAATAATAGGTATTGATTGATCAAAAGGACTTTTTTTTTTTTTGATATCGGAGGGGAAATGCCTGACGCATACCCCGGGTCTCGGGGGAGAGCCCGGGGTTATGTGGGGCTTGCACCCACTAAAACCCCTCCGGGTGTCCTTACCATGCCATAATTGAGGGACTCCCAGGAACGCGTGCAGCATACTTCTGGGATGATCCAAAGGACTGTAAATAAATACATACATTACACAAAATAATATTTTAAGAAAATATCAAGAAATCATAAATTTATATTTTTATTTTATTAAATATATACACTTATTTTGCATTTTCATTTTTTGTATTTCTTAATAAAACTTCACAGGTTTTTTTTTAAATCCTTATTTGGAGTTATTTGTAGAGGATTATTATTTATTTCTTTTAAAATGTTATTTACATTATGACGTTGATCGTAAAGTATATTCTCTATCGGAAGAGCATCAGGTAAAAGACTTCTAATTGTTGTTGGCGAATAATCTCCATAATATTCGGGTTTTTTTTTGTAGCATGCTGGAAGAAAATGAATCGAACAAGTACATCCTAAAACATTTTTTAATTAAATCATTTTTTTATATTTTTTAATATAAATTTGTATAATACTAATAACATTTATTTTATATATGTACTACTTTTGAGGTTAACCTCCTTGCCACAAGCTTTCATCCATTTTGCAGCAATGTCACTATTTTTTGGAAACGGAAAAAACTTTATTTTTTTTACTTTCGCATTTTCACTGCGATTTTTACACCCTTTAACACTGCATGCCATTTTTTACAAAAACGTATTACAAATCATAAGTCAGCCTCTTTGTTTTGCTTACTATCATTTTTGAATATGGAAGGCGACTTGTTCCAACGCCATATGTGCGCAGAACGAATCAAAACTTGGTGTACCTGACGAGCACACCTCTACTTTTATTCCACCATGATGTGTAATATATCTATGTATAGCTAATACATGTTACATCCTAACCTAAAATGACATTGTACGACAGGAAAAATGCTATTAGGGCCATGTGTCAATGTACACTCTCAATACTGAAAATCTATAATCACGTATTTTTAGTACTCGCAGTCGTAGTATCACTTTTTCCTATGACCAATATCATTTTAGGGTCAAGATGTAACATGTATTATTATCAATATATGGATACGTGTTGCATATATATGTGTATATATATATATATATATATATATATATATATATATATTTATGTATTGTGACATGACGTTTTCCGTCCGTCACAAGGGCCGCATGACCTGACCGAACAGTGCAGTCTAGCATCCTGAGTCTTTCCACATTTTAGGGGGACGGACGCACCTGCGCTATTTCCGCGACATTATTTGCGTGTCTTACGCGTTTTGCGTTGCCGTTTTCGTTTCCCTTTTTCTGTGTATTCCTGTACCGAGAGTTATAGAGGCCGGCGACTCCCACGATCTTGACAGACGCCGTCTCACCGGACTGTGAAGAGAGAAGAAGAAGGACAGCCAGGAATGGGAATCGAGTGACGACCGCTGCTGACGGATCCGCCGGGGCGCACGACACCCGACCCCGGGTCGCACGCAGGTGATATCATTCATTATTACGCCCTTTTTGTTGTCGCAAGGCATCTTCTATCGCATCCTCTTCCAGGCACAAGGCGGACCGAGAATTGGAATGGCAGGACGGGGGTGCCCACTCTACGCCTCAAGGACGGCGAGAGCCCCGAACAGGCGCCTCGAGTCCACGAGGCGGCCCGAAAAGATCCTGCGGCCTCTCGGATTTCGCGCGCCAGGACGTGCGGCACGGGCATGACGCAGTTCCCGCGGAGCCATGCGCCAATCAGACATGATAAGGCCCTCTCGTGAGGATAATGAGCCCTGCGTGCCTCCGGGAGGATTAACGCCCGGCACTTGTGCTGTGGCCCGCTTGGCGAAAGCACGTGGAAGAACACAGGACGCGGCGGAGACGGGAGCATTTCGTGGACGACCAGGACGAGCACCTGCGGGGGAGTCACAGTGAGACGAGCGTCACAACTGTACAGTCGCCGGTTTCCGCATCCGGGAGGCGTAGTTCTATTGGAATCTTATCGGGCGTATCGCGGTGAGCGCACGTGGCATTGCCGTGCATTAGATTTCCGCGGGATTCGAGTACGCTTGTCGCCTCCCAGAACGATCGTCGGGATAATCCTACTGCGTCCGCCAAGGCCACAGCCTCGTCATTCGTTGTAGACGAATTTTTATCGCGAATCATATTTTGCGTCGAAGTTCCATACTATAATATTGTCGCATATCTTGTCGTCTTGGAAGCCTGTAGCGTAAGACCTGCATGTCTATTAGGGCGTCAGCCCTCTGTGTCATAGCAATTAATGATAATTCATGACAACCATTGATAATTGTGCGTATTCTGTCGTATCGAGATTGAGTAGTGTCGAGTATGCATGCATTCGATCTTTCTCTGAATCTCAGCTGAGCGGCGCGAGGCCCCGCGAGCGCGCACGAGGTCACGCCGTGTCCACGCTACAATCGTTGCCGAATTCCATAGTATTTTCGAGGCGGCGAAGTCTTGTTCGTACAATTCGCAAGAGTATCCCTGTGTGGCGTGAGCTTGTGTCGCGGGAATCTAACGAGATGGATACGTCTAGCGTGCAGCTGGGGCCCGCGTGAAGCCGTTGTCGCGCTCGATCAGAACTTATCGCCACGATGTTGTCAACAGATGTAAATGCAAGTCGAAGACTTATTTAATATACGTGTTAACTTTGTTATTGTTAATTCTGGTGTGCTTTATTGTCGTCCCTATTCGCTCCTCCAAACGATTCGCTATCCTCGACCACGAACCGCCCCTTCTGCCATTTCCGAGGCTGAGCTACCGGTTGAGAGTCGACATTCACAGCTCGCTAGAATATTGCGTAGAGAGAATATTGCGCAATTTCGAGAAAGAGTGGCACGCTCGCTCGTGCCTGGCGCCCAACTATTGTTTTGCGATTGTGTGTCGCTCTTAAGAGCGGTCGCGCAAAGACGCATTTCTGTCGCGTCTCGTAACGACATCCGATTGCATAGGGAAATCCCAGCTATGAATGGGTGACGAAATTGCGCCACGCTCGTGAGTGCGGTTGCAATAGATATAAACGTATATACAAATATATGTAAATATATATATATATTATTATTACTTACTTTATTATTTTTAAACATCATTTTCATCTCGTTATAATGGGTTGCACAGTTGTTATCTCGTTTATATGATAACAGAAATAAATAACATTAGAATTGTATCACATTTATGTACCGATATCATTCGATATTTAAATCATACTAATTGTATATATATGTATAGATTAGTGCAAAGAGAAAAAGGAAAGAAGAAGAAAGAGCTGTAATTATATAATAATAAATTAATTACGAGTATGATATAATAGTATTGTTTTTTAATAAATTTATAACAGTTTAATTGTAAGTGAACGACACAATTTATTTATTGCAGGATTTAATTATTATAAAAATAAGAGCGGAACAGCAGAAAAAGAGAGAGAGAGAGAGAGAGAGAGAGAAAAGAGAGGGGAGAGAGAGAGAGAGAGAGAGAGAAAGAGAGAGGGAGGGGGGAGAATTTCTGAATTTCAGTAAAGAGAAGGCGGTCTAGTAGAGTAGCAGAAGTGAAAATTTCTAGGTAATTTATTTGAAAAAATATAAGAGGTTATTATTACTGTTACTTTTTCTGAAAAATAACTTCCTACCTTATTGAAAAGAATCACTAGTCAGATATTGTATACGTTAAAAACACAATCTATAGAAATTGTCTTAAACAGTCTGGCTGAATCTGCTTGTATGATTCTGTATGAATTTATATACCATGTATATATTGTACTATGTATGTAGTCCTTTAAAATGCACGCCGAAATGATTTATGATATGTTAAATTAAGCAACATTTTATTCATTTATCTTACAATTTATGTTTTAAAGCACTTTATT
The DNA here is from genome assembly GCA_017607545.1 of Acromyrmex charruanus. Lineage (NCBI taxonomy): Eukaryota > Metazoa > Arthropoda > Insecta > Hymenoptera > Formicidae > Acromyrmex > Acromyrmex charruanus. The sequence goes on from JAANIC010002588.1 coordinate 2,963,407, forward strand.
TATTTATAAATTATGTCATTTCGATTCTTAGAAATGTTGAATTTAAAAGAGAAAGAGGAAAGAAAAGAAAAAAGAGTTGTCGTTATATAATTAGAAATTATATGCGAGTAAGTATGATATAATCAAACGATGCGGTAGTGTCGCGACGCCAAGCGCATAAAAATATAAAACAAATGAACGAGAATGACGATACAATGACGTCATTGTCGTTGAACGTCAACGATAGCGACGACGACGACGACGATGACAACGACGATGACGCCGGACGGCAACGACGACGTCGGGCGACGTGTCAACTTTTCCTTTTTAAAACTATGTTTATGGATCTATTCACAGTTTGAACATGTAAAAAGATCTTTATCATTTTAAATTTGTCTATATATACATATATATAACATTTTTTTCCCAGGATCATACAAAGAGTTCCTTTTCTTTAATTATAATATAAATATAATGTTTTGATAAAATTATAAACTAAATATAGTGTTGTGGTTTTTCTAATATTGTTTATCTAAAATATTTATATAATATATAATATATAATAACATTTAAAAAAATGAATAGTAATAAATAGCAAGTAATAGTACTTACGTAGTATGCTGTTTAGCTTATTGTACCAATTTCTTCCAGCCTGACGCAGTCCATACAGTGATTTCTTTAGAAGACAGATGATCTCCTTTCCTTAATTCGTTTATCATGGTTTTCACTTTGGATTTAATTCCTTTGTCAAGACTTTCGTTCTTGGTGATGCGATCCAGAGATGATGCCAGCCCTTGAGGCGATTCCATAAAGATTTTTCTTCCATTGCACCGTTTAGGTATGCTGTGGCAATATCAAATTGCCTCAAGGTCATTCCATAGTTTGACGCTAGGGCCACTAGAAGACGAATAGAGCTCAATCGAGCTACAGGAGCGAATATCTGATTGAAGTGAATGCCAGGACGTTGGGAGAAACCCTGAGTGACGATCCTGGCTTTTCTTCTTCTCAGCGTACCTTCAGGCTTATACTTGTTTCGTAAAACCATGCGACTCTCAATGATCTCAGTCATTTGGTCGTTCGACAAGTATCGTTCCTCAGGATGGATACCTTCAACCGTCATGGCGTGATACCAATCTTCGGCATTCGGACCTGATGTGGCTTCTAAGACAGGCATGAGCGAATTGCGTGGCAATACTTATCACATTGTGGGATTCAGAAAACAATTTTCTAAGTGCCTCTCATTCCTGTTCGTAATAATCTCGGTCTGCCAGGTCCTCTTCTTGGAGTGACGTAGACGTCGACAAAGTTGTCTTCACCGTCCACATCGTCCGGATCGACCACGTCGTCGTCCGGGAAATTGTTTCGATCACTATCAATTGGATTGATCTCAATTTCGGTTTTTTCATGGGAGATATCAGGCACATATGAGTCATTCTCTCGTTGAACGGAAACATCTTTTGTGACAAAGTCTTCGAGGGCAGCTACGAACTTTTGCGACCTTCTAGAAATTTCATCTCTAGTGATCACGACCTTTTTCTTTTCAAGCAGCCACACACGGTAATCTCTCTTCAGGCAGCCACACACGGTAACTTGCGGCGTAATCGAAGAAAATGTCTTTTCTAGCTCGACTTTCCCTTATCTCTATCAAGACAAAATACAGTGCAGCCAAATTCTCTAAAATGACTTACGTCAGGCGCCTCTCCAGTCCACAGTCCAAACGGGGTTTGGCCGTCGAGTCTTGGTAGAGCAACGGTTCCGGATGTAGCAAGTCGTGGATATGGTTTCCGCCCAAAATGACGAGGGGAGTCCCGATTGTAAGAGTAAACAGCGAGCCATTTCCACGAGCGTCCTATTCTTTCGCTCGGCAGTACCGTTTTGTTCGGGGTTGTAAGCGATTGACACTCTTTGCTGAATTCCGGATTTCTTCAGGAAGTCTTCGAATTCCTTGCTCACGTACTTTTCTCCATTGTCAGTTTGTAACATCTTAATCTTTCTTCCAGTCCATTCTCGACCAACGCCTTAAATTCTTTGAAATGATTAAGCAGGTCGCTCTTATTCCGAAGAAATCGCATCTCGCACCATCTGGAGTGGTTATCGATCAAGGTGACGAAATTTGGCGCCACTCTTTAATTCCACCCGCATAGGACCACATACGTCGGAATGAATTATCTCCAAATTTTCCTTCGTTCGTTCCGTCGATGCCGATGAGAATGGTTTTCTGGTCATTTTACTGCGGAGGCATATTTCGCACTCGAATTTACCATCGACTTTTCCTAGGCTCATTCCTCGCATTGCTTTACGTTCGCCATGTGTCATGTCTGTCGCATTCAAATATCCGAGCCTGCGATGCCAAGCCTCGAAATCCTTAGGGCCGGGTGAGTCAGTCGAAATTTCACGGCAACCGGTTTGTTCGTGTGTCGACAAATAATATAGATTTCCTATTCGATCGGTGCGTAATTTAACCTTACCGTTGCTATTAATCACGGCGTGATCTCTTCTGAAAATAACCTCGAGATTTCTATCCGTTATTTTGGCAATCGATAACAAATTGTCGCGAAGATTCGGTACATGAAGCACGTCGCTTAAGTTCACGTTTCTCATGTCTCCGTCAATGTCTGTCGTAAAGGAAACCGTTCCAGTCGCTGTCGATTTCAGTCGACGCGTGATTGGCTAAATTCAACTTACCGTTTAGAATCGTTTATTTCTGCGAAACTGTCTAATTCTCCACACAAATGGGACGCACCACTATCCAGGCATTTCGTACCGTGCGAGTCACTTTCTGCGCGGAATGTCGTCTGTGCATCCGTGAATGTTGAATGTTTCAACGGCACACAAAAGTATGTCATCGGAAATATTCGCCGACGGTTGCGATTCCGTTTTCTTTTTACAGTCTGCGGATTTGTGACCTTTCTCCTTTGTGACAGCGGTACTTGAATTCTTCTTTAGTTTCCGGTTTTGTTTTTCTAGTTCTGTCTTTGTTCGATTTGCCTTTCTTCTTTCAAGAAACGTGAACATGGCGTTTTGAAGCCGCGAGTATCGTTCTTTCGAGCGTCGTTTTCTTTTACGATTTTTATGCGTAGCACTTCTGGAGATGGTAATTCGTCGCGTGATTCGATGGCGCATCGAAAGTTCTTGAAAGCGGCGGTAAACTATACAGCAGCATAAATCACGAGCAATTCCGGATTGATGTCGATGCTCATTTCGGCCATTTATTTACTGTATCATGAAACTTACGAACGTGTTCTCGTACGTCGTCGCCTTCTTCCATGCGTTGAAGAGTGAGCTGCTTCAATAGCGTGGCCTTCCTTACCGGTCCTTTGGACTGATACGTGTTTTCGAGCTTCGACAATATTTCGCGAGACGTAGCACATCCTTTTATCTGCTTCAGTTCAGCTGGCTTTATCAACAATATAATGTCCGATGTCGCTTTGCTATCGTTCCTTGTCCATGTTTTAACAGCCTCTGCCGATGCCGCATCGTCGGGTATCAGGGTGAGTTTCGCACACTCACCGCTTACATATTCCCATGCGTCATTCTTCATGAGCACTGAAGCTTCCATGTGTCGTAATTATCTCGGCTGAGAGTTTCAATACGAGCGAAGCCTAACACATTCATCTTCGTTAGTTACAGCGGTATACACTTCGTTTTCCTTGAGACACGTAGCGTGACTAACCTCACAAAATTTTTCGCTTTTCACTGCTTATACCGATCCGCGATATCTGGGCTATATCATAACCTGTGAGAGGGTAGGCGTGGGAATGGTAATTAAAGCGTACACGAGGATTAAGGTTACACACGTTTAATCCCAGAACGAATATAAAAGCGCGTATACGAAAATTAGAACACAGCGAGAGAGAATAAGACGGCAACAAGGAGGTAGTCGGATACTGGCGCAACGCTACGCGGTAACAGCACCCAAAGAAAAAGGATATAGATGGCGATGCCTCTAGTCAGACAACAGGTCGTCCATGAAAGCGGAGCCCGCGCAATCTAACAAAATTATGAGAGAGAAGACTCTATAGAATTTTATAAATTTATTAGTGTGTATTTTATTGTTATTTGAAATGAATTTATATATTGTATTTAGTTGGGAAGATTCATTAAATTTAATTAACTTTATTTTGAAATTAAAATATAAATTAGTAGAAGTAATTAATTTAATTAAGGAAAGATTTTTATTTAAAATTAAATAAGAAATAATTACCTTAGGGATAACAGCGTAATATTTTTAGAAAGATCATATTGATAAAATTGATTGTGACCTCGATGTTAAATTAAGATAAAAATTAAATGCAGAAGTTTAATATTTAAGTCTGTTCGACTTCCAGAATCTTACATGATTTGAGTTTAGATCGGTGTAAGTCAGATCGATTTCTATCTATAATTAGATTATAAATATTTGCACGAAAGAACTATATTTATGAATTTTAAATTAAAAAAAAAATTTTTAGTATATCATTAAAAAATAAATAAGATTAATAAATTTCAATTAAATAGATAATAATGATGAGAAGAGAGAAGAAAAATAATATTAATAATAATTAGATTAAGATTTTTATTTATTATTACTTTAGCAGAATAGTGAATTAAATTTAGAATTTAATATAAATATATGATATATAAGTAATAATTTTAAGATATATGAATTATATGTTAATGAATTTGATTAGATTAATTATTTTAAAAATTTATGTATTAGTGAGAGTGGCTTTTTTGACTCTTTTAGAAAAATTGTGGGGTATATTCAAGAGCATAAGGGACCCAATAAAGTAGGATTGGCGGGAAGGGGAAGGAGGTTATTAGAGATGCTACAGCCTTTTAGAGATGCTATCAAGTTGTTTAGTAAAGGAGTTTTTATTGTTTATAAATCAAATTATTATATATATTATATTTGTCTTATTATTTTATTTATGATAATGATAATAAATTGATAATGATAATAAAATGATAATAAATTAATAATGATAATAAATTAATAATGATAATAAATTGATTAATATATGGGTATATTACCAATATTTATTATTTAAATTATTCATTATTAGTTTTGATTATTATTTTAACTATTATAACTATTATATTTATATGTATGGGATAATTTTCTAATTCTTTATATTCATTAATGGGGGCGGTTTGAGGCATTTCCCAGACTTTATCGTATGAAGTTAGTTTAATTATGATTTTTTTAGTATTAATGATTTTGAGGGAGAGGTAACCTTTTATAGATTTTTAAAGTGACAGGTGTATGTATGATATGGTATTATAGTTATGCTTATATTTTTAGTATTTTTATTGAGAATAATATCTGAGTTGAATCGTAGGCCTAGATTTTGTGGATGAGTCTGAATTAGTTTTAGGGTTTAATGTATTTTAGGGATAGGTTTGCGTTAATTTTTATAGCGGAATATGGTATAATTAATTTTTTTAGGTATTTAGTGGTGGGTATATTTAGTAATTTAATTATTTCAATGTGAATATGATTATATAATTTAGTAATATTTTTAATTATTTACGTGGGATTCTACCACGAATACGGTATGATGGATTAATGTATTTATGTTGAAAAGTTATTTTACTATTAGGTGTTGGAATTAATTCGTAGCGTTTTACAAGAGATGGCACAAGCAGTACACTATTTCGTTGTTATAGTTCTGTATACATTGTAAACATCTATCATAGGACGTCATTTGCCGTACATAACCTTTCTTGAAATCATAAATAACAACACTGTATAATTCATTGAATATGTCAAAATTTGTGCCAGATAAAGTGTTTTTGCGGGGAGTTTTGCTTCATTACTTTAATATGAACAAAAGTGCAGCTGAAGCTCATCGTATTTTAGTGAACATGCTCTGGCTGAGCAAACATGTAGGAAGTGGTTTGCACGTTTTAAAGCTGGTGATTTCGACTTGGATGACAAGGAGCGACCTGGTCAGCCGAAAAAATTTGAAGATAACGATTTGCAGGCACTGCTCAATGAAAACTCATGTCAAACACTTAAAGAATTATCTACGTCATTGGAAGTTGACTTCTCAACAATAGGAAAACGTCTTAAAAGTTTGGGCATGATCCAGAAGGAAGGACATTGGGTCTCATATGAATTGAAACCAAGGGATATTGAGAAACGTTTTCTCACGTGCGAACTGCTGCTTCAACGGCAGAAAAGAAAAGGTTTTTTGC
>JAANIC010002588.1:3000374-3011008 GCA_017607545.1 Acromyrmex charruanus
TTTTCTGAAGGCCGAGAGAGCACCGAAGATGACCAACGTCCAGGTCGACCTGTCTCTGTTTCAACTCTGCAAACAGTGACCAAAACGGCATCGTGATGACTGAATGGGTTCCAAAGGGTCAAACTGTAAACCAAACTTACTATTTGACAGTTTTGGCAACACTGCGAGAGCGAGTTCCTAAGAAACGGTCGGAGTTGTGGAAAAACATCTTGCACCAGGACAACGCACCTGCCCATAACGCGCTGTCTGTGAAACATTATTTAGCCGCTAGAGGCACTCCAGTGCTCGAACACGCGCCGTACTCGCCTGATTTAGCACCCTGTGACTTTTTTCTGTTTCCGAAGATCAAGTCTGCCTTAAAAGGAACCCGGTTCGAGCCGATGGAAGAGGTGAAGCGAAAATCGGCGGAGCTCCTAAATGCTCTTACAAAAGAAGACTTCCAGCATTGCTTTGACCAATGGAAAAAACGAATGAAACGGTGTGTGGCGAGGGGAGGGGAGTACATTGAAGGGGAGCATTCGATTGTAGAATAATTTTTAAAATAAAACTCTTTTTCATAAGCAGTCTCGTTATTTAATAGCCAGACCTATATATATATATGTATACAGGGTGTCTCTTAAGATGGGTCGGGGCCACATTGGGAGCGGAGAATCAAAAGGGAGGATCAAAAGGGATAAAAAATTCTTATACTATTTTGAGATACTGACTGCAGTTTTTGAATTAGAAAAGGAAACATCTAAGCCAATATGCGATCAAGCCGCGGCGTGTAAATTCGTAGGACGGCCCACACTCGAGCAGCGGCGTAGGGAGGGGGAAATAGCGCTTCGTCGCTTGGCACAGTCTGGCATGGCGGACTTATGTGTTTCGCCGCATCGCGTCTACAATATCCAAAATGTTATTTTATAAGAGTTATTTTTTTATAAAGAAAAAAATTTTTTTATTATAGTTCTAAAGTACTTTTGAAGCCATTCTATTTTCATTCTGAAATTTTTTTCTATCTCTTATTTTTTCTATCTCTTATCAATTCCAGAGACATTCGCTTCGAAAGAGAAACACCGATTTTTTTCTAAAGGATGTTCTACTCCCTAAAAGTGCGTATAAAAAAATACTTGTCACTTATTTTTGTCTGGAGAATAATATACTAAATGCTCATTAAAATCGGAGAGGGATAGTTGGGTCCCTTTCCTTCTAAGTTATCGATTTTTTTAATATAATGAACATGGGCATTAAATTTGATGGATAGTTTAATCGAAATAAATTAAAACACTCAATTTTCAATTAGTGTTTTTCAATACATTTAAGTTTTCAGTTACTACAAACTTAAACATCTCATTATACATAAATAATTTTTTCAGTGATAGAAAATTTAAATTTTATTCATCAGTGAACATAAAAGATTAATAAAATTTAAGAACGTTTCTAACGGTGTACAATAAAACTTGTTAAACGACAAGAAACATGTGAAAAAGAATCTCAGTCAAATGCGTCATTATCCATCGAAAAATAATACATCTGGATTTACAATGTAGCGGCTATCTACGCGAGCTTGTATTATAATTTCAAGTATACACGCATTAACATGTCAAAAAATAAAATTCCGACTAAATATAGCATAAAATGATGCGATAACTCCGACAAAGTGTCTCGAAGCGTAATTAAATAGAACATTGTATAATAAAGCAAGCAGAAAGGTATCGCGACGATCAGCATATGCTTTGCGTAGTGCTCTAATTAATTACATTAATTAGCTTAACATACCACACATAATACTACACATAATTGTGTTAAAACGTATTTAATCATGCTAAATAACGTGATTTATAATGATAAGAAATGTGTAAGGAAAACTTCAGCTAAAATAACATTTTGGATATTGTAGACGCAATGCGGCGAAACACATAGGACCGCCATGCCAGACTGTGCCAAGCGATGAAGCGCTATTTCCCCCTCTCTACGTGCTGCCACCGCCGCCGCTCAAGTATGGGCCGTCTTACGAATTCGTGCGACGCGGCTTGATCGCATATTGGCTTAGACGTTTCCTTTTCTAATTCGAAAACTGCAGTATCTCAAAATAGTATAAGAATTTTTTATTCCCTTTGATCCATTCTCCGCCCCCAATGTGGCCCCGACCCATCTTAAGAGACACCCTGTGTGTATGCGTGCGTGCGTGCGTGCGTGCGTGCGTGCGTGCGTGCGTGTGTGTATATATATATATACAGAGTGTCCGGAAATAATCGCCAAATATTTCATGGGCAGGTAGAGAGGACTAAACTGAGTCGAAAAGTCTATAGTTAACAAGATGTTAATTACTAAAAATTACCAAATATTGGTCTTGAATAATTTTTTACTCAAATACTATCAACTTTATAGAAAAGCTGTAAGAGACAAAAATCATTTATTTTTTTCTCATAAAGTTCTAAGAATTTTTTCAGAATTTTTTATCTACTTTTTAGTACTGCATTTTCTTTTTTTTACCAACATGAGAAAATACGGTATTAAAAAATTCTGAAAAAATTCAGAAAAAATTCTCAAAACTTTATGAGAAGAAAATAAATGATATTTGTCTCTTGCAGTTTTTCTGTAAAGTTGATAATATTTGAGTAAAAAATTATTCAAGACCAATATTTGGCAATTTTTAGTAATTAATATCTTGTTAATTATGGCGAAAATTGTAAAATGGTAGAGGACTTTTCGATTCAGTTTAGTTCTCTCTGCCTGCCCATGAAATATTTGGCGATTATTTCGAGACACTTTGTATACATCATTATATATACTTGTATAATATATACTTGTATATAAAGTGTCAATTTTATATAAGATAGTACATAAAACATTTCTATGTACGATAGGATGTTATTTGCATGTTTAAAATATTTAAAAAGAAATTCATATTTTAGTTTATAATATTTAGAGTAATTATAAATAAAATAAATACACTATAAAAGTGTTTTATTTAATAAAAACGTAATGTTTTATACACAACTTATATGTATATGTAGCTTTTTTATATATAAATACACACACTTGTGTAAAACTAATACCCATACATTCTAATTTCTCGATCTAATATAGGCGAATGGCACCTTTCCAATTGATAATCTGTGCTTATGATTACTTGAAATTTCGTATTAAACTAAAAACTACGTCAAACTAACTATTACTATGTTTTGTTAAAATTAATTTCATGTGCGTACATATGGCACTTACGCTATTCATATAAATGGATATCTTTCTTTTTCAAATATTCTATAAATCTCTGAGCAGCTTCCCTTTGTCGAAAAAAACGGAATGCAAACGAATGCGAACATTTATTTAAATGTTCTCTTACACACATCTCGATTGTTCGTCTTCTGTTTATTTTTTAATATCATAAACTTTTTTTATTCAGCTTCCTTTCCTTGTACGCATTAAAACGTAATAATTTTTCATTCTGTTGTCCTTTTTTATTCTGTCGTCCATAGTACACATGAATATTTTGTGATCATTGTTGCACAGAATGTAAGAAAAGATGAAGTCTTGCACCAAAAGTTCTACTTCAATGAAGATAGTGGTAGCATCACTTATCGACAATTAAACAATTTCTCCAACTTTTTTAATTTTATATAATTAATATTAAAAATAAGGATAATAAAATTATATATTTAATCAATAAACTTTTTACGTCCTGCATAAATATTATATGGTTCTTTAAAATAATAATTAATTTATAATATCTAATTAAATAAAGTACTCAACTTGAAAAATCGCAGTAATCGACACACTTAGTAATTCGCAAATCAAATCCTGTCTTCGACAGTTTATAAATTATATTACTATCATTTTGATTTTTATATTTGTGTTAAAAAAGAGTAAATTATTTTAAAATATTGTACAACACACATATTGAATGAAATAATTACTTATATTATATACAGATATATATGTGTGTGTGTGTGTGTGTGTGTGTGTGTGTGTGTGTGTGTTCGGTACCCCTATCGTTTATGGCGTAGTCACATCGCCCGATAAAGAATCGATCAATCCGAGATATCAATTGTTAAGCGACGTGTGCGTCGCGCGTAATCGATCCGGTACACTCAGATCATAATGGCCGCTCTGATTGTCTCGTCGACAGCACGGGCGTCACTCACCGGCGATGCAAACTCTGTAATCAGTTCATTAGTATTGTCGGACGCTAATTACGACGTCGCATGGTCAATGCTCAGGGACCGATATGACAACAAGCGCCTGATTGTGCAAACTCACGTCAAGGCTATAATGGATTTACCGGCTATGGCAAAGAAAAATTCAATCGATCTCAGAAGAATCTCTGACGGCGCCACGAAACACTTGCACGTCCTTCAGGCATTGAAGCGTCTCACGACGCATTGGGACGATATGCTCGTCCTCACTCTAACCTCTAAACTTGACTCATTCACGTTACGCGAGTGGGAAACTTCCTTAACGAGCAAAGAGCTGCCGTCGGTTAAACAGCTGTTAGATTTTATCGCTCATCAATGTCAAGTGCTCGAGGCTACCACGAGAGCCAGCACCACTTCCGCAAAGAAGGTCGAGGCAAAATCACAGTCAAATGTTAAGCGGTCATCCTCGTGCGCGGCTACCGTTAAATCCAAATACCACTTCTGTCAAGGCGATCACGTCATTTATTATTGCAAAAACTTCGTGGCACTTCCGGTATCGCAAAGGGCTGCAGAAATTCGCAGTCGCAAACTCTGCGTTAATTGCTTGCGCTCCTCTTCTCATGCATCAAGTAAATGCACCTCTGGTCAATGTAAGATCTGCCAGGCAAAGCACAATACGCTGCTTCATATGCCCTCAGCGGACCCATCGACTAACAATACCGATAAGGAAATTGCATCTAAGGAAATTCCTCCCCCCTCCGTCGTAGCGACTCACTGTTTCAGGATCATTTAATAGCGAACAAGTCATGCTTTCGACTGCTTGTGCTCGTCTGCGATAGCGGCGGCTCGCGCAGGGCCTGCCGAGCTTTGTTGGATTGCGGATCGCAAGCGAACTTCGTATCCAAGAAATTTGTGGAAGCGCTCGGTTTAGAAACGCGCCCATTAAATGTCTCGATTTCGGACGTCAACGGCACGGTAACCTCGTCCAATCACGTGGCTAGAATCCAATTAAAATCGCGACTCAACTCGTACACCGCGGCTATCGAATGCATCGTGACTGATCGTGTTACTGATAAGATTCCGGCGGTCTCTTCGGGGCGGGACAAGTTTGATTTTCCGCGCAACATTCGTTTGGCTGATCCGCGATTTCACATATCGTCGGATATCGATCTACTAATCGGAGCGGAATTGTTTTGGAATTTGATATGCGTTGGTCAAGTCAGGTCTTCCGAAAAGCACCCAACTCTCCAGAAAACACGATTGGGCTGGATTTTGGCGGGTCGTTTGGGCAGCACCATACCGACCGCCTCAAAAGTTCACTCGTTTCACGCGTCCGTAACTAATGCGGAATTACATGAACATGTCAGTCGTGCCTGGCAAATGGACGACATATCTGCGCGTTCGGACAATTACACAATGAAGGAAAGTATTTGCAAGCGTCACTTTTTAGACAACGTGTCTCAAAATTCTCAGGGTAGATGTACCGTCAAGCTTCCGATCAGAGAGCAAATGTGAAATAACATTGGCGATTCGCGTGAAGCAGCACTCAAGCGATTGCGGAGCATCGAAAAGCGCTTCAAGCGCGATCCTACGCTTAAAATTTAATACGCGGCGTTCCTTGACGAATATTTATCGCTGGGACATATGCGACGACTAGAGCCACCCATTGCGGAAGAACCAATATCATTTGATCTCCCTCACCATTGCGTCTTCAAAATGGTCGAGCAAACATGATGCATCTTGCCGCAGTTCCGGCGTATTGTTAAACGACGCGCTCCTCGTGGGACCAATCGTTCAACAAGATTTGATCTCAATTTTGATGCGTTTCCGTTTTTTCGCTTATGTCATCACCGCTGACATCATAAAAATGTATCGGCAGATTTTAGTGCATCCGTCTCAGACGCGTCTGCAGAGAATTCTCTGGCGCAACGATCTCTCTGCTAATGTCGATACTACGAACTCACTACCGTCACTTAAGGTACAGCTTCTGCATTATTTCTGGCCACCACCTGATGTCTTAAGTATTTGGCACGCTCATCAATTCACTCGCGGTTCAGCATGCGTTCTTCGGGATTTTTATGTCGATGACATGTTCATCGGAGCGGATACAGTCGACGAATTAAAACTAATTCGCGATGAAACTATTCAACTGTTAAAATTAGGAGCATTCGAGTTAAGCAAATGGGTCTCGAACTGCCCTGAACTATTGGAAATAGACAATCGTGACCGCGTGCCAGTCATTATCAGAGATAATGCTGCAGATTCATGGATTCTGGGCATGCAGTGGAATCAGTATCAGGATACATTCCAGTTTCTCTGCAAACTTGAAACAGAAGCCCACGTTGTGTCAAAACGAGTAATACTTTCCGAGATCGCTAAATTATTCGATCCTCTGGGCCTTCTGGGTCATTGTGATCGCAAAACTTATCCTGCAAGATTTGTGGCAATTGGCCATCCAATGAGACGAGTCCGTTCCTCAGGACATCCACATTCGCTGGATCGCTTTCAGATCACAGATAGGTGATCTGAATCAACTAAAAATTCCTCGATGCGTTAAACTCAATGCCCATCAATCAATCGTGGAAGTGCACAAATTTTGTGACGCCAGCCAGTGCGCGTTTAGAGCTTGCATATATCTTCGCCCCAAGCTCAACGACCATCACTCTGAGTTACTGTGCTCAAGATCTCGCGTCGCGCCGTTCAAAACCGTCTCGTTACCGCGATTAGAGCTATCAGCCGTTTTGCTATTAGCGCGCTTAATCAACAAGGTCAGAGAGTCATTAGAACTCTCGAAATGCCCGACTTATCTTTGGTCGGACTCGACGATCGCATTAAACTGGATAACCTCCCCCTCGCGGCGGTGGTCAGTTTTTGTGGCAAATAGGGTGGGAGAAATTCAGCGCTTAACAGAAATCAAACACTGGCGTCATGTCGCATCCTCCGACAACCCTGCCGATATATTGTCGCGAGGGCTAAATCCGTGCGACGTGATCAATGCTGAGAGGTGGTGGAATGGCCCCGAATTTCTAAAATGGGATGAAGAACATTGACCGTCCAGTGTCTTCCCGCGTTTGGACAACGATCTTCCCGAACAAAGGAAAATCCGTAGCCGTCTCCACTTCCCATCCTTGCATCATCGACGACTTGCTAAATAAGTATTCCAATTTAAATAAAATATGTCGCATCCTAGCGTATTGTTTGCGATTATCCAAAGCGCATCGGGAGCACGCGATATCTGATTTCGTGTCCTCCGTTGAAACATCTATCGCTTTATTGTATTTGTTTATTGCTAAATTGTATTTGTAGAACGGTGCAACAGCGAGCGTTCTATCGCGAATATCAAGCGCTAGTCAAAAATGAAATTGTAAACGCTTCTAGTAATATCTTATCGCTATCTCCTTTCTTACATGAGGACTAATGCGAGTTGGCGGGAGATTGAAAAATTCAAATCTAGCGTTCAATGCGTGTCATCCAATTCTCCTGCAAACATATATTAACTCAGAGTATTATAGAGCGCGAACACATACGAAACTTGCACGCTGGTCTGCAAGCCACGATGGCTTTCGTGCGCCAGTGCTTTTGGCCGCTATCATTGCGCTCCACCATGCGTGGAATAATACAAAAATGTATTACCTGTTTTAGAGCTAAACCTAATCAATCAGAAGCGTTAATGGGCTCATTACCAGCCAGTCGAGTTAGCGTCTCTAGACCTTTCTCTCGCTGCGGTGTAGACTATGCTGGGCCGCTCTTGTTACGTGAGGGAAAGCGTCGAAACGCGCGGAGTCACAAGTCATACGTTTCGGTTTTTGTGTGCTTCGCCAAGAAAGGCGGTCCACCTAGAGTTAATAAGTGATCTTACGTTTGAAGCATTCATTGCCGCCTTTAAGCGATTCATCTCTCGTAGGGATAGACCCACGCACATGTATTCGGATAACGGGACTACCTTCGTGGGCGCTCATAAGCAAATTCAAGAATTATACGATATATATATAATGATCAACAAGTCAAATGAGATTAAGGATTTTCTGCGCGAGTTGGAGATTTCATGGAGCTTCATGCACGCCTAATGCACGCCATTTTGGAGGTTTGTGGGAGGCAGCCGTGAAATCTGCCAAATATCATATGACTCGGATCGTGGGTAAGGCTCATTTGACCTTTGAGGAAATGCAAACGACCCTCTGTGAAATAGAGGCGATCCTCAACTCGCGTCCCCTCTTACCGTTAAGCGCCGACTCTAACGACCTAGCGTACCTGAGTCCGGGACATTTCTTGGTTGGCACGACTTTAAATGGTCTTCCTTGCGTTGACTTGAGCGACGTCAACCAAAATAGGTTGTTGCGGTGGCAACGCGTAGAGCAAACCCGGCAGCACTTTTGGCGCACATGGAGTAATGAGTATCTTCACTCTCTACAAGCACGAACCAAATGGATGGCTAACAAGGGAATTCAGTTGTCAACTAATCAACTTGTGCTCATAAAGCAGCCGAACCTAGCTCCACTTTAGTGGGCAATGGGGCGGGTCCAGAAGATTCATCCCGGTCCCGACGGCATCGCGCGCACCGCAACTGTAAAGACTGTCAAGGGTTCCTATGTGAGGCCACTATCTGAGCTATCAATATTACCAATCGAAACTTAGTCTATACGTTATTAAACATCTAGGTTTAAGTGGATTCAACTATTACCTTCTAAATATATCAAGCTTCTCTTTACCGTTGAATAAGAATAATTTATCATATTGTTTTTCAATTTGCGTATTTAGATGTCAAGTTTTGTTGATTTTCAGTGCAATGACTAGATGCGATGTTGAATCGCATCGGAGCAATTCGTATTTTATGTTGCGTTAAAGAGTTCATGCTTGTATGTCTTATTGAAAGTTAACCCTTTCAAGGCGGGCGGCGTGTTCGATACCCCTATCGTTTATGGCATCTAGTTTCATCGTCCGATAAAGAATCGATCAATCCCCGAGATATCGATTGTTAAGCGACGTATGCATCGCTCATAATCGATCCGGTACACTTAAATCATAATGGCCGCTCTGATTATCTCATCGACAGCACGTGTCTCGCCTCGCACTGAATAAATTTTATCGCGCTACAGCACGCTGAGATCCTTTCCGCATCTACTGTGAAACACGTTCGTCCGCATTTGAGGTCTGTCATAAATAAATTTGGAAAGCAGGGAAAATCTCATTTTTCTCGACCAAGTGCCCTCGAAGCAATCATACCGCGGGAACGCTTGGAACGGTGATCGCATGGTCGTGCCATCACAAATTCATCCTGCACGCAGCAAGATCACCAACAATATGTATATATATATATTAGGTGTACAACTTTACTTCCGTCGTTTTTTCCCCGAAATTCAAGGCTTTATTGTAAAAAACTGATTATACATGGCTGTGTGCCATTGATCGAAACAAGTGATAGTCAGAGGAAGCAACGTCTGGAGAATCTCTTGACCACTTTCGCAACATGGGGTCGAGCATTGTCATGCTGCAAAATCACTTTATCGTGTCTCTCGTTGTATTGCGGCCATTTGTCTTTCAATGCTCGGCTCAAACGTATCAATTGCGTTCGATACTGATCGCCTGTGATTGTTTCAGTCGGTTTTAACAGCTCATAATACACTACGCTGAGCTGGTCTCACCAAATACAGAGCATGACCTTGGAGCCGTGAATATTCGGTTTGGAATCGACGTGAAAGCATGGCCGGGAACTCCCCATGATTTTCTGTGCTTAGGGTTATCGTAATGAACCCATTTTTCGTCGTCAGTCACAATGCGATGCAGAAATCCCTTCCGTCTTTGCCTTTTAAGCAGCTGTTCATAAGCAAACAAACGCTGTTCAACATCTCTCGGCTTCAACTCGTATGGCACCCAATTTTCTTGCTTCTGAATCATTCCCATAACTTTGAGACGTTTTGAAATGGCTTGTTCAGTCACTCCCAATGATCGTGCCAATTCTTCTTGATTTTGACACGAGTCTTGATCAAGTAATGCCTCCAATTCTGCATCTTCAAAAACCTTCTCTCTTCCACCGCTATGCCGGTCTTCGACGTTAAAATCACCGTTCTTGAAGCGTTGAAACCACTCACGACACGTTCTTTCACTAATAGCGGCCTCACCATAAGTATTTGAGAGCATTCGATGAGCCGCAGATTTCTTCATATTAAAGCAGAAAATTAAAACCTCCCGCAAATAACGAGAATTTGGTTCGTAAACTGACATTTTCAATCGAGAATAACTTTATGATGCAGACACAAATCGACTAATGTTTCTATTGGGATTATATTGACAGATGCCCAAGTTTATTGTATGATGTCTATGATCGATTTATTTCGACCATCACTTACCGCTAAAGCCATCTATAGGAAAACGGCGGAAGCAAAGTTGTACCCTAATATATATATATAATATATATGTATATATATTTATAATATAAAGTTTTGTCGTATAAGTATATAATTTAAACTTAAACTTTAATTATTTTTTATTTTAATGACAAGTATTTATAAAAATATT
>JAANIC010002588.1:3020053-3045278 GCA_017607545.1 Acromyrmex charruanus
AATTTCATCAAGGAAAAAGCGCTGCTAAAGCATGTGAATCAATTTGTTCTGTTCTTGGAGTCAATGTTGTATCCAAAAGTACGTGTGAGTTTTGGTTTAGGCGATTTAAATAGGATGATTTTGATGTTAGCGATAGAGAACGTAGTGCTCCTCAGAAGGTTACAAACAATGAATTGCAAGCATTACTCGATCAAAACTCATGTCAAAACGAACTTGCACAGTAACTTGGAGTAACTCAACAAGATATTTCAATTCCTTTATGGCAGATGGGAAAGATTCTGAAGAAGGAAAGTGGGTGCCGCATGCATTAAGTGAAAAAAACAAAATTGATCGTCTTGAGAAGTGTTTGAATCTGTACAATAAACAGCATAGAAAATCTTTCTTGTGGAAAATCGTGACTGATGATGAAAAGTGGATTTTTTACGATAATTCTAAAAAGAGAAAACATTATGTGGATCCAGGACAACCCACTACATCAACGCCAAAACGCAACATCCACAGCAGCAAAGTTATTCTATGCATCTGGTGGGACATGAAGGGTGTGCTATATTATGAACTGCTCCATCCGAATGAAACGGTTAACAGTGATCGCTACAGTCAACAATTGATCCGTTTAAATCAAGAAATCGAACGAAATCGTCCATTTACTGGCAAAGGAAAACGTCCTGTGAAATTGCTTCATGACAACGCTAAGCCTCATGTTGGTAAACCTGTAAAGGAAACGTTGCTAGCTCTTGGTTGGAAAATTCTGCCGCACTCGACGTATAGCCCAGACATAGCCCCTTCTGATTATCATTTATTCCGGTCAATGCAAAACGCCTCGTCCGGTGTACACTTTCGAGCATTTGAAGAAGTGCGAAAATGGGTGAATAATTTTATCGCATCGAAAGACGAAACCTTCTTCGCTTCTGGAATTCGCAAGCTGCCCGAAAGATGGCTAAAGGTCATAGATAATGATGGAGATTATTTTGATAATTAAGTTTTCGTTTCTAAATAAATAAATATTAAATTTCATTAAAAACGCTTTAAAACTTATTTGTACACCTAATACATTATAAACCGTATAAAAAATTTCTCAAATTAGACAAATAAATTTTAATTCCATTAATTAAGTAAAAGAAATGCTATATTCGATCAAAACTGATCTTATTGCCTAAATATTTCGGTGTGAATTTATATACATATGTATGTAGACAATTCTGTAAACTGCACAATAAAATCCTTTTCAATCTTGAAACGCAATCATGGATAGAACTACAATAGTATTGTTACATCCAAACCCTTGAAAATTTGATCAAGGAGACAATGAGAGAGAATGGAGAGGGTGTGGAAGGACGGTTAGACTTAATCTTACAGGTACACGCGCGGAGGCGAACACCTATAAGTCGTACGTACCTTTTCAGTCCCGGAATATGAGTCAACGTCCGAAGGGACGCTATGACATCTGTTTGCTGGACAATTCGAACGTCGGTCCTACCTTTTGGATCAAGGAACTTAATCCTTTTGACCCGGGACTGGAGCTCGTGCGATCTCAGGTATTCGAGGGAAGTGAATGCGAGAGGTGATGTTAATAAAAGACAGGGGAATACCTTAAGTTACATTTATTAATAAAATGCAAAATAATAATAAAACAAAGAGTTTTATACATTATAAACTTCTCAAATTTGACGTGTGTTCGTTGGAAACGCGTGTAAATGTATTCATGCACAATGAATGTGTTTTTCCATGCGGGGAAACGCGGGGGTGGACTGGAAATGGTTGTGACTTACTATTAGCTGGCCCAAGATATCGGATATGTTTTAGGCGAGTGGCCAAGGAGATCCGTCGTCAGCGAAGAGCGTCCGAAGGGCAGTCCCCGTGGCGTATGGCTGGTAACTCCAGTTGCGATTTGGTTACAAGTTCGCATTCGGATGGGATCGTGAACTGGTGATTAGCGCGGGTTCCAATAATTTTCGGACTGCCCGAGACAATGAGTAACTGAGCGCGAACTTCACTGACGTAGACCAGGTGCTTCAAAATTTCGTACTGACTCTCTGCGCTTCCGCGGGACCTCTATTTATACCCCGAAAAAAGGGCGTTGTGCCCTTTGTCTAGGATGCAAAAGTTAGTTGCAATGTCACGCGAGATTTACGATTTTTATAGCGTTCTATCGTTATTGATCTAGAGTACATTGTTAGAGTAGTTTCGAGAAGTGATTTACCTTAAAGTTTTTCCTTAAAGGTTTTCCTTAAAGGTTTTCCTTAAAGAACCAAGATTGCTCCGAGACGGATGACGAATTCTGTTATTCTCACGGAAAATACGGCTAGGTAAACAAATGGTTACCGTGCACAAATAGGTTTGCGTGCAGGGTTACCATTGTCAGTTGCGAGTCTGATTTTAGATAACGCTCCCGTGGGAAGTTATCCTATGCGTTTTATGATTTTTTAAGTGCGACGTGGAGCCTGTTTTTCTAAAATGAAATTGTTAGTCAGTCTCGGATGACAAAGTCTAGATTTTTACTATTGCGTGACTTCGGTACATTTATAATGTCTTTTGCAATCTTGTCTCTTTTCGGGCTTACATTAAGGTTGTTATTCCTTCCGGGTTGATTAGCATTTACGAGTTTTTGCGGAGCCTGTCCAGTCCCTCTTTTCAATTCTGTCAGACCGTTATCAGAAGGCTCAAGTCTCGCAGACGCCAACCATAGTCGCGATGTAGAGCCGAAGAAAAGAAATCGTGGCGTCTGTAGAACGTAACAGTATTATAAAATTATGTATTATAATTATGTGTCCATACATGTCCCCACGAAAAACAATATTCACTCACTAGTTGTTGATCAAACGGATGTTCACTTATTTATAATCATTGGCGACAAGTATTGCTGAAGACGCTTGACCTATGCGAGACTGCAAAATTGTGTTTCTACGATTCAACAGAGTACTCTTACCGCAAAATATGTTGTGACATGTCGATTTTCCGCAGAAAGAAATTTTTATATTACACTTATGCAAAATCATATCTATTTCGTGGTCTTCGTCACAACTGTCGTACGTCTCACCGAGAAGAACTTATGCACTTTTATCTGTTAAACTTAAATCATCAACCGAAAAATGCTTCACTATTATATCGTATATCCACTAACACATGTTGATAGTATTAGTGAACTACAAGCACACAAAACATCTATGACAATTATCAAACATATATCAAACCATCATCGAATGTCTATCATATCACTGTCAAAAACATCTTTCGAATCAATGTCAAACATCTATCGAACTGTTATCGAGCGTCTATCGCAACACTTTTAACCCTAACTATACGCATTGGGTTCCCAAAAACCTCAAACTTAATTTATTAAATCGAGATCTTTTCGTATTTCTAAACTTTTCTTTTCTTCTCTTTTTCTTCTTTTCTTTTCTCTTTTTTTTTTGAACCGACAGTCATCGAACGGTTCAATCATACGTTGAAGACAGAAATATGGAAACAGTTCACACACACAAAATTATTAATCACATATTCGTCTATTTGTCATGTAATGCAGTATTTTCGATATTATTTAAAGCGTGAACTATTTATTCATATTCTATAAAATTTTTATCACAAATTTTGTGAAAAAAGCTTTAAATTTATTGATAACACAATTCTTGACGTAAAAATTTATTTTAATTATTTTAATTCTCATACTGTTTACATACTGACACAGTTCAAAGTATACATGCTCCATTCAATGTTCTACTTCGAACATAAAAAACACAATTGACGGCTTCGGTACGATGGCACGGATATGTACCAAGTTACAAAGACAATATTGCATTATATGCAATACATATTATAACAGAGTAACACTAGTACGCGCAAACTATTGTTATACTAATTTGCAACTGAGTATAAACGCACTAGTGTTACTATTTTGCAACTAAGTGCAAATCGGTTTTAAATCGATGTGCCAAAAGTGTTGCGCAACAGCGATTTTGCTATCGTGTAAAACTTATGCGAATGTTCTTAAATATTGGGTCATTTAAAAAGTATCCGCGATTTTTTCATTCAAAAATTGAACAAAAAACCGCAGACATACTTTTTAAATGACCTAATATAAAACTTTGTTAAAACTGTGACTCAATTGAGTATTCATTATCGATCAAAAGAGCGTAGCGTAAAAATTTCCAGATGCCACGAAGATCAATGACAGAAGCACAAGCCACACAAATCATTATTCTTCTTCAGGATGGTAACAGTCAGTGGCATGTGGCGAAACTCATATAAACCAATCCAACGTTGTAAGTCGAACGTTAACTCGATATCAAGAAACTCACAGTTTCCGTAGACAAAGAAAACAAGATCGTAGGCGAGTGACAATGAGGAAAGAAGACAGGACGATAATGCAATACATATCGCGCTATCCGAGAACAATTGCTCGGCAAGTATGCGATGAATTGCGTGATGTTTTTGAGAGAGATAATGTGAGTGTCGACACAATCCGCCGAAGATTTTGGGAGTTTGGCCGACAATCGAGAAGTTGTGCGAGAATTCAGCGCTGACACTGAATCATCGCCGTCAGCATTTAATTTATGCACGAGCTCACGTGCAATGGACAGAAAGACAGTGAAGTTGCATGCTATTCACAAACGAATCGCGATTCTGTCTTTACGGAAATGACCGTCGTAATTCCGTCAGATTTGGCGTCGCCGCAATTCCCAGTACAATAAAAAAAATATTACTCGAGTTAAAGCTTTGCATGATGGCTCAGTGTTGATATGAGTGGAAGTATTATTTCATCATCGCACAGAAAGAGTGATAGTGTCTCCACCAGGATTAAATTCAACACAATATGTAGAGGAAATTTTAAGTCAGCATGTGCACCCAATGCGTGACAGAATTGGAAGAGAATTTCTACTTATGCATGACAATGTTCGTTCTCATACAGCACAAAATACTCGTCGCTTCCTTAGATTATTAATGACATTACAATTCTTAAATACCCACCCATGAGTCCAGATCTCAATCCTGTCGAACATCTATGGGACGACAACTGCGAAATCTGGAAAAACCTCTTATAATTTTGGAAATACTAGGAGTTGCACTTCGACGACTTTAGAATGAGATCAAGAATTGATACGTCAGTGCATCAATGCCAAGAAGTTATACGGCAAAGAGAATGTAATACGCGTTTTTAAACACGCGGACGAACGCACACACACACGCGCGCGTGCGCGAGGTACAAGTCCGACTGTGCAACTTCCTCGTGGTGTACCTCGGGTTATGCAATGCTGGCACTTAACATCTTTATAAAAAAATTTTCAAAATGTAATAAAACGTCAAAAATATTATTTTTCAATAAGCCATTTTAAAAAGCATGTTTTAACTCATTAATTTGAGCTGGAAAACAATTTTTTGCAACTCCATAGAACTGTTTGACTTTGTAAAATTTTCGAGATTTAAATCCTTGTCGAATTTTCCATCCTGCTTTCTTGTGTAAACGCATCTTCGAGGAAAATCAATTTTCAGAAGTGAAAGTAGAGTCTTTGCCCTTTAATATGAGTCTATGAAAATTATTTTATGATATTTTTTCACGAAGATACCTCAATTCAAATATAGACAATTTTTTAGCAAAAATCTAGTGATTCTTTAAAACTTTGCTAAAATTCCACAGCGTAAATGGAAAACTGCATAAAAATTCGATTTGCAACATTTGAAAACAAGAATCTTTACCTTTAATTTGCTTTTTTGTTGAATTCAGTATGATTTTTTTCACCGAGTTATTCAATATCAGAGCAAAAAAGAACACTTTTGTTTCAATTTTGAATTTTTATACGACTTTTAATTCACGCCATGGAACTTCTCAAAATTAGTAAAAATTTTTTAGTTTTGACGCATTTCCATTTGTGTCCGTATAACTCCATAAAGAATTAATTAAATCGGAATATCAATTATAATTTTAATAGAAAGTAGAGATTTCAAGCTTTAAAATGCTTTTTTACAAATTTTTTAATGATTATTTTTGATGAAGTTACATTCTTTTGAAGTTTGCCTATTTTTGGGGGGATAGGTGATGCTTTAATTTTGCTGTTGAGTGTATATAACATATATAAATGTTATTTCTTGTTGAAGCTTTATTTATAAGAATTTTACATCAGAAACAAAAATCATTTATAAATAAAATTAATATTTCCTGTAATTAAAAAAGTAATGTCACGAATTTATCATTGAATCTGTAGAAAGTTTGTTATTGATCGCAATAATGAGACAGAACTATATTTTGCAGCAATTTAATTTTAATTCTATTATAACAATAAATGATAGTTGTTATTAAATAATGATTAGATTATTGCAGTGAATATAGACCATGCAAAAGCGTTCGAAGAAATAATGTGTGTGTATTTATTTTTTAACAGTTTAGATTGGTCTCCTATACCTTTAAAAAGAATTCATAACGTTTTTAGCATTAAAGTTACACGAGTAATGAATTCTTCGAGATAACTCAGATTTCTGTAGCGAACGTTTGCACAGAAACATTGAAACATATTACTCATTTTAGCATTTTACGCTTACTCATACATTTAGAATTACATATTTTTTATTACGATTTGAAGATGCATCATATCTGTAATATATTTAATGTAAAATTATTGTTAAAATATGGACGTAACTAATCCTTCAGATAAGTAAAAAAAATTCGCCTTGAGAGATCATGATATAACCGTTTTCGCATTCAATAATAAAAAATTACATCATACCTTACGTATTTATAAAGCATTAATTTAAAGAATCTTTAATGTAACAATATTGTAAGTAAGTCTTCATTTTTATCTACTTACATTCAATAAGCGTGACAATATTCAATAACAAAAGGATATGTCATCTTTGAAATCGATTTAAAATTTCTTTGAAATATCATCAAATATCATTAAACACAATGACATAACACGCTTTTTTAATACATGCCTAATTCGATTATTTGTAGGAGAGTTTATTGTTGGAAGGAAATTTATCGTGAAGGAAGTGACCATGTTGAGAAAGCCAAACGGAGCCATTCTCTCATTACACCTTTACAAATCTCATGTCATGAAATTTCTTGACAAAATCCTCTTCTTGACAAAATTTCTTGAAAAGGACTGCGTTTCCTGGCTGAGTGCTTGTCATGGATTGCAGTGGGAAGACAGGATGATTCCGTACAGCATGGTGAAATGCCTGATTACAACGGCTGTAATTAGTATGAAAGAGAATGATGACAATAAGGCTCTTATATATACTTAAAGAATTTAAAAAACGCGAATGGCTGGCTAATACACTCAATAGCGACGACTTGAACATTAAGATCCTGGATACTGATTGCGAAGATTGTCACGTCATACGATCACCCAAACTGAAAAATCTTTTTTTTTTATTTCAGTTATATATATATTATTACTACTACTCTTATTCTATTAAATGAGTTATTGCATCAACTCTCCTTGTTTTCTCTCTCCCTTTTACTTTCAGAACGAATCTTGCACATTACAGTCTTGAAGCTGACTCTTAAACAGCAATCCCCCGTTGGTTTAATACTTTACTGTTCTAATAACTCTTCAAAAACCTATAAACATAACCCAGAATGAGCATTAAAACTCTGATACACCAGAATTATCTATAATTTATTCTATTTTAACAACTAAAATACAAGATTTAACTCATAAAAGACCTCAACCAATCAAAAGGCTAGAAATATAATGACTTCCCACAATCCCTTTGCAATGCTAGAAAACATTAGTAAACTATAGAATATAATGCAAGAGATCTAAATGAGTTTTCACACTTTGGAAATACTTTAAGCTCAATTCATATTCTAACAATTACTAAATTTAAACTCAAACTCTTAAAATTCATTTAAAAGTCAATAACAATAGCAAATCTTTTTACAACTAATATTAATTATTGCAAATTTCATTGACAAAAGGTATCAATCAGAGCATGAATAATCTAGTAATTTGACTAAGTACTTCCTGTTACCTTATGTAAACCTATATAAGAGAACCATATTCGGACGCTTATTGAAAACAAACCCTCTGAGCTATAAAAAACATAAAAGTTATACGAAATTAAAACCTGCACATTCTACTTTCCCATCGTACCCATAAATTTATCTTTTTATCATTCCTACATCCAAAAAATCATTAGAGAAATCACTCCTGCAATACCCATAGTCATATACATTTGACGAATCTCGAATCGAACCACTCCACTGAATTCCTGCAACCTAGTAGAACTGATTAACAATTAAATGTAAAATCATTAATAAAGAAAATTATTAACTAACAGATTATTATAAACAATTAACCTTACTAACCAATACTTTTTATGTTAATGCTCGGAATTAGTTGCCCATTTCGGGCAGATTTCTGAGGCGACCCCCACTACCACTCGAGACTCGGCAGCCGAGCCGCTGATCGCTCACGTGACGCTGTGCCCCAGGAGCGTCGCGATACAAAAAGTATGCTGGGAGCATATCTTCCGGCAAATATCATTAAAATATTTTCTTTCCCACGTGATTTTTATTTTAATAAATAATTAAAATAATTTTTTTATTAACATGTTTTATTATTAACATATTATATTCTGCAATAATATATAATTAAAAATTACAATATGATAATTATAATATGGACAATGAGACTTTCCATATTATCTTGAAAGTATTATTGATACGTTTTTCAAATAGTTTCTATAGGTTTAACTAAAAAATAAAAAAAGGATAATTAAATATAATATGTGACTCGGTAAAGTAAAATTTTACATCATAAAATATTTTACTTCATAAAATTTGACTTTGCTTTGAGTTATGTATTTGATCATTTTTTTGTTATTTTTTAGCGGAATAAACCTATTGAAGATTATATAAATACGAATAAAAAACCAGAAGAAAGAAAAATAAGTAATTTTGTTAACAATATGAATTTAATTTTCTTCATTAATACAATTTTACCAAATATTATATACCCACAGAGATTTTAAAAGAACTAATTCACATTGGCGAGGATAGCGATGTATCGTCCAAGAAGAATATTTTTCTATTTTCGTGAATTTCGGAGAGATAAAAATATAATAAATAAATAATTTTAATAATTATAAATAGATACAATAAAGCCATATCTTATTAAAAGGTTGTACATATATTCTTACTTGTTATTCATTTTTCAGATGAAATCAGTGACAGAATTATAATGCTATAATTGCGAAGAAAGGCAGTCTTATAACTACATTATTACACTCGAATCTTTATTACAATAACCATTAATACTTTTAGTACTATCATACATAGCATAATTAAATATAGCATTATCATTATTACGCAAATAGTATTTTCTATAATCTATTGTTATAATATGAATCTTTACATTTCGCGGTTTAATTAACCCATATAGCATCGAAAGTTCTCAGAAATATTTTAATTGAAAAGTGAAATATTTCATAAAAGTTACGAAATATGTCTGGACGTTTCTAAGATAGCTCTGGAGTAGCAAAGTCATTCATATACAAAAGTTATTCACGATTTAAGTTGAACAAGTCACGATAATATCAAAATTACGTTAGATTAAATCATAATTGAAAAAAATGACTTTTGATAGACATTTGGAGCCATTTTGACGTCATGATCACTTTTTATTCTGTTTGGATATGTTTTTCAATTTGTTGCATATGATACATTTTAGACAACTTTTCTGTTAAAACATTTCATATGATTGAATCCTTTATGTTGCAATATTTCATATATTAAGGGGTTACACCACTGTAAAATTTTCAAAAAATCGATTATTTTTTAATTGGCTTAAAACTGAATATTTTCAAAATCCCCTACGTATTTCTGTAGCTATATTTATGTAGATTAAGAAACAATTTTTTAATTTGTTCTAGATTCAATCCTACGATACTTATACTGCGTGCCGCGGAGGACTTCAAATTTAACCACGCCCACGGAAACGTCTCTATCGCCGCCATTTTTAAACTTTTTACTGCGAAAATTTTTATTTAAAATTTTTTATTTAAAATTTAAAATTTTTATTCTTCGATACATGATTAAAAACATCCTTGAATATTATTATTTTATTACTCTTCCTTGCACCGAAAAAAAAATTGTAAAAATACGCTTCTTTTTCACAAGTTACATGAAAATTTTCCGCAGCAATCGGTGCTGTATATAAGCGCGCTTATTCTTGCCGTGCGTTGATGTGCAATTGTTTATCTTCTCCGCTGTTTCTCAACGGTTTTTTAGTTTAGTAGCAAAGCGTGTACGACAGTGTACGTTAAAGATTTCGTGCGGGATTATAAAGTTTTGGAGATTTTTTAGAAACAGAAAGTGCTTCTTGAGTAATAGTGTAGTGATACGTGTGATAGTACTACATTTGATAATGTTTGATAATGTGTAAAAATATGTGATGTTGTTAAGAAAAAAAGAATGTACTAGTGTTTATTAATAGAGCAATTGTAATAGTGCAGTGCTTGTATATATTCTTTATTTATTTTAGTATAATCCTGTTATCGATTTCATTTAAAGAATGGATAAATATGTGCAACTTTTTGACAAGATATGAGAAGAAATTTTTTTTGCTTCTATAATAAAACCACCTGTCTTCTGTGTGGTTATCAACCCTCTACTGTTAAAAAATATATTCTTCATAGCATTATAATATTAAACATTCAAAGGACTATTCAAAATATGTGGACAAAGAAAAATTCGATTTAATTGAAGGATTAAAACTAATTATAAAGAAGGTTGTAATTCAAGTTCCCATGTTGATAATGCTACACCTTCAGTAAAAGCTCTTACAGCGTATGCAAATTTAATTGCAAATTTAATTGCGAAAAATTCTAAATCGTTTTGTGAAGGAGAATTTGTAAAGGAATGCATCATTGCAGCAGTAAAATTGTTTGGAAATTCATTAACTCTTGAAGAAGCTGCTAGCATTCCATTAAGTGACAAAACTGTAAAGTCAAGAATTGATGACATTGCCTCCTCTTTAAAAAATAAATTAAAATCTTTATTAGCTTCTTACTTTTTCTTTTCATTATGTCTCGATGAGAGCACCGATAATAGACATGTGAGTCAATTGAGTATTTTTGTTCGAACCGTGCAAGACGATTTCTCACATGTCGAGGAGCTCTTAGATTTTGTCTCATTACATGATACGACAACGGGAATTGATATTTTTGAAGCTGTTAACCAAACTCTTCAGAAATTTAGTATAGATTTTTTGAAATGTTTGGCTATCGTAACTGATGGCGCAAAGGCAATGACAGATTCGAAAAATGGATTTTTCGGTCAATTGAGACAGGGAGGCTTAAAATTTCCTATTATTCACTGTATCATCCATCAAGAAGCGTTATGTGGGAAAGTTGTGAAATTATGTACCGCAATGCAAATGGTTACAAAAATTATTAATATGATTAAAGGTAGTCATAAGTGCCTTTCTCATCGGAAGTTTCAACATTTTCTCGAGACGCATAACGCACTTTATACAGATGTACCCCTATATTGTGAAGTTCGATGGCTCAGTGCAGGAAAATGTTTAGAAAAATTCTTTGCAATGAGAAAAGAGATTTTCCTTTTCTTGCAAGAATATTTTCCAACAAAATGTGATGAATTTCAATTTTTCTTTGAAAATTTAGATTCACTTTGCGAGCTTGCTCTAATTACTGATATGACAAACCATTTAAACATTTTAAATTCAAAGCTGCAAAAGACCGATCAAACCATTTCACAACTCATTAGTCATATCGATTCTTTTCGCAGAAAGTTAATATTATTCAAATATCAATTAGAAAATAATGTTTTTCATTTTTTCCCTTTTTGCCAGATTCTGTTTGAAGAACACGGTACAAATTGTGATTTTCGAAAACAACTAAATATAATCGAGTCCTTAATAGGTCAATTTGATACGCGTTTCAATGACTTCGAAACGTTAAGACAAGATTTGACACTGTTTGAGAATCCTTTCACTGTACAAATCGAAGAACAAAGCCTAGAATTTCAAGCAGAACTTTGTGATTTACAATGTGATTTTTCTTTAAAAACACGATTAGAAAAGGGGATTGAATTCTTCAAAATTTTAGATGCATTATGTTATCCACGTCTCAGAAAGTTTGGTCTTCGAATTTTCTCGATATTCGGATCCACATATTTATGTGAATGCTCTTTTTCTAAAATGAAATTTACGAAAACGGAAAAACGTTCTTCTTTAAATGATGCATCGTTATCCTCGACAATGCGAACTACTTCTTCTAAAATCTTTGTGGATATACCATCCATAGTAGAATCATGCAAACGACCCAGAAAGTCAAATTAACATTTTCATGAAAATTAGTTGCTTCTGTTTCATCCTCATACATTTCTATAAATATTTTATATTAGAGAATGTTGTTTTCCTATCGAGCTACATTTGATCAGCTTCATTATTTTTTAGTGGAATATGCCTACTGGGGCAACCACTTAAAAAAAAACGCATCAACAATAGTACCTCTGAGGTGATGTGGAAAGCTATTATCCATATCGTAATTACAGTATTATTATATAATTGCTTACTATTATATATTATTGCTTATTATATTATTGTAGAATATACACATATGTTAATAATAAAAAATTTAAATATTAAAATAAAAATCATGTAGGAAAGAAAATATTTTAATGATATTTGCCGGAAGATATGCTCCCAGCATACTTTTTGTATCGCGACGCTCCTGGGGCACAGCGTCACGTGGGCCGCTGAATCTCGAGAATTCCGAGCACTGTGTTAAATTATTATAAACCTCAGTCCCACATAAAATCTTTAATTTATGACTTATATTCGAATTCTCAGTAAAATAAGAAATATCCTAAGAAAACCTCTAATTGGACAAGAACACCATCCATTAACATCTAACTCTAAATCATTTGTTTATTACCTTTTTCAGCTGAGCGTTATCTAAAAATATAACTATTGCAACGAACTATTGTTATGCATGAATTAATTATATGCGACATTATATGTAAAATGAATTCAAATTCAAAACGATATTAATATTGTAAAAAGAGACGAGAAAGATATTTTATTTATGAATTACAGCAAATTAGATGTGTTATTTAATAAGAATCAATGTAAACTTATTTTACAATAAGAAACCGATCAATCATATGTAAGGTCTAATGTCATTTCCATCTAATATTAATATTAATATTAATATTATTCCTAACTAATTGAAATGAATAAAAACATTAAAATTATTTTTCTCTCTAACTAAAAAGAATATCGTTCTCACAATAGAATAAGCTTTATCATAGCACCATGACTCATACTTTGCTTAGATCATCCGATTACATTACTTGCGATTTACACTACATACATACTCCACATCAAGAGTCATAGCTATTTTTAGACACACGGTCATCCTGACTCACAACTATAAGCGAGCTTAGACTCCGCATACCTTACCATATAAGGAGTGAACCGTGAATCTTACCATATAAAGAGCAAAACTTGCGATTATCTTATAAGGAGCATTACTCCAATGAATCATGTAACCTACTTTTCTACTATACAGAGTGGGAATATACGGCCCCACTCGTCCCGAGCAAGTGGACTAAACTAAATAGAAAAGTCATGTAACATTTTGCAATGCTCGCAATAATTAACAAGATATTAACGTTTAAAGATAACCGAATACACGCATCCTCCCGATCTATTATTGCCGAAGGTACGGCCTACCGAGCGCACGGCACGCGGGCCGCGAGGAGCGGATGGTCTAGCAGACGCGCCGCGCTGTTCGAGCTTAGAGGCTCGCGAATAAGCCCCGTTCCCCGCACGCTCGATGGGCCGTACTTTCGGCAATAATAAGTCGGGAGGACGCGCGTGTTCGGCTATCTTTAAACGTTAATATCTCGTTAATTATTGCGAACATTGCAAAATATGGTAAAGAGCTTTTCTATTCAGTTTAGTCTACTCTATCTGCTCGAGACGAGTGGGGCCGTATATTTATGCCATCCTGTATAAGAAGATTTTTTTCCTTAAACTTTGCATTCTTGCCACGCACTTGTAGTCTCATTTTGCATTTTGCCAAGAAGGTTTTAGTTATTTAGTTAGAATATTTTTGCCCCATTTTGCAAACGTATATTTCTAAGCCGCGTATGTTTTTACAACTCTCTTTTAAATACCTGATTGTAACCTCAATCTTTTATTCGAAATAAAATAATATCCTCATCATAACTTAAACATCGAATGTTCATCATTTCAATAAAAGCCTGGCATTCCATTCAAAGAACAAGAAAAAGCTGTCTTGTGACGATCAATAATTCCGAACTAGTCTTCAGATGTAGACAGCAGCTAGTTATTTTGGGATTTTAACTCTCTTAACCGAACAAGAAGCGTACCCACAACATCGTATCTAGGATCCCCTTACCACGGATCATTGGACGTGACAAAATATAGATTCTTTATATAATTTGGATATTACTAATACTGTACAAGGAAAATATGTTAAGATTTGTGCGTTACAGAGTGTGTTTAAAATATACAACTGCTGGTCGCAATGCCAAAAAGAAATGTATCAAGTTTAAAAAATAAAGTATAAGATTGCTTTTTAAATATGTTTTGATTTCTTTTCCCGAAATTCATTTTTGAAAAAACAATAGGAGCAGACAGACTTTATTGTCGTTGGCATCGATCCTTTAGATAAAAAAGATTCGATATCGTTAGAGTGCATTCTTATAATATGTGTCAATTCGGTATCCTCCGATCACGTCGCAACAGTTCTTCAAAGTATAATGTATATAAAAAATTTCCATTTTAGGGTGTGTAAAAAAATGTGGAAAGGAATACTGTTTAAAAAAAAGAACTCTGGGCAACGGATGTAGTAGTTCAGAGAGAGCTTCAACAGAGTTCAGACAATTACTAATTATAAGTTCTCCAAGAAAATAAAATATCTTAAGCCATGAACTTATGTTCCATCATCCAATAGGATGAAGCGTGCAAGAGATAGTAAGTTTATTTAATTTTATAAAATATTTGCTTATCTGGAGACACTGGTAGTCTCGGCGCTAAGCTACGCGCAGCGATACTGTGGCTTTACGCGAGCCAGCGAGTTGAGCCAGGGATTGAGATTATTGGATCTCAACAAGGGCTGAACTGATCAGGTTCTTGTGCTCAATCGAATTTGATCAGTTCAGCCCTTGTTGAGATCCAATAATCTCAATCCCTGGCAACTCGCCGGCTAAATATATAATGAAAGAATTTTTATTTTTTTTCTAGGTGCCCTACGAGACGAGATATTGCGATGCAAAGTTCGAATCTGCAACTTTTATTATAATATATTAAGATTAAGAAACGTCATCGTCGCCGGCTGCGGAGTGGGGGATTTGTCCTTTTGGAATTTTTGACGCAAGAGGCAAATGTAACGCTGACAATGCATAGTCACATCACACATGTTTGTTTTCTATGGCTGATGATAAACTAGTGTACACTTTTGGAATTAAAGAGATAGTTTAAATTAGGAAATCCATCACATCGATGGCATAGAGGGACGTAAATGATTTTCTGCTTCTGCAATTACACAAGTTATTAGACTTACTCGACAGGTTTTTACACGAAATAAACGAATCTGGCAAAAAAATATATCGCTTTACCCCATGGACCGAGATACAATATTAATTGTTAAAGTTGTTGATGATATTTAAGTTAGGAAATCTGTCACATCGATGGCATAGAAGGATATGAGAACATGTAATTGAAGCTAGAATAAGTATTTTCTGTTTCAATTACAAATTACTCTGCTTTAAGAACACATTCTTTGCTTTAAGAAAACAAATTATTTTTTATTTTTAGCAGAGTATTTATGTAGAGTATTATACGTTATGTATTTTTGTAAGATTCTATTTACATGTGTTTTCTTTTTTTTTCAAAGCGCATTTTCTCAACCATCGTGTAGTACATCTTCGAAACCTCACTACATGCCTCGTATCTTGATGAGGAAATATGTTTTGATATCGACAGCGTACGAGTTCCTAGACATTAGAATTGTAGGATCTATTAGCAAGGAAGTAATTGCATTGCGTTTTTTTTAGCTCAAAGTTGTACATATAATATCTTCGTCAATAATAAATAAAATTTAAATTTAAAAAAAGAGTTTTAAAGCTTAAAATCTCTATTTTTTAAAGCTTACAACATTTTTAAAGTATATATAAGTTTGGTAATTTTTACATACCAAAAACTCCGAGCTGAAAAAGACGGAAAATTTTCTTCTCACTTTGTGGATTTGTAACGTGCTCAAAACAAATTTCAGAAAATTTTCAACTAGCTATCGTGAAAGCTTGACACTTTCCTTACAAAATGGCTTTTTTTTAATATTACCATTTTTGGTTACTGAGTTATCACGGATTAAATAAAAGGATCATTTTGACTTTAATTATTCATAACTCCATTAAAAAATTGTCGTATCGCAATTTAAAAAAAAAATTCTCAAAGCTGAAACTTTACTCTATCAAGATATATTCATATTGGTTGGTAAAAAAGTAATTACGGTTTTTACTGATAGATGCCTTTTAAAAAAACGCAATTACTTTCTTGCCCAATATATTTCATGTGCAAATTGCGATTGGTGATAATCGAAGCAACCATATGTTTATACTTCATGCTACATGAAAGACGTTTATCGAGAAGCGTGCAGATAGCGATTAATGCAGTCAACAGTCCCATCATTATCATCGATTCAAGATCTACGCGTGCATGCGTGCGTGCGTGCGTGCGTGCGTGTGCATATGTATATGTGTGGTTTATTATTTTTCTTATACTAAAATAGTTTTTCAAAACAAATGTTACGTCCTACAGACGCCACGATTTTTTTTCTTCGGCTCCATGTCGCGACTATGGTTGGCGTCTGCGAGACTCGAGCGGAGCCTTCTGATAACGGTCTGACAGAATTGAAAAGAGGGACCGGACAGGCTCCGCGAAAACTCGTAAATGCCAATCAACCCGGAAGGAATAATAACCTTAATATAGGCCCGAAAAGAGACAAGATTGCAAAAGACATTATAAATGCACCGAAGTCACGCAATAAAAATCTAAGCTTTGTCATCCGAGACTGACTAACAATTTCATCTTAGAAAAACATGCGCCACGTCGCACTTAAAAAATCGTAAAACGCATAGGATAACTTCCCACGGGAGCGTTATCTAAAATCAGACTCGCAATTGACAATGGTAGCCCTGCACGCAAACCTATTTGTGCACGGTAACCAAATAAGCCCAAAACAAAATTAATTTGTCTAATTGTAGGCGCCTACGGCAACCAAAATTCGGTGCTACTGGCAGCTGATGCTTTCATTCAGCGCTTATATGCGGCAGTTTTTATACAGCGCCTGAGCAGCCGATAAATTTTTTTTAATTTGCCGGATCTGTAAAATAAGAAAGTTATATAAATACGTTATAAAACAAATAGATTATTAATTTTAAACATTTTGTACAAATTTCTTTGCAACAATAGCAAACGTATAATTTACAATTATTTTAGTAAACATATGCAGAGATTTAAAATTATTGCAATAATTAAAAAATATTGTAGAACGTACGCTTATGAAGAATTGAAATTACATGCTTCTTTTGTACAATAGTCTTTAGATTATCAAATAATCAGATCAACATATCAAAATAAAATTTATTGATTACAAAATAAGTTATCAATTCAATATGCCTTCTAAAAATTGTTGCTGTTATCCATTCTACAAATAAATCTTATTTATTTATCTGTTTAAAAAAATTAAATCTTCAAATCTTCGATTATTATGATTTTTTTACATAAATTGATTCCTTGCAATATTTGGTGTTAGTTAGGTAATCTAACACTAGGTAGCACATGTATGTTTTATATACGTTTGTTAAACATATCCAATGTTTTATAACCGTTAAGCATCAATAAGAAACGTTTCACCAGAAACGTTTTTACAGAAATAAAATAAATATGTTTTATAAATAAATAGTATATATATAAATATATATTAATATATATAAATATATATTTTTTTTCGAAGAAGAAAAGAACAATGTTCTCTTCATTTCATTTTCTAAAAGTTCATTTTTGTACGAAATTATAAAATAATGTATTTACGTATTTATATACGTCATCAAAAATTTTTTAAATAAAATTCAATAAATTATTATAGAAAATCATTATTTTAATGATTTATTCAATTTTATTTCAAAAAATACGTATGTATACACATATGTGAATATTTTCCCAATCAGCAGACAATGTTTTTTAAATGTTTTTTAAACGTTTATTTTTTATTAATTTTACATTTGTTATGATTTGTTTTCAAAATTCATTAATTTAACGTTTATTAAACATTATTTTACATTATAATTTTTCGTTTAAAATAAATGATTGAAAAAACTATTTGTATGTTTAAACGTTTATTTGACGTTTATATAACGTTAATTTAGAATTTATTTTTTATTTAAAATAATGGTTTGAAAAAACATTTTTTAAACGTTTATTTAATGTTTATGAAATGTTTATTTAACATTAATTATTCATTTGAAATAATAGTTTGAAAAAATATTTTTTGAAAATTTATTTAGCATTTATTAAATGTTTATTTTACATTAATTTATTTTAAAGATTTAAAAAAATATTTTTTAAATGTTTGTTTATTGTTTATAAAATATTTATTTTATATTATTTATTCATTTAAAATGTGATGATAAGAAACATTCATTTCACACTTATTTCAATAGTAAATGTTTATTTCACATTAATTATTTGTTTGAAATAATGGTTTAAAGAAACACTTATTTAATATTTATTAAATCTTTTTTAAACGTTTATATGACGTTTAATAAATGTTCGTTTTTTGTTATTTATTTGTTTAAAATATGATTAAAAAAACATTTATTTAACATTTATTTGCCGTTCATTATAAATATATAAAAAATATTATTTTCTAAACTTCAAATTAAAAAAAACGGGCCGAAATAATAAAATAATCATGAAAGAGAAGTTAATACAATATCATTGCGTTAAGTGTATCATACGAGGTCTGTTCAAAAACTATCGCGAATTTTGTGTTTTTTCAAAAATTATTTATTTATTCATGAATATGTATTTTGTCCCCTTCAAAGTAATCCCCATCAGATATTATACACTTGTGCCAACGTTTTTTCCAATTCTCGAAGCACTTCAAAAAATCATTTTTTGTGATCTTGTTCAGCTCCTCCTTCGATGCCGTCTTTATCTCCTCAATCGTAGCGTAGCGTCGTCCTTTCATGGGCCTCTTCAGTTTCGGGAACAAAAAAAAGTCACAGGGGGCCAGATCTGGGGAATACGGTGGCTGCGGCATCATTAGTGTGTTGTTTTTGGCCAAAAATTCGCGCACAAGCAACGATGTGTGAGCAGGGGCGTTATCATGATGCAAAAGCCAATTTTTGTTCTTCCACAAATCCGGGCGTTTCTGGCGGATTGCTTCGCGCAAATTGCGCATAACTTGCAGGTAATATTCCTTAGGTCCTCAGCAACTTCTCTAACGGTGATTCGACGATTGGCCAATATTTTCTTCACTTCATCAATGTTTTCGTCTGTTGTTGACGTGCTCGGGCGTCCGGCACGCTCTTCGTCGTTCACATCTTCTCGGCCCTCTGAGAACATTTTGTACCACCGATAAACGTTGCTTCGGTCCAAGGTAGCTTCAC
Source organism: Acromyrmex charruanus (assembly GCA_017607545.1). Lineage (NCBI taxonomy): Eukaryota > Metazoa > Arthropoda > Insecta > Hymenoptera > Formicidae > Acromyrmex > Acromyrmex charruanus. The sequence continues at coordinate 3,039,720 of JAANIC010002588.1, forward strand.
CATATGCCACAATCAACATTCGGAATGCATCCGCGCACTTAATTTTGTTTTTCACACAAAATTTGATACAGATTCTTTGATCCATTTTTTGGAATAGGCAAAAATCGAAGACGAGCCAAAACACGTGCAAGCAAAGCAGCTGTCAAAAATTAACTGAACATTCAAAATGGCCGAACTTGTCGGCATAAGTGAGAGACATGAGTACCAACATAACGCCACAAAAAAATTGAAAATCGAATATACATAACCCGCAGAAATTCAAAATTCGCGATACTTTTTGAACAGACCTCGTATATGGACAATAAGAACTGTGTGCATCGATAGTTATAAGTGGCGTGACGGATAAGATTCGAGACTCATAACTCTGAAATCCTAGATTCAAAACCCAGCCGCGGTAAATAAAAATAATTAAAATAAAGTTAGAATTAATAAATAAAATTATAGTTGTCTAATGTTTAGGCACACTGTCGATAAAAAAACATAAATTAAAAAAAATTCTACATTGTTATTTTTTCTAAGTTTAAAAATAATTATGACATTAAAAAATGTTTTTCTATTGTTAAAGAAATGTTTCTTCAAACGTTAAATAAATGTTTTTTAAACGTTAAAAAGATCTTTCTTCAAACGTTAAAATAAATATTTTTTTGATAAAAAAGAGAACTTCTCTCATTATTTTTAACATTTTTAAAAATGTTTTAAAAATGTTTGTTAAATATTTTTAAAAACATTTTTAAAAACATTGTCTGCTGATTGGGTTATTTTAATAATTCTGTGCGAAAGAAAATTTTATCACAGATACAGGAAAAAATGGTATTTTGATCGTTTTTTAATCGGTATTTCGATTCGTTTCTTAAATGTTTTTTATTAAAAAATTTTTCCTTAACATTTTTCGAATGAAAATTTTAACCAATTAGAAACGTTTTCAAGGTTATGAAACATTAAAGAAACATTTGTGAAACATTTTCATAGAAACATTTGTGAAACGTTTTTTAAACGAATATGTACTACCTGGGAAACACCTTCATTTTTTCAAAAAGTTATAAAGACAGGATCTCGCTAAATATTCATCTTTTGATAATCTTGTCTCATTATTTTTATGCACAAAATGAGAACCTCCACTTGAAATCAAATTAAAATGCCTATCCTTGATCTCCCTTCCAACCGAACAATTTTTGTCCGGGACACTTTTCTATAAAATGCTTTATATTTTCGAGACATTTATTAAATACAAATTTTATTTATCAAATAAGTATTTCTTTACAAGTAAAATTTATAAATAGGGGATAGAGGATTTACTTATAAAATAAATAGCAAGAATTTTTAAAAGATTGTATCGATGATTTAAGAGACTGCATTGCTAAAAGCAAACTTCCTACAATTTTTAAATTAACTTTTTACATATGCAAATAAATTTTCTTTATATTAAAAAATTTTAATTGAAAATATGCTACAAAACAAGCATACATAAAATAAATTGTTCGTTTAGAAGTCAGTTTGTTTATTTACATTTCATTTTACTTTTAGTCTTTGCTTTTAAATAACTGAACCTACATATAATCCTTGTTGTTCTTTAACGGAAGCTAATTTCATAAAGCTGCATGCATTATATGAGATGAGGCACTGATGTGATTCATTTATAATAAATCACTAACATCATAAGTCCATTAAGTGACGTGTATTCGATGTCAATCTTAATACGTCATCAAAAATTTTTCAAACGGCATTTATGTATATGTATATATACAGGTATTCCGTAAGTTTTTACCAATCGCTTTTTATGTAGACAGAGCGGATCAAACTGAGTCGAAAAATCCTCTACCATTTTACAATTTTCGCAATGGTTAACGAGATATTAATTACTAAAAATTAATGAATATATTGGCTTTCTTATTAAATAATTTTTTACTGAGATCTATTATCAATCTCACAGAAATAACAAGAGACAAAAATTGTTTAATTTCTTCTCATAAAGTTCTGAGAATTTTTTTAGAATTTTGTAATACCGTATTTTCTCATATTGGTAATCTACCTAAGCAGTTAATAAAAACTTACAGGACACTCTGTATATTTATATTTATAATTTTGAAAGTATGTTTCTATTTGTAACAGCTATGAACAGAAGTCTCATATAGCTCTTGCAAATAGACAAGAAAACATTTACATTATTACAATATGTCGGTCATAAGAGTACGTATTTTAATGTTTTAAAAAAGGGAACATTTTTTTTACTAGACCCATGTTATTGTCTTTTAAATTTTTATAATACTATTATAAAAATTATAATACTATTATATAAGTATAATACTATTTTATAAATCTTTATAAAAAATTTAATCTGAAAGAAGAAACTGTCCAAGTATATTGGGTATGGGAATAAGTTTCCGCCCATTGCGGAAAGATGTCGTTAGTAGCATTGCTCGTGTGTTTGATAGAACGGCAAGACATGTTTTTGAAAGGTGTGTGTCCAAACTTTTGAGCCCAATAGATGGCATTCGTTCGAAGCGTAACAAAGAGTAATTTTTTTTGCGTTGAAGATGAATTTATTCCAAAAAAGCATCATTTGCGGGAAGTTTTACTCCATTATTTTATTTTAAAGAAAAGTGCCGCGGAAACGCATCGTTTGCTCGTAGATATTTACGGTGAGCATGCTCCATCGAAAACTAGTTGTAAAGAATAGTTTCAACGATTCAACAGTGGTGATTTGACGTGCATGACAAAGAACGCGAAGGTGCACCGAAAAAATTTGAAGATGCAGAATTGCAAGCATTACTCGAAGAAGATTCGTGTTTATCGCTCGATAGGTTGGCAAAAGAGTTAAATGTTGATAGATCCACTGTTGGAAAACGTCTACACGCAATGGGAATGGTGCAAAAAGAAGGAAATTGGGTGCCATACAAATTGAAAGAAAGAGACATGGAAAGATGTTTGGTCATCTGCGAGATGCTTCGTCAATGACAACAAAGGAAGGGTTTTCTACATCGTATCGTAACTGGCGATGAAAAATGGATCTACTACGATAACCCTAAACGTTTGAAGGCATGGGTGATGCCAAGTGAACCAGGTCCATCAACCGCCAAAACGAAATATCCATGCTTCGAAGATTATGTTGTGCATCTGGTGGAATCAAAAAGGTATTATATATTATGAGCTGCTCAAACCGTCCGAAACCATCACTGGCGATCGTTATCGGCTACAACTGATACGTTTAAACCAAGCTTTGAAAGAAAAACGACCGGAATGGGACAATAGGCACAACAAGCTGATTCTGTTACATGACAACGCTAGGCCACACGTTGCAAAACCAGTCAAGAAATACTTGGAAGGAGTAAAGTGGGAAATTCTGCCCCACCCGCCGTATTCACCGGACATTATCCCTTCAGATTTCCATTTGTTCCGATCCATGCAGTCGGCCCTTTCTGGAGAACGATTTAATTCTTATGAAGGTATCAAAAAATGGCTTGATGAATGGATCGCTTCAAAAGAACCAGATTTTTTCATTCGAGGAATCCGTTTATTACCGGAAAGGTGGAAGAAAGTTGTCGCTTCCGAAGGAGCATACTTTGAATAAACTCACTTATATAGATTTGTTTAAATAAACACATCTTTTTTTCATTTAAAAAGGGCGGAAACTTATTCCCATACTCAATATTCTAAATTTATATCCAATCTTAAATAAGGCTTTAATTACGCTACTTGTGGAAACTGAGGTCATAAAACAATTTTAATGTTTTCTGATTTGCATATTGCCCAATATATTGTAAATAGTTCATTACAAATTGCTAGCTAGCATTACAATGTTTAAGTGGAAATTATACTAATTCTCAATCAGCATCTTTTATTTTATCAAAAAAGAAGGATTTTTATTGATTCAATTTCTTATGTATTATGTGTTATGCAAAAGTCTTTGTTCCCCAGATGACATACATTAAATAGCTTAAGACGTTTTTTTAAACAGAGATCATATAATGTTTTCTGACCTACATGTTACCTGATATTTTGTAAGTTGCAGTTAAGTTTAAAGCATAAAACGAGAAGCACAAATTAACGCATAACACGTAATGCATAAGAAAATGTATCAATCGTTCTTCGTTTTCATAAAGTAAAGAACTCTATTTAAATGTAAAAGATTGTGAAATGGTTACCTGTGGAAAAGATTGTGAAATAATTGAACACAGAAACGCTTCAGAAGGAAAGTGTACAACTATACTTCGTTATATTAACAAACTTCCTGCAATATTTAAATTGGATTAATAATTTTGAATTCTATCTATCTCGCATTCTTATAAAAAATTTTCATATACAAAAGTGACGCTGCGCGATCCTTACGTAGTATATATTTTTAAACTAAAAGTATATATTATTTAATATTCGCACAACGTTCACTTTCGCATGCAAAAGTTTTTTGTATGAATTCGAAAATTGAGGACCAGATATTTGTTCCTATTATAATGAAGATATAAAGATTCTAGTCTCATGCTCCGATTGATACAAAATTCTTCCAAATTACATTTTTACATACACACATTCTTACATAATTGTGTACACAAATACAGTGCAAACACAAACAAACTCTTACAAATTACATCTTTCTAAATACGCATCCAATCTTGCAATTGCAAGTGTACAGAGAAAAAAGTTGTTAATTTAAGCATTCGTTGAGGTGTTATTGAAAATCACAGTACTCTTAATAGCATTATTAACACAACAAAGACATTGAAAACACTTTTTGATCCAATGGTATATTTTGTTTCTTGAAATGCATTTGCAATATCATTTAAATCATTTAATTAGTCTTTTCATTTAAATAAATTCTATATCAATTTTCAATCACATTATGCATTGTCATGTAATAGCATTATATGGGAAGCTTAGTCCAACAATAACATAACAAAAAGTAACAGAAAGTGATTACCTGATTGGATTAGCCAAAAATGCTCTTCAAAAATACAACAAAAAAAGAATCTCTCTGCGTTTAAATAGATAAAATATTGTATTTAATAACTTGCATAACTAAACATTCAATAATTTTGAATTTTTCTCATCACATTATTCAAACTGAATAAACAATCCATAAATATATCCTACATTTAATAAAGATGCCTTCATAAAGATGCTTGTATTATACAATATAATAATAATGCTTGCATATACATAATAATGATGTTACAGCACATGTGCATCCCAATGCAATAAATGCATTTATAAATGTTATCATTTTTGGAATAACAAAATGTAATGATTTTTTCGTTACTTTTTCATTACTTTTCCAAAAATGATTACATTTATTAGGTGTTGGAATTAATTCGTAGCGTTTTTTTAATGAAAGAATGTTATTTATTTCACATGAGCATTAAAAAATACATAAATAATTAATGAAAGTACTTCCCATCACTTTCTACTACTTTTGACCATCTTTCGGGCAGTGAATGAATACCACGTCGGAAGAACTGTTCGTCTTTAGATGAAATCCAGGAATCGAATCATTTTGTACAATCTTCGTAAGATGTGAACTTCTGCTCGCACAAGCTATGAGCTAATGATCGAAACAAGTGGTAGTCG
>JAANIC010002595.1:0-25965 GCA_017607545.1 Acromyrmex charruanus
AATTATTTTATGTCTAATTAAATAATGGATACAAAATTCGATGCCTATAAATTTATAAAGTTGCATTATTATTTTTCAAAAAACTACGTGCGTTCAATTATTTTTTTAAATAATGATTATTTTTACTTTGCTTTAATTCGGATTCTAATTTAGTTGTTACAGAATCATCGTATATAGATGTACAGTAACTCCTGTTGCATCGAATCTGTGATAAATTCAATAAGCATTTTTATTAAGGTATCGGATGTGTGCTAATTTTATTAATATATTATGTATTATATCTAAGTATATATAGCATTCAAACTTCTGTTTCCTTAAAATGAATAAGTTAAACAGATTAGGATAAATTTAATCCTGTTTGCCTCCTTATTATTGAATATATTATGCATATAAATTTAATATGCATACAAAGATACTTTCAAATGCACACACCGTATACAATGGCCGAATTTTTCAAAAAATTAAGAATATCATGAGGATATAATAGAATATTATTTATTAACAATTATATTGATTGTTTAATGATATTGTTTGGTCAATTTTCATCAAAATCGATTAAAATTTATTGAATTTGTATATATTTATTAGTTAGAAATAGATTATAATTTTTATAATATAAGTATAAATCATAGAAAAACAAAATATTAAATAAAATTAAAATATATTAAATTTTTTATTTACTGCTCTTGTTCGAATTGGCTTATGATATTCATATATCATCAAGTACACTGTCAACGAGAAATAAGAAAATAATTATAACTATCATAATTTAACTATAATTTACAGTCATTTTTTGGGGACTTTTTTTGCGGTGCTCCTAATAAAAATAAATTGCTGAAATTATTTAAAGCTCTATTAATTGATCAATTTTAGTTATCAGTAATTTCAGCGATTTATTTCCATCAGGGGCACCATAAAAGATGGATATTGTTGTGTAGTTTACATCCATTTCTTCAAAGGACGGTAATGCGCGGGAGCATTTTGCAGTTATAAGAAAAATGCCTTCATGTCCTTTTTCAGGTTTCTCTCTGGTAAAACTTATTCATTAGATATTATGTTCATTGTATTATAATATTTTAAACGACGGATTTGTTTCGACTTCTGCATTACTTATTCAATCAATAATTCCCTTACATTCTTAATAACAATAATAACAATAATGTACACCTAACAATAAATTCACACCTAACTGATAAAAAATTCAAAATTAAGATACATACGTAAGATTCATACTTTAATCAACATTTGAGAGCATTTTTTATTTATTTTTATAAGATTTTATCATCTCTGTTACCACACAAGTAGAATAGAAAATGTATTGTAATTTTGCTGTGTCACTACAAGATAGCAGCACTAGTATTTTCTAACAATGTGGCGGTAGACACACATGTAGTTCAAATCATTTAATAGAAAGGCTATTATATTGTATATTAATAAAAAGGCAGTTTCCTCAATTAATAGACTTTGCAACGGTCATATACCTCATTGATAGCAAGCTTGTTCAGTTTTCCAGTAATTAACTCGCCACTCTGTTTAATTTGTAAGACGGTGGTTTTAAATCATGTTTTTTGGGAGAGATTTTGAAACGGACTTTGAATAGCACTGTAAAGTGTTACGAGAAATAGAGATAAAGGATTTTCTTTATGAATATGTACCTCCAAACGTTAATTTCAAATTACAAGTTTGTTTATGACGTCCAAATAGATTTAAAGCAGTTAGATGTAGGACAATCTTACTTGATATTTTAGAAAGACATTTTACTAGAACGGGACTCGTGTACCTCTATCTGAAGTTATGACCAAGCGAACTATCGAGCTGTGTTTATTTAATCTGTGAATACGTGAGCTCTTAATGATTGTACTTATAATATTTTTTACTCGATAACAAAATATGTAGCGAGTATCATGTGTAATGAGCCGTCATTAGAGATAGTAAGCCACAAATAAATAATTGACAAATCGGGACCACAGTCGGGAGAAATAAACTTTAATTTAGATAGCGTCATTTAAATTGTAAGTTTAATATACAAATAAAAAGTTTATCTATAAACTTAAATATAAGCCAAATGATCTAGCAATAATTTTGATTTTTCATTCATATCGTAAATGTGTTACCAACAAATTATAACATATAATTTTTTTTAAGTGTTATCAATATATACGGCCGTAAAAATAAAAATATAATGTGTACGATATTATCATGTTATAAAATATTACAAAAATTTATACACTTACATTAAAACTAATATACTATCACTATAAAATATTATATATAATATGTAAAATATACTATTATTATTTATAATTTTTCGTTTTCTATAAAAATATATTTATATCATTACAGANCGAAAACATTGCACGCAGACAATAAATTAATGATAACATAACAGTGTAAAACAGTAAAACTGTAACATGATAGAGGATAAATATAATATAGTACGCTTTACACTATAATATCTACTAATTTATAATAGTATGAAATATAAAATATATTTAATAGTACACAAGAAGGGCAAAGAGTCAGTAATGTATAAAAGAATTTTAATTTAAATAAGCAAAATTCATATAATTATACAATAAAAAAATTTAATTTAATAATAAAATTTAATTTAAATAAGCGAAATTCATACAATAATTGTAATTGTTTTATATGAATTTTGCTTATTTAAATTAAAATTCTTTTATACATTACTGACTCTTTGCCCTTCTTGTGTACTATTAAATATATTTTATATTTCATACTATTATAAATTAGTAGATATTATAGTGTAAAGCGTACTATATTATATTTATCCTCTATCATGTTACAGTTTTACTGTTTTACACTGTTATGTTATCATTAATTTATTGTCTGCGTGCAATGTTTTCGATTATATTTTTGTTCTTTCATGTATTGGATACATTTTATGCGTGTCGTACTCGAACGATTGTATCAAGCGGAAATTCAGGGCGGCCCGTCGGTTCCGGCTGCTCGCAATGCTCAGGTCACCGTGAGATCCGGGCGGAGAATCGGTGGAAGGATCAAAAGTGAGGGAAATGTCGGTCACTGGGCCTCACTTCTCTCGACGATGAGCATTCGGTGCCACGCTCGTGCTCTGACTCGAGTACAAGTCGGCTCGTGCTTAAGACACCTAGGAAGTGCACGATTCATTTAGCGAATGATTCCCCTACCTCTCCGTTGTGTTCCTCTTTTCTACTGTAGTACTCATTCTCTAACATTCCTCACTGTAGTACTCATTCTCTAGAATCTCTAGCATTCCACCGCCTATATGAATTCAACATCCAGACCGACACGTGCATACTGTGCTAAAGAATTTTTTTCCCATGCCATTAATATAATGCGTTCTCTTTCTTTCTACCTTTTACTGGATTCTACCACACGCAACAAAACAAAATGCGAATAAAATGCGTTGTATTCAACGTCTATATGAGAATCACCGATATTCATTTTTAATAACGGCTTTTTTGAGCGACCTGGATTCTTCTTTAGTGGAAGTATCGCAGTAATAATGAATTCATAGTCACAAATAAAAATCTGTCCTCAATTTTTTTAATGATTATTTTAAAAAATTTGTTCCAGAATTATCTATTTATTCAAATGTATAAATTAGCGCTGGAGCAAAGTAAATAAAGTTATTGAAACTCTTTATTAAACGTGATCGCTTGAGTTTTACATATTCTTTAGAAATAAATATATCCTTGCTTCGAAAACATGTTCGATTTTTATAATATAGATTCTTTTTTTTTCTTTTCTTTTGTACATAGACAAATAGAAGTCTTACATGTAATTCAATGGGAAACAAATTTTTACGAAAATCTGAATTCATATTCGGCCTTCATTAAATAACAAGCATTTATTATAATTATACTCGCGCAATTTTAATCCTATTTTTATTATTTTGTAATTAATTTTATGATTTAATCACAATTATCGATATATAGAAATATACTGGCAATCTACATTGTGAGAAAAAAGCGAAATATTGAGTAAGCAAATCTGACATTTTCTTCAATATTTTTACTAAATGTAAAAAATTTGGCTGTGATGATGAAATATATATTTATATGAAGCATATCTCAATTAATTGTAAAAGATAAAATAGATGGTTTATTTGCTAGGAATAAAAGTGTATTTTGTTATTTAAATAAGGATTTATTTCAATAGAATAAATATTAGGTATATCGAATGAATAAATTTTTAAATATCTTTCTAAGTGTAGTATCGAGAATGTCCGATATGTGTAAAAATCATCAGTAACATTTAACGCGTTCGAAAGCACGAGAGAAAGAAGCGTAAAAGCACGTGTTTGCATTTCATTGTGCAGTTTTCACGTCGACGCGGCGCGGCGCGATTCAGCTTAAAGTACTGCGAGTACCGTAAAGGTGAATAAGCGGGTCGCGCGCGAGCATCGAATTCCTCGTTTACCAGTCGGCATCGTGTTAATTTTCAACATACTCGCGCCTTAATTACACCAACAATTTATTCAGCGAAATAAAAAGAGTAATTAAAAATTATCAAGACTTGTCAAGAGAAACGTGCGTGTCGTCTTCGCGTCGATCTATGTCGCGTTGACCGCGTGGCAACAAGAAAGATATTTGCATCTGGCTTGTAGAAGATGTAATATATGTGCTATTAATATCTTTATATTTATAACACATTGATTATTAACAATTAAAATTCGTATTAGACTGACGAGAATAAATCAATGAAGAAAAATAAACTTATTTTCGGTCAAAGTGGAACTTAAGGGCTTAAATAAATTAACATCAAATTATTAATATCTCTCTAAGATGCTTATTGGCATCAAACATTATTAAATTACTTATCAATTTAATATGTGACATTATTACTCTAGTTCTGTTTATAATAGTGTTCAAGACCGAAGAAGTTTTGGTGCTCGATTTATAGAATCGGATATGTATATGTAATATAAATTTATTCTGAAATATTTAAGTTTAAGATCAACTAAAAATAAGTTTATTTTTCTTAATTGACATTAATTATCGTGTGAGCAAAATTAATATTGAATTAATTTGAATTTAAGAAATATTTTTGTATAAATCATAACATTTTAATAACAATTAAAACGGTAAAAGAGATATTAATTAAAAAGATGTCAGATCAAGAATATTTTTATTAAACTGTGAAAATATCTCCTGTAGCGATCTGAAAATACGTTCATTGTTTTAAGATGTAAGTCTTAAAACGTTGTCTTTATAAAATTATATCAAAGCGGATTTTATTTCTCAAATGTTCATAAAATTTTCGTATCTTTTTGTGGAGCAAGAATTTTGACCGAATTCTACATAACAACAACACTTTTATTACAATCGAATTTAAAATCGCAGTTAAAATGTTATCTAAAAATCATATCCTCACTTTTTCTCTTCCTTTTGGTTTCTCTTGCGACCGTGGTGATGAATTTCCCGAGGAGAACAGTTTAATCGGATGTTGGAACAGCATCTTTTCCGATATTACAAGTGGAATCTCGTCGCACAGTGCTCCTGGATAATTCGTTCGCATCGATTAATCCATCTCGTTTATTATTGACGTGGTCGCGTCGCGGTCAGGACACCGCGCATTTCCGGGTTTGTGCAACGGCAATTCAACTGACTAATAAGCGTCTCGTTACACGAAATTCGCAGCCGTTATCATTAAAGTGCGAATTTATTCCGGATAAGAGTCCTAATAAAATTTCGGTATAAAATAACAATGCAGACATGACAACTATTTCATAATATTAAAATGGACCAAGAAATTCGACAACAAAGTGTCACATTCGGACAAGATGGATCTTATTTAACAACGCTACTCCTTATTACTTTTTTTTGTTAGACTCTTCTTTTTTAAATGTAGATATCCGTTGCGATCGTTCAAGTTAATTAAGTTTTACTATTTCTTGTTAATACAATTATTTAAATTAAAAAAAAAAGATGAACCAAGAAATTCAACAACAAAAGAGTGAAGAAAGTATTCGGAGTGAATTTCAAGATGAATTTTATCTAATAACGCTATTCGAACTTTTGTAAGATTCTACTTTTTTAAATGTAGGTATCCGTTGACGATTGTTCAAGTTAGTTATCTTTTACTTATTTTTTGTTAAATTATTTGAATTAAAAATATTATAATTAAACCGATTATAATTAATTGATCGCAAAGACAAGGACGCGAGCAATACTCAGGCTTGCGCGGTTAATTTTGTCCCAACATCTCCTCTCTTTCATCCGCCGAAATTAATCCTCTTTTCGTGATTGATTTCGATCCCGACATCGCGCGACGCGACGCGCCGTCGGTGATCGTGTCGTCAGTAGGGCCACAGAATTCTAGAAGGGGGTCATCATACGAGGCCGTCGAGCGGCGGGCCAACCGAGAGGCGAGAACCAGTATACCGGTGTCGTTCTGCGCGGACTGAACGGAAGGAGCGAGAGACGCGCGTCGGAAGATCACACGAGAGAGCGACGTCGTCGTGCCGTTGTTCGTAAATAAACGTTACGCAGTCGTGACGCGTTGCCGCGCGGTGCTGTCGCACGGATTTTTTACGCGGAGTGCAACGCGAAGGTTTACATCGAAAGGATTGTGCACGGGAGTTCCGGCTCGTCGGCATCGTCCTCGGGAAACGGATACGACTACGATCGCGAGGTGAGTTCCGACTTTTAGTGCGGGATAAATGAAGATAACCGTGAACGATTCTGAGAATTTTCTTGATTTTTAAACGTTATTGCGCACAAAATTTTTGCAATATTTTTGTGTGTATACGGATCTTTTAATGACATTTTCACGATATTTCCTATTTATTTTGTAATGTCTTGTTTATGTCACATATTGATGATATTCAATGCAATTCTTTCAATGTATTTGTGTTTTACGTATACTACTTGTTATTTGTTTTTTTTTATTTTAAATTGATAAAAGTGAATAAATATGTTTTCTATTATTACGTAAAATTTACACATGACAGAATTATTGAGATAATAATTTTGTAGTTTATTGAAAGCTAGAAGAATTATTTGTGAAAAGTAAAAAGAAATGAATTGGCTGTTTGTTTATCAATAGTTCTATCAAATCATCGTTGTATTTTTTCTGGAAAAATACATATTGTTGCATGGAACTAATCGATTGTTTGGTATATTTGATATATTTGGTTGGGTAACATAAACGAGTCAATTTTTCGTAAAAAAAAAAAAAAAATTATAAAGCATCGGTAACTTTCTAGCAGAGATTTATTCCCAACACGGCGAAAAATTCTTCTTTCTCATCACGAGACGCTCGCTGATTTATTTATGAGCGCGGAGAAATTCTTTTCCCTCCTAGAGAATACTTTCCAGGCCGCGATTAGAATGAGGTTTAAATGGATCCATATTCCACGAATAAGGGAAATATCGGAAAAACTTTATCCTTTTTCTAAATGGCTCGTGTTTAAATCGCGCTTCCGGAGTGAAGCCTCGATATTCAGCTTGCCACTGTACGTATAAAAGTTTACGTTTCAGTTTACGTGCTCATATTTCATGGAATATACAGGAATACAAAGAGAGTTACTTGTTGTTTAAACAAATGAATAGTAAACTGCGCGTTTTGATATTTATGAAAATAGCAGGATTGAAACAACGAGTTTCCATTGTTGTATGTACTTCTAACTTTTCCAACGCTTAACTAGAAAGTGACGAATCCGAGATTTTTTTATAACCATTATCCGTTACCACATACACACACACACACAGTACATCGTAATCAAACATTATTTCCTGCATTTTTGTGGTAAAACTCTTCATGTAAAGTATGCATATATATTACACGCATCGCTTAACTTAAAAAGTTCAGTTATTTATTACGGACTCTTGAAGCAAATTCTTTACGATTTCCTCACGCAATATTACTATGAATTACATTAATTTTTTTAAAATACATGTAATTTAATAGAGTTTCACCTAATTCATGGAAAAAAATATTATACATTTATGCGTTTTTCGTCTCTGAAAAAAAGATGCATAAATTTTATTTTTATATGTTATGTAATTTATCTGCATTTGCAGAATGTCATAAATTTTTTTGATAAATTTTTACGCAAGTCGTTTTATTGTGCCAGCACAGAAAATAAAGATTTGTTAAAACAATCAAAAACTTCACGATTTTATAAATCTGCAGTCATAATATACGGACAGCTTCAAATTTTCTATGTTAAAATAGCAAAGTTATAGAACTAATAAAGTTAGCGATTGTAATTATATTTGTTGTAATAGGACAGCAAGTTTTTTAATACAATAAAGATAACTTTCTATAAAAATCAATCCAATAAATAGATCAAAATTTTTAACAAAACGTGCTACCTAAGATATCTCATACTTTTGCTGCTAATGAAGAAAACTTTAAAATTACATTAAAAATTTTCATTGTAGCAAAAAATCCGTTAAATTATACTGATAATTATTTGCAGACATGATCTCTTTCTTATCCATCAAATCTTCTTAATTATAGATGCTGAACTCGCACAGCAAGCTTTAACTTTGCTGGACTATTCAATCTATTTTTTTCGTGCGAGTCGACTAATTCTCCGTGTAACCCGTTCGCGCGTATTATACTTTCTAAAGCAGTGGAGGAATGCGATACTCGTGTAAACGCACGTTTTCCCGAACCGTGCCCTACCCGTTCACGCTCGCGTGTGTGCATTTGCAGGTTGCACCGCTAAGAATTTTCAAATAGAGTGCGTCGTCACGTAGCGGAATCTTTGCCTCGAAACACGACAGAGTCGCCGTTTGTTACCGCGTTGTATAACGTTTTTTGTTTCCGTGATATCCTCGTCCTCGTACATCGCACGACGCGGACGTGAAAGCAGTTTCTTTTTTTTTTCTTCACGCGTGCTCGTTCCATCGCTATTCCGAGAAACTTTCGACTGAGAAAACACAGACATGCTCAAACTTGCGAGCATTAATATGTAGTAACCGAATTAAATTCGTCATAATGTGTTGTAATGTGTTCCGCAACACTTAGATAGAGTGAAAGGTTTTATTTTCGTAATTTTATTTTAACAGTTTTTATTCTAGTTCCATTGATTTGATCGATAATCTTACTTGTACACAGCTTTTGCAAATTCGAATCTTTCCCAAGAAATACACCAAGTCAAGAGAAAGTCAAAATGACTATTTTGACGTCATGAAAGTTTCTTTATACAGAAGTTTTTCTTTATATAGGAGATGATCAAAATGATGATTTTTTTTGTTACAAAACTTGACAGTTTATTGATGTTGAGAATCAAAATAAAATCATTTTGATATTTTAATTTTTATATGTTCCTTATTCTCTAAATTTCTCTTGGAATAAAATCTCATTCCGAAAGAATTAAAATACTGCCACTATTGAAAAATTTGCACTCTTGAATAAAAGTGGCAAATTCTTATTCTTTTTTTTTTGGGAGTGAGATTCATTCCAAACGAAAGAAATCTCACTCCAAAAGTATAAAATTTTTCCTAAAAAGGAGTGAAAATCTGCTACTCTTATTCAAGAGGGCAAATTTTTCACTCTTTTTAAATAATGGCAGTATTTTTACTTTTTTGGAGATTTCAATCCAAGAAATTTAGAGAGTGGGTTTCGTTTCTTAACTATTTGTAACACTTCTGTATTGGCTGTTCAAAGAGAATAACAAGATGTGACGTTTCGATCGACGAAATGAAGTATCAAAATTTTGGTGAAAGGGAATTTTTCAATGCTTCTCTGTGCTCTTCTGCAGCAATCTGCAGTACTTTGTAGTCGCCTGGCTGATAACACCCGTCGCGTTACTTTCAAAAGCACACAAAGAATTTCCAATAGCGTTGCGCGAGGAAAATAGCGGCGCGCTCGTAACTTCCGACAGGAGAGAACGTCGGTCTATATCCTTTATGCTTCTTTCATTTTTTTCTTTTGTTCACAAGCCGGCTTCGAATATAGAAAATTTTAAATATGATTTGTTGCCTACAGTCCGCTTTGACGGCGATAAAATAAAAATTGAAATTGAAAGTGCCTTTTTCTATTTCGATCGCTCACTACAGCTCCTCCACTTTCGAAGACTTCATGTAATATTAAAGAGATGAAATATATGTATGTAATAAATCGATATATAGGGAATATTATTTCAATTATATTTTTCAACTACA
Source organism: Acromyrmex charruanus (assembly GCA_017607545.1). Lineage (NCBI taxonomy): Eukaryota > Metazoa > Arthropoda > Insecta > Hymenoptera > Formicidae > Acromyrmex > Acromyrmex charruanus. The sequence goes on from JAANIC010002595.1 coordinate 10,125, forward strand.
TTATATTGAAGTTTAATATTTATATATTTTCTCTCAAAATATAAAAAGAAAGCCAAACAAATTTTTTTAATATTTTGGTGATTTAAATTTAATAAGTTTCTCAAACTTTTGCAAATTTTAAAAGATTTTGTTGACTTTGCATCTGATATAAAATGTCTGATGCAAAAATTTATGCATACAAATTTTTATGCATACATACAAATTTTGAAACAAAGATTGTTGATTTTTTTAAACTATTGATGGTGATGCGATGTTATAGAAAACATTACGATGTTTTTGGAAAAAAGGGACTCGATCGAATGAAAGAATTTCTCTGGCGTTTTGTCCCGTGGGAGAAAGCGTCCACAGGTAGAAATCCATGGGTCGTCGTCGTTGGTTTCGGTGCAACGTCGACCGAAGCCAGTAGTCGGTAGTGATTTTTATCTCGTGGTGGAAAAGTTTTCTTTTTCTTGCATCAACTCGCGCGTCCCGACTTTGTATGCACTTTGGTTTCCGTCACGGGGATTACGTGACGATAAAACAAGATAGTTCACACGCTCTACGAAAAAATATGTCGTATTCGAATGCAACATCTTGTGGGAATCACAATTGTTATTTCGATTAAAATATGTGGAATCGAGATAAAACTCAAATTGCTTTAAGTAATTTTATTTATTTGTTTATTATATTCACATTCTGTGTTATTTATATATACTATTAATTCAAACATAATACGCGAATTGTTGTTACAAAAAAGAACATTAGTACAGTGTTTTGAAAAAACACACGCGTGAGACAGTATAATGTCTTTTTTCTTTCTTTGTCATTTAGATTTTTGTTTTTTCAAGGAACGCGATTTATTCCACAATTTATATTATTTGATCTTGTGATAATGTTATCTTGAAATTTATTTTTTGCTTTTCTCTTCTCTTCTCTTTTGTTTCTTTTATAGTGGAATAATGTATTTTTTAAAGGAATAATACATAAGTTCTCCCCAAATTTCTTATATTATTTTTGTATTATATTTGGAGTAGCAAAACTGATGTCTCTCTTGACATACGACTGCTTCACATTATTAAGCTGTCCATCATTTAAATATATCGAAATATGCAAAATAATGTATAAGATACAGTCGTGACTAAAAATATTAAGCACTTTATTATTTACAGTTTTAATTTAAAAATTGATTTATGTAACATTTGCTGTTATAAATTATCCTTTGTTTCAAGAACTTTTTTGATTTATGCATAATGCCTGTAATAGATAGCAAAATAGATAAAAAAAATTCCAGATAAATATAAATGTCTAATATTTTTGGCCATCGTTGTATGTAGAATATAATTGTATCTATTTTAATTAATTCAAGATTAAATGATATATATTGCATTATTTTCTTAAAATACCTCTTTTTTATATTTTAAAAAAATTTTGTATCTTTTTAATTAGTTTTTTTTTATTCAGGTCTCTCGCCTATATTTATTTGAAATCCGGTTCTGACAACCAAACATCCGTTACAATTTTCATTACAGTTTAGCTTTGTGAAGAGATGACACACTTCCGCGCGGTTCCAGCCGAATAAAAATTTGCAGCGGTGCACAAAAAACGACCCGTCCATCGAACCGTTCTATCGCACGTTTACTCTTCCGGCCGTTTGTATTCGGGAAACGCGATCTGGAACGCACATCACCCAAAGGTATCCGTATAATCTATCAGTAACCTGCTGTGGGAAATTGAATGTTATATCAGTGTGCTAATCAGATCGGAACGACCAGCGCGACGGGCTGGGCGGCCTACAACGCTTCTTGCTCACATCGATTTACATGGATGCATCTGCCTTTACAAGATATCCAAAAATCAATGAATATTAATTTCAATCACATTTTTTTTTTGGTCAATTTGGATATAATTTTTTCTTATCGAAGATTAAGAAAAATAATCGTTTAATGAATTTTTCAATTTTTAATCATATATTTTTTTGCATATTTTATAACTAAACTTTGAATTAAAATGCTATTATTGTTATAATTAAATGTCGAATCTCTGTTAAATAATGTTTGTTTAAACTAAAAAAAATAATGTGACTTCAACATTTATTATTTCTTTCTGAAGCTTGGTTTGCCACAGTCGCTTTAATTGTTAATTATTTAAGAGTTTGACAGTTATAGACGTCTTGACATTTTCCTCGATGGAAAATCAATTCCAAATCGGGTAAAGAATTTCTATTGAAGATATCATTCTATGTAAATGTGCTCAATCATCATTATATATTTAAACCGAACAGGATTGAACTCATATCGATTATATCTCCGTGCAAGGAGAATCAATTCTAAATTTTCATTCAGCAAATAATAGAATTGGATAAATTTTGCCTTACAATATGCTCTTTTTCAACAGCTTTTAAATTTTCCATTATTACCATATTAAAAATGATTTTTTTTTAATTCAAATTCTTTAATAAACCTTTTTCTTATTGTTATGTACTGACTATTTAAAAAAGAAGAATAAAAAATTTATGAATAGAACAAGAAATGATAAATAAGTATATAAAACATATTGCACAGAGTTTCTAATTTTAGACTAAATTGTAAAAAATATTGTTGGAGTAGAAAATATATATCTTCAATGTTTTTACTCGTTTTGCAATATTTAGTCTCAACCAACTGATAATAGTTTTATTTTACTTTGTACAAGTAAATTGTTTAATGCTTGAAAAAGCATGTTTCGATGTCAATACAAATTTCTAATAATAATAAATAATAAATAATAAAAAGTACAATGCAAGCTTAACACGAACTTGGCGCGTTACGAAAAAAATTTATATACGAAACATATATGCATTATTAATAACGCGATAGAAAATTATAGACTACGTTGGCTGCCATTTTGGCTGCTGCAAGATCAATGTATGCTGTTCTCAGATATACTGTGCAATTAAAAGAGATAAATCGCGTACGTAATTCTAAAGAGCTATCGACGAGGCTCCTCCTTATTAAGTATGCGATGTACGTTCTTCCATATATTCATTTTGCGTAAGATTTAACGTGCCTCCGCCGGATTCTGACAATTACGAGAGGCCCGTCTCTGGTTTGTGGTATTCGCCATAAATTCGAACTTTAGAGGATCACAGAAGAGAGAGAGTCTTGTTCTAACCCTCGGTATTTGTACATTCAATTAAATATTTTATTTAAATGTATCGTAAACTAAGCTGAGAAATGTTTTTGTGAGCAGGGTTATATTTTCAGGGGTACTATTCAGGATTTCGTGACTAAGTCGCACAGTTTGAAAGAGAAGCTGTAGCTCTGTCTTATTCCCATTCGTAGGCGTAAATATTGCAAAGGCTTAAGGGGCACGTTTTAAATGAAACCAACGAACGAATATATAATATTTTCGAAGATATAAAGAGTTTATAGAAAAGAAAGAAGAATAAAGAATAAATTTCTTTATTTAACATAAATAAAGAAATTTATTCAACTTAACATAGGTTTCCATTAAAGCATATAATTAATAATGAATTTATATTGTTGAAAAAAAGAAATAAAATAAAAAAATATATGCATAATTTTGAAAAAATATACAAAACGCAAGTGAGAAAAAGAAAGTGATAAACAATATAGAAATGAATAAATAATATTTATCGAATAAGACAAAATTTTCTAAGAAATTGTCTAATTCTCTAAAAATAACGTGACAATAATTTGAATAAAAACATAAAGTAACATTTGTTATGAGATATGCGATAATTTTTATAAATTGCATATAAATGTAATAATGCTGCAATGATTCAATAGAATCGAAAGAAAGCACCGATGTCATTAAACAAAGGAAGCTCGAGATAATTTTCGCGCGTAGGTAACAGTTTCGGTGCTACTATGCAGTCATTAGGCAAGTGCACTTTACGTTTGAGTGCGCAATTTCCAGGGTGAAACATCAAAACTATTATTATTCGAATAAAATCGTCGCTTAATTCGACGATATTAATCGAAGAAAATATAATAAATTTTTGAAAATTTACACGCTTTAAAAATTAAAAGCTCTTCATGAGTTTTGTGTGAAAAATTACACTCTTCAAAAATTAAAAGCACTTCTCGATTAATATAAACTATTGTGTTAAACTTTGATATTTTTTCGTATTTTAATTTGTGTAAGTACCATATTCAATTGTTGTTAATGTCAATACTGATTTAAAATTGATGCTACTTTAAAATTAATTATGTAGAAATAAATTTTAAATGCCATAAAATTTCATGAATTTTGCATATTTGAGGAAGTTTCATCCTGATTCATTAAAAAGTCCCAGGTTATCCAGTAACTCAATAATGAAATATTTACATTTAATAATAATATCAAGTAAATGCCAATCTGCAAATAGCAGTTATTTGTTAACATTGTTGCCATTAAAACCACATATTGATGTTTATTACATGACCATGCCACATATTATTCACGAAGAATGTAAAAGGATACAACGCTCGATGTTCTGTTTTTCTTCTTTTCGTGTCAACAGATCAAAATAGCCTATTCATTAATTCCGGTATGCTCGATTCGGCTTCGACTTCTTTTCTTATTCACACAATTTCGACGATTGACGGCGAGATTCTTCCCTGGAAGAGGTCTTCCACCTGCCTCCTTTTATAGGCAGCTTCCTTTTTTTTGTCTCCTCTTTTTCTCACCGAAAGTGTACCGACGATGACGCATTTGGGAATCCATATGACACGTCGTGACACAATAGAAAGTTAAAGGCTAAGATCCGGAAGGAAGACGCCGATGACGACGAGTGACCCACATCCGGAGAATCAACTGTGAGAGAGTAGACACATGCAGTCGCTTATATGAATCATTGAAGAAAATATCACTAATCGAGTAGAAACTCGGTGCTGGAGATGAGAGTCGAACCGTTCGATAACCAATACAGATTGAAAAGCGTGGAGAACGCACTCTAGACCGTAATGAAGCCCGTGATTATTTAGTCTTCTGAATTCAATTGCTTGTTCAATGATGATTATTACATTCGACGTATTACATTTCATTCGAATAATATTTCAAATATTTATCGTCTCATATTCTGTGTATAATATTATTACATTATATTGTGGTGTTTACTCTCTCAAATATGCAAACAGGGCAAAATTGTTTCATGCTGCAAAAAGACTGACGATTAATTATCTGACTATGGATCGACTTCCTCACTTATTCTTTTATTGCCAGAAATTACAATACATTTAATTCATAATGTTAAATTATAATCAATTTGAATTATTTTTAATCATTTCTGCAACATGCCACTGCTTTTATTTAATATGCCATAATTTAAGTAAAACAATTTAACTTTGGAAAATTATTATTCTCTTTTAAATGCATACAGTTTTTTATTTACTTTGAAACAAAATAATTATAGAAATAAATCGATTTATATTTTGATACACGTGAAAGTTAAAAATAACAAAATGTTATTTAGCTCAAGGAATTGGATTATCATTACTTTTTGCAATCTAACAATGTAACTGTGACTGAAAAATCCAATACGACGGCGGTCTGATGCGCTTTTTCTAACAGCTCGATAAATCTAATTTTAAGGTTGAGAGAATTCATCTTTTCTTCTATTCTCTTAACTTTTAAAAATACGGAGCTATTATTGCATTTAATTCTTAAATCATATATTAGAATCATATTTTATGATCTAAAACGCGCGTCTATTTTAATCAAATTTGAGTTTTGGTTCTATTTTCTTATCCCCTTTATTTTTAATCTCATAAATAATTAACAAACTTTTAAATAAAATGAAGTGAATAAAGTGAATAAATGTTAACGAAAACTTTCTCGCTCGATCGAGCTCGTTCTCTTATTTAGGTCGATGCGAATATGTCTGTCTTTTATCTTTCATGTTTTCATAAAAGATAAAAATTACGTCTTTTCCCATTCAGCACAGATTATTCCAAAGATCGATATTTCAAAGATCGCAACGATGTTGCTACCAGCTTCTGTGCTGCATGGACTATCTTTAACCATTACATTCTTAACAGTAAATTCTTTTGCATAGTTGCGGGAAAAAAATTGAAAAGCGGCTGTATCGAAATAAAATCCGGGTTATATTCTCTCCATCTCGATTGACGTCATAAAATGAAAGTTCAAAAGAATTTCGTTGATGATTTTTGAAATAGAGAAACGTTTCGCGTTCGTTAACCACGTTTATCGCAACGCGTAGAAATCACGTCTCCGTCGATCAACAACAGACTAATGATTAATCTGGCATAATCTGGATGCGATTGCTCCATGTAATTGCCATCACGCATCAAGAAGTGGCATGGCGTTACGGCCATACCCCGCTATCGTTGCATTATTCATGTCTCTCGGCTACACCCTAAATTCGAGGACTTCCCAGAGGATGTAACCGCCGCAACGCACCGGTAATTTCACCGTCGAGCAGCCTTGCCAGCTATCGCCATATAAATCACGAAGTACGGTGCATTAAAGACGATCCCGTGAGGGGAGAGATAGACTTCTTTGCATTATAGAGTTTAGAATCGAAAATGACATTTAAAATATTTATCACATATTCACAAGTATAATTTTCAACGGTATTGATTATGCAAAGCATTCATTCCAAACAATATTAATTATCGGAATTCTTATTTTTTTAAATCAGATATTCTGAAGTATTAAATCAATGACCTAAATGTTATTAGTTTATGCAAACTAATATTACCAATGTATGATAACAATGTTATTATTAATGACAATAATGAGTTCATATTCCTATGTACAGTAATAGCAGCGACATTCAATATATCACAATTAGACAATATATTGACCTTAGGATTGTAATTACACTGACGGTAGACAAGAGACGAGTTGCTATGATTCTTTTACTTTTATTTTTAATTACGAGTCGCCTCCGAGGAACATCTCGGGATGATTACGACGGGCGCGGCCTGGATAATCGCTGCGATGAAAAGAAACGATACGTCGCAGCCAGGCTTGTAACGACACATAAAAAGGAAAAGACGAGTAAAAGGAAATGAAAAATGGTTGGACAATTCGTAGATCTAAAGTCGACTTCGGCTCATGAATAACGTAAGAGAGAGCGCATTAGAATATTCCCCGCGGCATAACGAATAAGGAGACATAACTTCCATTGTTATTCTCCAGGTTTTAAAGGGGAGGGCACTGACTTGCGTTGACTACGAAAAAGAAGGAAAAGTTCCACGTCGAATAATGATATTTTTCGCGGAGATGATGCACTTGAAAGAAAAGTCAACGCGAAATCGTCATCTATTTATTAACAGTGCATCGCATTAAAGCGAAGGACAGAGTTCCAGTCTGTTCTCGTTTCGAGAGAAGGGAAAATGATTGTGTGGGAGTACAAGCGCGACTCCTACAGCACCGTAATTAGGATTCCTATCCGATTATCGCGACGGCTGGAGGTCGTATTTTAATCAAGACGCAATTGTTACTGTTCCAGGTAATAGCGGCCGGTTCAAAAATTACTTGATGTGCTGAGGATGCGCCGTGATTTCTGCAACGGTGGGCTTGCCTGCGCCGTTGTGTGGGTGTCGACTTGTCTGCTGCTTGTCCTTTCGCTGTCGACATCGACCATCGCCGGTACGTCCTCTATTCTCTCTCTCTCTCTCTCTCTCTCTCTCTCTCTGCTTCCTTTTTTTAGCGCTTTATTATTTATCTTCCTTAATTAGATTCGTCTCTGTCCAATATGCGCTCATATAAACTCAAAACTTATAAAAACAGATAAAATAATTGCAAGAGAATATCTTTCAAAAGTGAATTGACATTTTCATCGTAAATTTCGATTCACACAGCATCGGATGTCGGATTTAATCATTTTTTGTCGCATTCGTAGCTATCTGTTTTTTTCTTAACGAATCAATTAGTTTTTACAATAATATTTATGTATACATATATTATAAAAGAGGAAAATTGAAAAAAATGATATTCTATTATTTTTCCTTTTTCTTTTGACGAATTAAAAAATAATATTCTATTTAAAAGGATTATTGATTAATAGCCAATTATCTGTTTGCAATAATAATTAAATATTAAAATTTATAACAAATCTAACGCTCCATTATTGAAAGACAAACAACAATTTTATTGTCACGAGTAGAAATGTAGATATTATTTTCGCGTGTAGCTTCGAATTCTAAACTCGACAAGATTAAATTGATTTTGATGATCAATAATGGTACACTTTACGTACGTCGTGCGTACAGTCGAGTACATCAGAGTTGCACGCATGAATTGCACGTGTGAATTGTATGGTCATTAATGTACATGACGTAGACATAGATGATTGGGAATGCAGGGTACCTACGTATATATTCGATATAATGCGATATCGGCTAGAAATTTCCCATGCGATTTCGTATTCCGGCAATCGATTCCCATTCTAATGTGTTACAGCAGGATGCATGTCGTCTCAATAAATATCGAGGGCAATCCGATTTGCCAATAACAAATTGAATTTCTCTTACACTATTAAAATACATCCCTTCATCTTTTCTCCTATCTCTCCCTCTTTTACCAGAGATTTGTATTGAAAATATAGGATGCGCGCTGGCTCAGCAATGTGTTACATTAAATCCATTTTTACGCTTATTGAAATAAAATAAAGAACAACGGATTTTTAGAGTATATATGTGTTTTTTATATTATACATATATATATATATATATATATATATACACACTNAACGTACGTCTTTTAGAGTTCAAATGTGGCGGCTAAAAGTGAAATTGTAGAGTATTATAAGAATCACATATAAAAATTCATAAAAATGTGCCTCCTGTGGCAACTAAAAAAACTAACTATAACAACTTACTCTATATAACAACTCGTCCCGGTCTCTTCTACTAATTCAAATGCTTTATTCTTTTTGGTAGCGTTATTGCATTCCATAAGAATAACAAAAATGATTTGCACATTCATATTTTAATATATATATATATATATATATATATATGAAAATTTATATATGAATTTTTTTTTTTTATTACATATACAAAATTATATACACTGTTAAAAATAAATTGTTAATTTTAACATTTTTGCAATGTATGCATGTATGCATTTTAACATGGTTCAGAAAGTCCACTATTCATCTTTAAGTTAAAATTAACATTTTATTTTTAACATGTAATAAAATCTTGTTATGTGCTCTGTTACGAATATCGTGATACTGTTTGGATAGAGCGCAACAGACGAGAAAATCCGTGAGTAATGAACCGAAAATTTGGGTAATTGATGCACAGTAAAAGTCATCTAAAAATTCATTTGGATTTTTATGAAACTTTGTTTCGACAATGTAAAAATACATTGTCTAAAAATGCACATGTTATAAATAGTTGATTGATAGACAATGCATACGATACGTACATCGTACTTGAGAACTTTCGCTAGAGGACACCTAAATAGAATATCGGATTTTCTTTTCGAGTACGCCCATCTGAGCCAGACACTTTCTTCATTTGTCAGACGAACGTGCATCACTGTTCCGCGTATTAATATGTGTCATGTAACGGAACGCGCATGGCAAGCTCCCTTTACATCGTGCATAAATTTGTGCACGAAAGTTTAATTCTTTGAGTTTAAAAGATTTATTCGTATATTTCTTTTTAATTCTTATCACTTATCAATATTTTGTATTTTATATATTAATTTTTTAAATCAAAAATTTTAATTAAAGCTAAAAATATAAAAAGGAAATAATATAAGATATTATTATAATAGATAACCGATCATAGTAAAGAGCATTTTGTATTTGTGTTAAAAGTGGTCTATTTAAATCTTGGTTAAAATTTTGTTTTGTTATTTTAGTTTCGCGCTCTTGCAGTTTTTACTGATTTTTAAAAGAATTTCCGTATATTTCTTTCTATATTTTTTTCCTATTTATAAACACTCTTTGTTTGTTTTTAATTTATTTTTTTCTTTTTTGAGTGCTCAAAGGCATTCGCTATTACGGTGCCTTCTTGAAACGCTCTCGTAGCATGTTAGGTAAGTATAGTAAGTGTGGCAGTAGGATGCCGAGAAACCGTTATCCATCGACTCCAGCTATTTTTATTATTATCATCGTCGTTGTGCTACACTTTTAGTCCGAGCGTGTTCAAAAACGTCACCTCGGCTTCTCATTTGAGGAAGCACCTTATTTCTTCACCGTTATTAAAGTGCTTTTTAATGTAGATAACTCATTAAGCCAGTTTAAATCCGGATTCAATATGTGCTTGGTACGCTTTGTATCGCTCCGCTTTCGATCAAAATTTCTATCTTTAACTTATTTTTCATCAAGAATTAAATAATTTTGATTGATTCTAATCTAAAATCTCTATTATTCTTGACTTGCAAAATACTACTTTTTGAACCTGATATTTCCGGAATATTAATTAAAAAAGTTCTGCTTTCTATATGTCGAAAATCATATTGAATCCTTTTCGGACTAAGATGTGATACTGTGACCCAGAAGATCGAAAATTTATTTTCAAAGAAAAAATTCAACTTATCCAAGATATCATTAAATATCTTGGATAAGTTGATATCGAAAGTCCCTATGTCATTATTTGAGTCATTTCAAAACGTAAGCAAAAGTGAAATAAATCTAATTATCAAATCCTAAAAAAAATGTGAATGATTTAACATCATAAGTCATTAAATTATTTTCATTATGTTGATGTTGGTATTTACATCAATAGCGGTGAGGATTATATTTAACGTCATATTTATATTTTTATAATAATGAATAATGAAAAATCAATGATTATTAATGTTAAATATAACTAAATAATAAATAAAATCTAACTAATACTAAAGCAAGAAATTACATCTAAAGTATATTTTATAAATATATTTTTTTTTGTAAAATTATTCTAATTTCTTATCTTAAAACCATCCATACGAAGACCGAGTTTCATTCTGATTTATGCATAATTTACAGAGCCGTTGCTGAGAGTCGCCGGTCGATGTTCGTCCCTCGTTGAACAGAACGTGTGTCCATCGAGAGCACCGGCCTGTGAGAATGACTACCAATGTCAAGGCACGGAGGAACGTTGCTGCAAGACTGCGTGCGGTCTCCGCTGCATCGCAGGCGAGCTGACTGGATGCGAGCAGTTGGAGTTGGCGGCTGTGAGGAGGTCGCGGGCCCTCGGCGCTCGGGGTCCCCAACAATTCATCCCGCGATGCAACAATGAGACCGGCGAATTCGAGAGGATACAATGCGAGCCGCACGGTCGCAGCTGCTGGTGCGTCGACGAGATCGGCGCCGAGATACCCGGCACTAGGGCGCCGAGCAAGAGTGTCGTCGACTGCGACAAACCTCACAGTTGTCCAGCTCACAGTTGTCGGATGCTCTGTCCTTTGGGATTCGAAGTATAAATTCACTTTACGTTTGTCACATTCAATTTACAGTTATCAGTATTGAAAATGTCCAAGTACTTTCTTTTTGTGCTGAAGTACATCATCTTTGTTACTTACTATTACTTATTTACAGTTCGAAAATGTTAAACTTTTAAACATTTTCTTCGTAATTATTGATCGTTCAATTTCGCAAATGTCGATTTATGACATTTAATTTTTAATAAATAAAATACAGCTGTTAGAAATATTCAAAGATATATAAAAAGAAGAATTCGTAAAATTATATTTTTAAATTTAAAAAATTATATTTTAGAATTTTATACTAGACACACTTGATTGTTTTATGCCAAATAATCTTGATATGATACTTTTCGCATAAAAATCTTTTCAATGCTGACACTGAAAAATTCAAACGCTTTTGTTAAAATATCTAACGTTTTCTATAGATCAATGAGGTCACCGGTTGTCCCAAATGTGAGTGCAGGGATCCCTGTCGCGGCGTTACCTGTCCAGGAATTGGACAGACATGCGAACTAATCGCTGTGAATTGTATTCGAGAACCATGTCCTCCGGTACCCAGCTGTCGGAAGACCAGGTCCTTATCGACAATCTGTCCGGCAGGCGAACCTTTGCAGATCACCGATTCACCGCGGCCGTTTCTTTGCGGCGACACGCCAGGTAAACCAACTTGTCCGCCAATGTACAGCTGCTTGGTGGAGTACAAACAAGAATACGGGGTTTGCTGTCCGGCCAGCGTGAAGATACAGCGACCCGGCACGTGTCCCGCGGAGGAATCGACGATGAATTCGTGCGGGCCCACCTGTCGCTACGACCTCGACTGCCCTGGGCCTCAAAAGTGCTGCAACAACAAGAATTGCAGCAGTAACGTATGCACGATACCTGGGGATCTTACCGCATGCCATCGCGACCGCATGCTTGCCGAGATACTCAGTGTCTCCGAGCGCCAGGGTCGCGGTTACATTCCGCAGTGCATGGAAGGTGAGGAACAGGCCATCAAATATTCCTATCGATCGATTTGTGGTCGAATAAAGCTTCTAAAATACGAAATAATTATGCAGATGGAAGTTTCCAATCAAGGCAATGCTCAAGAAATGGCCTCGTTTGCTGGTGCGTAGACAGTGATGGTAGAAAAATATCCGGCTCTATGGGGCCCGCCGAAAAGATTGATTGTAGATCGATAAGCAAAGCACGTTCGCTTCCGGCGTCTTGCACGTCTCAACAATGCGCCCAGGTTTGCCAATACGGCTTCAAAACGGACGCTTCCGGTTGCTCGACTTGCGAGTGCGATGATCCATGCGAAGGGTAAGCATCACAACACAGTAATAATTAATATTTTATTTGTGAGCTAATAAATTATAAATTATTTATTTGATATCTTTTACTCATTATAATTATATTGATTTTACACACGAATATCCAGTGTCGATATTAACTTTTCACTTGATTAATTAAGCGATTATTTTTATAGATTTCCGTGCCCTGAAGGGCAAGAATGTATCTTAAAGCAAGAGAATAGCTGTCCCGATTTTCTATGCCCTACAAAACCGGAATGTAAACCCAGAAAGACCTATAAGAGTCCTTGTACCATCGGTGCACCGCTGATCGATCAAGATGGAAACGCCGCAACTTGTTCTACTAATGAAACTTGTCCTGATGGTTACAAATGCACAATAGTACAGGAAGCCGATCAATCGGTGTGCTGTATGGAAACATCCAACCCTGCAAAGGCACCAACAAGTAATAATTATATAATAAATAATCAGGAATAAAGTTAATTTCATTCTCATAAGCAAGAAACATTTTGGAACATTTTAGCATTACATTTTGATATTGCAGCAACGTTACAATATTGAAATGTTTCAAAAATGTTTCTTGCTTACTGAGTTATTATTATAAATAATATTTAATTATTACTAACAATAAATGAGAATAACGATAAGTTAGATTGAAAGATATGTTATATAGGTATGTTATATATATTCAGAAATTAGAATTATAAAAACGCCAAGCTTTCCACGAATTTCACAAGAAAACATTTTTAGTGTGCGAGTATCTGCGGGATTTCAACGATCGCATGGAAGGTACGAGAGAAGGAATGTCTCTGGCAATCCCAGCACCTCAGTGCGAGGAGGATGGTGGTTACAAGTCTCTGCAGTGTTACAACAGTACCAGCTGTAAATGCGTGAACCATCGCGGAGTGATCTTAAAGTCCGGCCTGGACTCAGCCGCTTCAGCGGACTGTGAAGCTATCAGAGAACTCACACAGATCTGCAAGCGTTTGTATTGCAATCTGATCTGTCCGTACGGCTACGAGATGGACGCAACCGGCTGTGAGCAGTGTCGTTGTCACGAGCCATGCCGCGATGTCATCTGCGGTTCGCACGAGACCTGCACGATGATCGACGTCAACTGCGGCCCGAACGAGTACTGTCCAGCGGTGCCGGCATGTCTCACGACGAAACCGGGCCAGTGCCCGTATCTCGTGCCGAGCTCATCGAGCTGCGAGCTGCAGTGCAGCAATGATCAGGAATGCTCATCCGGCGATAAATGTTGCTCGACCGGTTGCGGCACGCAATGTGTGGCGCCAGTTATGGCCACGGCTTGCCAACATGCTCGCGCGGTCGCTGAGCATGCTGCCAGGGAGTCAGGCGAGCCCGCGAGAAGGACCTACATACCCAGGTGTGACTCCAACGGCGCGTTCGAGCCGGTGCAATGCCACAACGGTATGTGTTGGTGTGTAGATGAGGAAGGCAAGGAAGCGGCGGGCACTCGGGTCCTCGAAGGAATCGTGCCGCGCTGTAACACACCCTTGAGATGCCCAGAAATCGATTGCAAGCTCGACTGTCCAGATGGCTTCGAACTGGACGCGGACACAGGCTGCCCGATGTGCTCATGCCGCGACCCGTGTCGCAGCGTGACTTGCCGCGGCGAGAATGAGGCGTGCCGGATGGTGGAGGTCGCGTGTAGTGCACCACCGTGTCCCCCGGTACCAGTCTGCTTACCGAAGAAGGACAACCCGTGCCCGAACAGTTCGCCGTTGCTCGAGCAAAATGGCTCGATCGCCACTTGTGGGCCACATGGTCATCATTGTCCCTCGACGCACAAATGCGAGCTGTCGCCGTTGGACGAGTACGCGGTATGCTGTCCGAAACCGCGTGAGGTCTGCTTCGAGCCACCCCGAAGAATACCTTGCAATCCGAGCGTTGGCTTCAACGAGACCGAGAGATGGTTCTTCGATCCGGAGCGCAACGAATGCCGGCGCAAGAACGAATGCACCGTCGGCCACAATGACTTCTCCAGTCGACTGGTGTGCGATACAGTGTGTCCTGTACTGTCGCAGTGCGAGAGGTTGCGCGAGAAGAATCTGAAGCGGTCGCAACGACTCAAGCAGCCCACTTTCTTACCCAAGTGCAATCCTGATAGTGGAACGTGGGAACCGGTGCAGTGTCTGGAGCATGTTGGTGTCTGCTGGTGCGTGAATCGTAAGGGCCAGCCAATTAAGGGTTCGCTCACCCGAATCGCCGAGCCAAAGTGTAACTTCCGGCAAGCAAGACGCGGCGGCAGAAGACCGGAGTCGCAGGAGATAGATCGTGAAATTCAAGCGATTATGGAGGACGCTCTGCTGAACTTGGAAACGAATGAACGGCAAACAGGAAAGATTCTCGGGACCAGATGTCAGGCGATGAAGAACAAAGGTCACGTGCCTACGATATGCGACCCACAGGGTAGATTTGAACCTACACAATGCGCTGGTGATACTTGCTGGTGCGTGGATGAAGCCGGCAATCAACTAATTGGATCTGAGCCGTTTGTGAAGGGAACTAACATTTGCCGTAAGTGGAAGATTTTTTTAACTAAAACTTAGTTGCAATAATATGACAAGTATATGATTAACATATGAGTTAAATCTGAATTAAAATTTTATATTAAGATCTATTAACTTTTCAATATAAATATGAAATAACAGAGTAAAACAAAAGATAGGATTAGTACAGAAGAGACTGGAGCCAGTAATCGTCATACAGGGAATGATTGTCAAAACGCTTATAGGTAATTCAATCAATATATGTAATGTGACCAGATGTTTCGATTTCGACGGGATAGTCTCACTGTTCCAAATATGTTACATGCTTCGATTTTAGCAAAAAGTAGCGAAAAAATCTCGCTGAAAAATATTTCATATTTTGCCAAATTATAGAATCATAGAATATGTATTATCGCTTCCAGGAAATAATGCAGCAGTTGAATGAATTTTCTCTGCAATGAAGTACGGACAGCAGAAAAAAGTGAACTTTGAATTTGTATTCTAAAACTAATTAAAAGCATATATATATATAACAAGAATTAATTTTGATTTCAGTTGCTAAAAATTTTATATATTTCTCAAGTATTTACCTAACTTATTAAAGCAAATAATTTAAAATGAAATTAAATATAAAATAAATAATTGTATTGTATTATTTTTAAAAAATAAATTACTATTATT
>JAANIC010002595.1:27170-61584 GCA_017607545.1 Acromyrmex charruanus
TTAAAAAAAAATCGTAAATCATTTTATTTATATAAAAATACTATACTATTATTTCTTAAAATATAGAATTAAATAAAAATAAAAATTGTATTTTTTGTGTTTTATCCACATAAAGTATGTTATTACTAATTCTGGAATGTGTGACAATCAAATTGGAGTAAGATAATTGTCACATTTTTTCAGTTTTAAAATTATATAACTTACGATATATTCAAGAGTAATATATTTTTTAATACGGAAATACATAAAGAATGTATTGCAACGTGTTTAAAAATCTTACATCCACTTTTTTAAAAATGTAATCATTGAAAAATTATGACAACTGGTCCTAATTTCCCCGATATCTCATAATATAACAATCGCATACACACGCGTATTTCTCTAAATTAAAATTCTTAATTATAAATTTTAATAATAATGCTTTATTGCAATTTAAACATAATATCTGTTATATTATTTAGTACCCACTCCAGTCGAAGCTGTTGAAGTGACGTTACGTTTCCCCGGTCGATTCCTCGCCAGCGACGAGAAGCGATTCGCTCGAGAGGCCGAGAATTTTCTGCACGAACTAGGTGCGAGACTTCGAAAAGACGTACGAGTAGAAATCAATCAGGATTCGGCAATCTTGAGCTTCGAGATTGTCGGCACGAACAAAGTAGATGTGGCGTTCCATTTAGAAGAGCTCACGCGAATTCAGAAGTTGTCTTTGCTGGGTTCGTCTGCGGATGCGACGACTTCACGTTTTACGCATCGCTCCACACCTGTAGCAACGCAGAGCCGGATTGTCACACTAGAACAACGTGAGATCCTCACACAAATGGAATCACCGTTTTATCAAACGGCTACGATCGTGCTCGCGGCGAGCAGCGCCTTCATTATTAGTAGTCTCGTTATTCTGCTAATGTTGTACCGTAAAAAGGTAGGAACTTTTAAAATTTCGCTGAAGATATTAACTCTTTAGAACTGACAGTGCGGGACTAAGCAAAGATGGCCATAATTGAATTGTGAAATGGAAGTCGTAATCGTAGATCGATGCACAATGTTTTGGTCAACCTGCAATTACGACTTACGTTCCATGACTTAGTTACATGCTTCTTTCTTAATTGTTTCTCATCTTTGTGCTTAGGCCTTGACTCTATTGAACCCATTCAATTATATCCTTTATGTTATATTTGCAAATTTGAACTATTGTTATTGAAGTAAATTTAGTATTCACATACATATGTACTTATTATATGAGTTATATTGTTTTGGTTCTTTAAATTCAATTAGTACTTTTTAATCAATACAAATTAAATGAGTTTCGTGAATCCAGTTTTAATAACAGTTACAAATTTTGATGTTATTTTCGGAGTATTAAATCTATAATATCTTACGTCTAGCAATCTAAATGTACATCGAAAGAACGATTTTGTTGAAGTATCTAAAAATTTAGCTAGATATAGATCTAAAAATAATTTTGTTGGATCGTCTTAATAATTCAGTAGGAATCTCAAGCATAATGAGTATAATACTGCAAAAAGTTTTAACATTTTAAAGTAGCCTATAATTATTTTTTGATGGTCTAACAAAATTATTTTTAGATTTATATCTAGCTAAATTTTTAAATACTTCAATAAAACTGTCTTTTCCATGTAATTATATCTTAATCTGAGTTTCATTTAATATATTTTTAGCATCGTTGAGAATTATTTATGATACGGCCATTATTAAATTTTCTAAATAAATTTTGCAGATGAAGCTAAAGGATCCCTCGAAAATGTTTCCAATGGATCAACATTTTCTCGCTTATAGTCAACAGCCGGTTTACGTGATATCAGGATCGGAACAGAATGAGAAAGAAAAGGAGACTGCGGCACAGCAGAAGCTAGAGAATATTCATACATCAGACACTATTGTCGGAGCATAAAACGATTCGCTTTTTACATAGATAATTTCAATCTTGTACGATAGTGATTCTTAAACTTCTTTTTCCAGGTGTACTCAAATTATAACAATCGATAATTTTTTAATTCTTATATCTTTTTCTATCTCTGTAACATTTTTTTTTATACACGAGACGTATAATATAATCGGTAAGGGGATAATTTCTCATAAAAACATATATTAAAAGTATAGAAAAAATTTTTTTCAGTATGAATGTTTAGTTTAAAAAAATGTTTGTTTAAAAAAATATTAAATGTTTGCTAAGAATATTAAATAATTAAGAACATGTTTTTATGCTATTACAACTTTGAATATGTTTAATGATCTTATATACGTAACTGAATTTGATCTTAATTATTAACTATAGCGGTTAATAAATAAAAGCTCACAAATCATAAGTGCAACCTGGAAACGTGAAGTAATGTCGTACATGATATAGTATACATCGTAGTCAAAACAATGTCATGTATATCTCACTGTCGATATTTCGTCCTAATTTATTGTCCACGAGATTCATCATTACGGTCCAGACTTGACGATCAAACGAATGCATGCGACATTCTTGGATCCGGTATTCATACATATGACTATTTAGATTCTAAAGACAACTATTAAAAACTTGTTCGACATTATTCACGTAATGTAAATTTATCGTTAATAAATCGTTTGTAAATTTATTAAGCGATTTTGACAAAATATAGAGGACGATTCGAAAATGTAATCTACATTTTTAAAGTGTAAGACATAAAATAATGATTCTTTTGTGAAATCGGAAATATTTACTCGCGAATAATGAATTTATCGACGGACATTTGTTTGATCGTCGAGGATCTAGGTATGGGAAATGATTTTATTATATTTTCATTGATATTTGTCTTCATTACCTCTTTGATGTGTGAACTATTGACGCAAGATTGTCCTGGGTCTGAAAATCCCGAGGTGTCATTACGTTAATACGTCCACACAATTGTAAATAGATTATTATATTTATAGATTTATACTGTGTTCGATTATATATATTTATATAGACTAATAAAGACCGAAATCCTCGTGTTTTTCAATAATAAGATTGTCCCAACTATAAAATCCAACAGTTTTAGCAAATGAAAACCAGTCAAAATTAACATAAATTTGATTCCGAATGGTTTCGAAATCGTTATGGGATATTAAAGATATTTTTGTAAATAAATATGAATGGTGTGAAGTAAATATTTAACCCTTGATACACACGTCTGGGTCATTCGTGTCCTGCGCATTTCTTTTTTTTTGAAATACTAAGAGCACCTGGTCAAATACAGATTTTTTTCTATTCCTAAAAAAGTTAGGCATCTAGAGAACAAGTTTTATGCGTTATCGCCTCGATTCGTATTCTTTAACTGATGTAATTCTGAAGTTCACTTCTGGGTCACAAATGATTCAACGTGTGTATAAAGTGTACATTTTTGTAATTAAAAATTTTTTATTTTTTTTTTATTTTCCACTAATTATCGGTTGTATTGGAATATTTCGTGAATTATTAAAAAAAGAATTTAATCCTAAAATAACATATCAGCCCTTAATAAACGCAATTTTTGGTATTCTTATTCTAAATGTTTTGTCAGTAATATTATATATTATGCTGTCTGTAATGTTATAAAGAACATTTTCCTAATAAATTATAAGTTTTTTTAACATAATAGCAATAATGCATTGTTTTAAAATATAAATGCAATATATCTTCAATTTATAACCATTCATGCATATTAAAAAAACTAAACTTTTTGGACAACCGACACTTGAATTATATAGTTCAAGGGTCGGTCGTCCAAAAAGTTTAGTTATTAAATAATCTGAAAATGTTTTTTTAATATATACGAATGGCTATAAATTGAAGATATATTGCATTTACATTTTAAAATGATGCATTTTATTATTGCTATTGTGTTAAAAAAAACTTGTAATTTATTAAGAAAATATTCTTTATAACATTACAGACAACATAATATATCATATTACTCACAACATTTAGAACAAGAGTATCAAAAATCGCGTTTATTAAGGGATATGTTGTTTTAGGATTAAATTCTTTTTTTAATAATTCGCGAAATATTCTCGCGATACAATCGAGAATTAGTTAGTTTTAAAGGAAAAAAAAATTTTTTTAGTTACAGAAAATGTGTGTACTACACTCTGTTCACACCTAGGATCATTTGTGACCCAGAGGTGAACTTCGTAATTTCAGTTAAAGGATACGCACGAATTGAGGCCGATAACGCACAAAACTTTGATTTTTAGATGCAAAACTTTTTTTAGGAATAGAAAAAAGACCGGCATTTGATCAGTGCTCTTAGTATTTCAAAAAACAGAAATGGGCAGGACACGAAGGTGTGTATTAAGGTGTGTGTTAAAAATGATTAAATAAATTGTATATAATAATTAAAATTTGCTTTTTACTAAATTAATTTAATAATCAACTTATAAATTATTAATGTTAGCTGATTATTTAAAATCAAGTAAACGCGACGCTCGAACTTTCAACGAACCACGAATGTCCGACATAATTGTCCGAAAATCGCAAATGTCCGAAAAAATGTTAACGTGCACACTGATTTACGCTTCGCGACGATCGCTTATTGTTGAACCCGACACTCCCGACGCGTCCGAATCCGAGATACGTTTTTACGAAATTCGAAAGACGACAACTTTACGCCGATGCTCGAAGCTTCAACGCATCAACTGCAATGGTGCGACGCAACAGGGCGGAATTCAAATTGTGTTTGGCCATCGCACATACAAATTTATGCTAATTTATGTTACGACAATTACTCACTGCCAGATTCAACACTCCCGATGCGCTAAATACCTGTTCAAGACGCTCGAAAGATCGCAGCAACTTCACTCCGATTCTAGAATTCTAGAAGTTTCGACGCACAAATGGCCAACGGCCCGATCAGAGCAACGCCGCACGGTCTGCAGGATTGATATCGTGAAATACGGATCGTTTGGCAGTCTCACGTACTAATTTATGCTCCATGATAATCCTTTGACACTCCTAATAATACACTACAGGAAGCCAGGAACCAATAAGATCACGGCACTTCACTCCGATGCTTCGAGCGAGCCAACGGTCCGCGATTAACAAGAATAGATTCGCACACGTTGTTCCATGACAATCATTTATCACCAGATTTTATGTTCCCGACAATCCTACGACACTCATTTCTCATACGAGGCTGGTTTTGAACGGAAAAAGTACGCACGAAACACAGAACGACGCGAAACACATCAAATACGTACCAGCACGTGCCAAGCAATATCAGGCAGTGCCGAGTCGCTCGGTTAACTGACTCGCTGTGACGCGCAATTCGTCATCACGTTGCGTCGTACGATAATCACGACCGTTAATATTTTCAAAAAAACGGTCGCGATATTTTCGCAACGCTAAGTCGTACGTTAATTAACTGTTACCATATTTCTATCGTCTTATTCTATAGTTTATCTTACATATCAGATAGTAGATTAATTAACGTACGACTTAGCAATGCGAAAATATCGCGACCGTTTTTTTGAAAATATTAACGGTCGTGATTATCGTACGATGCAACGTGATGACGTCGTGATGACGAATTGCGCGTCACAGCGCGTCAGTTAACCGGGCGACCCGGCACTGCTTGGTACTGCTTGGCACGTGCTGGTACGTATTTGATGTGTTTCGCGTCGTTCCGTGTTTCGTGCGTACTTTTTCCGTTCAAAACCAGCCTCGTATGAGAAATGAGTGTCGTAGGATTGTCGGGAACATAAAATCTGGTGATAAATGATTGTCATGGAACAACGTGTGCGAATCTATTCTTGTTAATCGCGGACCGTTGGCTCGCTCGAAGCATCGGAGTGAAGTGCCGTGATCTTATTGGTTCCTGGCTTCCTGTAGTGTATTATTAGGAGTGTCAAAGGATTATCATGGAGCATAAATTAGTACGTGAGACTGCCAAACGATCCGTATTTCACGATATCAATCCTGCAGACCGTGCGGCGTTGCTCTGATCGGGCCGTTGGCCATTTGTGCGTCGAAACTTCTAGAATTCTAGAATCGGAGTGAAGTTGCTGCGATCTTTCGAGCGTCTTGAACAGGTATTTAGCGCATCGGGAGTGTTGAATCTGGCAGTGAGTAATTGTCGTAACATAAATTAGCATAAATTTGTATGTGCGATGGCCAAACACAATTTGAATTCCGCCCTGTTGCGTCGCACCATTGCAGTTGATGCGTTGAAGCTTCGAGCATCGGCGTAAAGTTGTCGTCTTTCGAATTTCGTAAAAACGTATCTCGGATTCGGACGCGTCGGGAGTGTCGGGTTCAACAATAAGCGATCGTCGCGAAGCGTAAATCAGTGTGCACGTTAACATTTTTTCGGACATTTGCGATTTTCGGACAATTATGTCGGACATTCGTGGTTCGTTGAAAGTTCGAGCGTCGCGTTTACTTGATTTTAAATAATCAGCTAACATTAATAATTTATAAGTTGATTATTAAATTAATTTAGTAAAAAGCAAATTTTAATTATTATATACAATTTATTTAATCATTTTTAACACACACCTTAATACACACCTTCGTGTCCTGCCCATTTCTGTTTTTTGAAATACTAAGAGCACTGATCAAATGCCGGTCTTTTTTCTATTCCTAAAAAAAGTTTTGCATCTAAAAATCAAAGTTTTGTGCGTTATCGGCCTCAATTCGTGCGTATCCTTTAACTGAAATTACGAAGTTCACCTCTGGGTCACAAATGATCCTAGGTGTGAACAGAGTGTAGTACACACATTTTCTGTAACTAAAAAAATTTTTTTTTCCTTTAAAACTAACTAATTCTCGATTGTATCGCGAGAATATTTCGCGAATTATTAAAAAAAGAATTTAATCCTAAAACAACATATCCCTTAATAAACGCGATTTTTGATACTCTTGTTCTAAATGTTGTGAGTAATATGATATATTATGTTGTCTGTAATGTTATAAAGAATATTTTCTTAATAAATTACAAGATTTTTTAACACAATAGCAATAATAAAATGCATTGTTTTAAAATGTAAATGCAATATATCTTCAATTTATAGCCATTCGTGTATATTAAAAAAAACATCATTTCCAGATTACTCAATAACTAAACTTTTTGGATAGTCGACACTTGAACTATTTTTTTTCTTATAGTTTGGAATGTCAATTTTAAGATACTGAACCATACTGTTCCTTTAAATATTTTTGTTTCAGAATTTTATATTTTTATGTGAAACAGTTCATTTTCTGATTTCGTGAACTACATTTAGTTACTACAATTTATCTACATTTTGTTATGAATATATAACTATACAAATATTTTTTAAAGATGTCAAAATATGTGTAACAATTGTTTAATAATTTATATATACTTGTAAAAGTGATGAAAATTAAGCCAACGAATTAAGACACGAATGACCGAACGTGTGTATTAAGGGTACCCAAAAACTAACGTGTGTACTAAGGGTTAATTATTATATATAATTTATTTAATCATTTTTAATTTTTTAAATTCTGTTTAAAGCTTTACATAAATAAATTGATATAAGGTGTCCTAACTTTTATTAAAGATACTCTACACTAGACAGTTGTACATCAATGAACGAATTGATTTACCTGGCACGTTGCAAATAGCCGTTGCGAATTGATGATTTACAATGATTTGCCTGCATATTAGAATGTTGATGAAGACGTGATATTCTCACAGGTAGTTAACGGGGGACACGGTGTTGTAAAACATGCTCGCATTTGTAGCACGCATGTCTTGTTTTTTGGACATTCAACGTTGGAACAGGGATCCCAGCACTTGCACGTTTGACAGCCAGTTACTTCATCGGTCTATCGAAAACATTGAATTTTTCAATAACAGTATTTTCATTAAAAATTTTTATATAAAAAAAAGAATCAAGATTATTTTATGTAAAGAAAGAATCTAGTTTAAAATTCTATTTAAAAATACACAAATTCTTTTTTATATCTCTATATACAGAGCGTCTCATTTTCAATGAATTCTGTTAATTTTCTTCAGATTTATTAATAGTATAAAAAATTTTAGTTAGAAATGTAACGAAAGAAAGTGAATGTATAATTGTGTTATTTCTTATATATAAACAGACCGAAGTATTACATATAAATACTGCGTCTAAAATATATTTCTTATTATATTATTGATATCTTTGTGGACAAATTGAAGTTAAACTAACTAAAGAGAATATTTATTATTTTTTTTTAATGAGTTCAATTGGTCCAATATCTGTTATTAACTTAGAAGAATTAGTAATTCGTCATCTTACTCATTTCATCATTTTATTCCCTCTTTGTCCTATTTGTGATTACATATTTTCAATAATGATGATTATAAATTTATATTAAATATACTAAATCTAAAGTAGATGTATAGTTTTATATATAGTAGACATATACATACTTCGTGGTTGAATCCCCAGCGGCATATCATTATGGGACACATAATAGGTGGGCATGTTTCGTTTGTAGCATTCTTGCTAGTCATACTGGTGTCAATCTCATCGATGGTCGGCTCTGCCATCATAAATTAATTCGTAAATAATGAAACTCTGTTTTCGTATAAATATAATGAAAGCGAGACATTAAAATAATGAAAAAATAATTAAAAGACGATTGAGGATATAACAGCGCAGTAATTTGTGCACAATGGATTTTCATTATATTAATATATTTACCTTATGATTATACAAATACATTGAAAAATTGAATAAAATGAAAATTTAAACTTCATTTTAAGCTATCTTAAGCGATATCTGACAATTATTCCGTATTTTCGTGCTTTCGGCATACATTAGAGGAAACATTTTTTGAATCTCTTTTAATTAAGAAGTGCCTTTTATATTCATTAGTTATACTGACATAATCAATTCAAACCAAAAGACAAAATTGCAATATGAAGTTTTGTGATGTAGATACTTAAGGCGCCTTCAGACGATATGGTCGACATATACGCGAACTTCGCAAACATTTGTTAAATATTGATCAATACATTCAATATGAATAATTATGTACGTCATGTATGTAAATGATATTTGCTCATGTTGGCATATATTTGTCAAATCATCTGGAGGTGTCTTTATAGAAGAAAATAACATAATGAAGAATAAATTATTGCGTCAGTTGTTATGATAAAAGCTTATCATTAAAATAAAATAATTGGCAAGAGAAAGTCTATGTCTTATTTAATGATAAAATTTTTTAAATATTATGAAAATTTTTTCACGTTCTTATTTCTTTCTTACTTTTGTTTGTATGGAGAAAGGAAAACACAATGATTGCAGACTTTTTTATGCAAATTAAAGAATAACATATATAATTTGTTTAAAAATTTTTTTTCTCTTGTTTTTTTCTCAATTTTAATACAAAATACAATATATTTATGAAAGATAGGAGCGCTAAGTTGAAGATGCGTTACCGTTAAATTTTTAATGTAGCTTCTCTATTTATTTCCTTGTCCTCTTGCAATAAATTGATACAAGAAAAAAAAAGATTTTTAAACATAAATCAAGTATGTTTTTCTATTTACATACAAAATAAAATTTATTATATATTGCTTTCTCGGATATATAAAAAAACCGAGTTTTTGATCACTTTCTGACAAAAGTACAATGCGTAGTACAATGACAAAGATAATAAAAGTAGCTTCAGTCGACTGGATATCGACTTCTCGGTATCCTACTTATTAACTTAATTATTGTTTTATCATACTTATTATACGTATCTAACATGTGATAGCGTTTCAAAGCGATACCGTAAGCGAATACTTTCGAGTAACTCAAAGAAGAAAACATGGAATGTATAACGAATGAAAGTTTATTAAAACAAAAGAATATATGAAAATTAATAATTTAATTCTGATAAAGTAATTCGATTTCAATAAAATGCGCGTCCTTCTTGTTATGTTAACCTTTGATTGATAGCAGTTGGAAATAAAAAAAATCAGTAATGATTGCTTTTTATAAGGTTTCACTAATGTATTGGAAAGATTGGAAAATTAGAATAAGTAGAAAGACAAGGTTATTACTTTAATTTGAACGCCGACACTCGAAAGCAAAGAGTAAACTTTTTACTTTAATTTTCAGAGTAAGAACGATCCCGTGCAAGTATTTAAAAGTTCTATTTAAATCTGGCGTTGCTCAAATCAAAATGCACAATGAAAATGACTATTCATTTTTAAAAGTTATTTTATAGTGATTGTTTTATCTGTTTGTTAAGCTTTACGTTTGCATGCACATTGGACGGAAATGAGTCCAATTAACAAAGAGTAAGATAACGCTGAATAAAATAGAAGAATAGAGAACGTACTGGCGGTGATTATTGTTGCTAGCGAGAGGATGAACAGCAGATAAGTCAACGACAGCCACACAACGGCGTAGGTAACTCCACTGTTGTAGAAATCACGGCGTATCTTCATTGCATTAAATAATTTTTGAGTCGATCACTATTACCTGGAATAGTGATAATTACGTCATGATTAAAACACAAACTCCAGCGAGAATAGAATGAAACTCTATCCTTTGTTTTAACGGGACGAATTTTTCTTCTCAATGGTGAAATTAGCGATACGTTATATTACATCCTCTTAAAAATCCTTGAATTTGGAATGTAGTTAGAAGACATGAATAATGCAACGAAAGTGAGATATGGCATTGACGGAGACGTGACTCTAGGCATTGTAATAAACGCGGTTGACAAAAGAAGATTACTCTATTCCGGAAATTCCGATGTTCTGAGATTCTCAATCTTTTCATGATATGAAATGTGATGGAGAGAATACAAAATTTATTTCTATTTGAAGTTACAGTTGCATATGAGTCACTATTCAATTGTATACATAAATATATACTAAAAACGCATATTATTATTATAATTAAAAACCAATAGCATTATTTTAATCCTTAACAAAAATATATCAAACATATTCATTTGATGATCTAAGTAAGAGAATAAATTTGATCGTTCAAGGAAATTTTTGCTACAAGGCAAAATCCATTAAATATTCGCGAGATTAAAAATAGAAGTGATGGTTAAAAGTTAAAATTTGAATTCGATTGAAATAGACGCACGCTATAATTCATAAAACATGACTATAATATAAATGAAGACTTAAATGCAATAATAATAATAGTTCTGCATTTTTATAAAATCGGGAGAATAGAATGAAGATTAATTTTTGCCACTAACAAAAATAATTTTATCGATCTTTCAAAATAAGCACAAAAAAAAATTACTGTCATATTGAACCTTTTCATTAGCTATTATACTTTATTTTAATAAAAGGATATAAGTAAAGTAAAAAGACTATCACAGTCAGGTAACTAATAATCGTTAGTCCTTTTGTAGCATGAAACCGTTCTACTATGTTTGAATATTTGAATAAATGATATAATATAATATAACAAAATTATGTGCAGAATAATATGAGATAAATTTGAAATATTATTCGAATGAATGTAACATGTTGAATGGAATAATCATTGTTGAATAAAGCAATTGAAAAGACTGATAAATGATAACGAGCTTCAATACGCTCATAAAGTATGATTCACATTTTTATTATGGCATTAGTTATCAAGAGATTTAACTCCAGCACCATTTCTACTCAATCAATGATATTTTTCCCAACGTTTCATATAAGTAATTGCGTGCGTCTGCTCGATCTCCGACGGTTGTGGGTCATTCTTTATCTTCAACATTTCTGGCTCTTAACCTTTAACTTTCTATTGTCATGGCGCATCGTATTCCGAACGTGTCGTCTTATACTTTCGTGAGAAAAAAGAAAAGAGAAATAGGAAGTTTACGAGAAGAAGAGTAGATGAAAGATCTTCTCCAAGAGAAGAATCTCGACATACGTTGCTGGAATCGCTTGAATGAAAAAAAAGTCAAAATCGCGTCAAGCGCATGTCGAAACTAAAAAGTGCGATGCGTCAGCACGAAAAAAAAAAAGGAACAGATATTGTGCGTCGAATCGTCTTACATTTTTCGTAAATTGTAAGATTCGCGAAAGTTATTATTTTCAAAAGAAGAATTTATTTGCCAATTGTCATACAATAGTTTTTTTACTATACTACTTACTTCACTTTCTGGGCTTAAGTCTGTTAAATGTACACTATGTTTTGCTTGTGAGAAACTCGAGAAATTGTTGCTGCAGTCAGAAGGTTTCCTTTTTATAGAATTAGAATTTCTCTCTCTTTTTTTATCTTTATATTTTCTTGTCTTGTCTTAAACAATACATGTGGAGAATGAGTCACCAAACAATATGCGTAGTATCGTTATGTAAATGATCACTACGATGCATTTTAATGGCAGTAATGTTAGTAGATAATTTGATAATCTTTATCGATATAGTAAACGTACATTTAGATACATAAAGTATAATAATATATCTAATGATACATAAAGTATATACATAAGGATAGAATTACTCAACACAGTATGCCCCGAATAGTCAAAGATAAAATAATATAAGATTGAGATTCAACTTACTGTAAAGCATATTTTGAATTAGTAAAATTTTTGTTTTGATCAGTCAGTTAAATGCTTCAAAGTATTTGTGGGACTTTGATCGCATCTTCGATTAACACACTCAGTTAACTATAAATTAAGGGTGTTAGAAATTGAACTCAGTGTCCAAATTATAATACATACAACACCTTTAGCACATGAAAACCAGTTGAAATAAATGTATGTCCGAATTTCAGAGTTACAGGATGCTGCTTTTAGGAAACACAAATGTTGTAAAGTAAATGATTGATTTTCTTTATTCTGTTTAAAGCTTTACACAAATAAATTAGTAAGGTGTTCTAACTTTTATCAGAGGTACACTAGGCAGCTGTACATCCGCGGACAAGTTAATTTACTTGGCATGTTGCAAAGAAATAGTGGCAAATCGATGATACAAGGATTCGCATGCAGATCAGACTGTTGATGAAGACGTGACGTTCACACATATGATACCTATTATAGGACATGGCGGTATAAGACATGGCAAGAATTCTGGCTCGCAGATCTGGCTTTCCGGACAGAAAATGGCGCAGAAATAGGGAATCCAGCACGAGCATGTAGGACAGAAGCTGACCGGATCAATCTAATGTAAAATATTAGATTTTTCAATAAGATACTTCAAAAGATTTTTACGTGACATAAACTAAGATTATTGCATGTGAAGAAAGAATTTATATCTAGTTTAAATTTCTATTTAAAAATGCACGACTTTTACACACATTTCTATACAAGATTCCCATTTTAATCAATCCAGTCAATTTGTTCCAATATTACTAATATAAAATTACTAATATAAAAATGTTTCAGATAAAAGTGGAATGGTTTCAAGAGGGATATATTTTGCTCACATTATTTTCTTTAGGTGAAGGCGTCAAGAAGATCATCTTTACTTTAATTTACATACATAATATTAAAGAATTAATTTGATGCAGTAATAAATATAATCTACATCTGTATGAATATGTCATCTTATCCATAGTCATATAATTATGTCATTTCTTATAAATAGACACCATAAAATTACATAGAGTATGTCTAAAATGTATTTCTTATTATTGTATATTATCCATTTTTTGTAGACAAATTGAGATCAAATTACAAAAATTTATTTATTATGATCTAAACCCTTTAATGAGTTCAGCATCGACCCGTTATCTATTATTAGTTTAACAAAATTAGCAATTCGTCATTTTATTCATTTTACTAACTTATCCTTCTCTTATCTTACTTGTTTTTGAACATTTTCAATAGGTACTGATAATATTAAATTTACATTAAATATGTTAAACATAAAGTAGATGTATAATTTTATATGTATATAGTGGATATATACCTCGAATCCCCAGGGGCAGTATAAGGTACATATGATTGGTGGGCACATTACGTTGATGGCATCCTTACTGGTCACTTTGGTGCCAATCTCATTGATGGTCGGCTCTGCAAATTATTCATTTTATAAATCTAAATAGAATTCGGTTTTTTTTGTATTAACAGAGTTAATGCGAGACATTAAAATAATAAAAAAATGATTAAAATATGATTAAAGATATAACGACACTTTGTGCGTAACGAATTTTAAATGTACAAATATATTACTTCATGATTATATCGGAGAATTAAAATATCTTTTATTCACTAGTTATTAAGCTGATAAAATCAATCCGAAGAAATAAGATTATGATGTAAAGCTTGATGTCGACACAAAATAATAGAATAAAGAATAAATTAATGCATCAGTTTTTACAACATGAAATTTTATTACTAAAATAAAATAATTAACAAGAGAGGCTATGCTCTGTTCTTTACTGATTTTGAAATTTGCAGGAATATTAGAGGATAGAGAAATTTGGAAGTAGTTGGGAGTAAAAAACTAATAGAAACTGCAGCTTTTTACAAAATAGTTTGGTAATTATTAGAGTGATTTCAAAGAGAAGATAGTCTTTAATTTAATTGCAAAGAGAAGATTGTTTCTAATTTGAACGCGAGCTCTTATAAGCTAGAAGTAAATATTTTAATCTTTTCTTTAACTTTTTTTTAGAATGATCACGTTGTCCGATCCAATATTCATAAGTTCTAATTAAATCCAGTGTTGCGTAAAATGTACAATGAAAATGTCTATTCACTTTTGAAATATATTTTATCGCAATTTTGTTTTCTTTGTTTCTTTGTATTTGCACGCACATTGAACGGAAAGGAGTCAAACAAAGAGTAAATAATAAAACGCTGAAAAAAATAGAAGAATAGAAGACATACTAGCAGTAATCGTTGTTAATAGCGAAAAGATGAACAGTAGACATGTCAACGACATCCACATAACGATACAGGAAAGCCCATTGTTATAGGAATCACAGTGTGTCTTCATCAAATCAAGTAATTTTTTAGCCGGTTGCTATTACTTATCTGGAATAGTAACAATTGTTTCTTAATTAAAATATGTTTTTAATGACAACAGAATGAATCTCCCTTCGTTCCTTCACTTTAACGAGATGCATTTTTCTTCTTGATGAAATTAAAATGTTACGTTTTTTAAAAAGTCTTCGAATTTAAGATATAGCCAGGATCAGACATAAATGATATAATGGAAGTGCAATGGGAAGTATGGCATCGATGGAGACATGATTTGCATTGCGATAAACGTGATTAACGAATGATACTCTATTCCAGAAATCTCTATGTACTTGAAATTCTTAACTTTTCTTTGTGTAACATGAAATGAGATGGAGAAAATACAATCTTTATTTGTATTCGAAACTGCCTTTTTGATATTTTTTCCGCAGCTATGCTATATACAGACAAATACATACTGCGGAAAACACAGCAATTAAAAAGAATGACATTATTTATCCTTTATAAATATATGCAAAATATATTTATTCATCAGTCTAAGAGAACAAACTAGATCATGAGAGAAAATTTTTATTAAAAGATATAGTCCGTTAAAATTAAAAGTATTCGTGAGATTAAAAATAAAGGTGATGAGCAAATGGAATCAAAACTCGAATTTCGATTGAAATAAACGCATGTTAGTTTATAAAACACGACACTTGTAACATAATGAACGACTTAAATGCAATAATAATATTATAGTAACTCTGCATTTTTATTATACACAATCAGGAGAATAGAATAAAGATTAATTTTTTCCATTAATAAAATTAATTTTATGGATCTTTCGAAATAAGTACAACACATTTCTGCCGTATTGAATCTTTCTATTACAACTTTCTTTCAATAAAAAGACAAGTGGAAGAAAACTGTCATAGTCAGGTAACTTATTGTTAATCTTTTTGCAGCATGAAACCATTTTACCATGTTCGAATATTCGAGTAATAATATGACATAATATAATATAACAATTATATTATATTATATATAGAATAATAAACTTGAAATATTATTTAAATATAATTATAATTTGCCAATTGTCATATAATGGTTCTTATTACTATACTACTTACTTCACTTTCCGGACATAAGCCTGTATAATATAATATACGTACTATGATCTGCTCATGAGGAACTTAAGAAACTACTGCTGAAGTTCGAGTTTCTTTTTATGAAACTAGAGTTTCCTCAAGAATTTTTTACTTTTAGTTTTTCTTACCTCATCCGAAGTCAAACACGTGAATAATGTTACAAAACAATAAGTAATACCCTATATTATACATAAACGCTGCGGCAATAATGTTAGCAAATAGTTATTCAACAATCTTTATCGTTATAATAAACGTATAATTAGATGTTTTACGTTATGTTTATAATACATAAAATAAGAACATAATGAGGAAGAGTTTCTCGAACATAGTAGGAGTGGTAATATACATAATATAATAATGCTCATGATGTAAGAATAATGCTCTTATTTCATTATAATAATTCTGATAGCCAGTGCTCCTTGAACACAGCAGTCTTAATAATATAAGAGTTTTAAATTCGTCTTATTGTAATGTAGTTTCCAAAATTTGTATCATGTAAGTATTATTAAGATTGCGTTGTACTTTTCGTAATTAGAAGTATTTTTGTATTTTTTATAACATTATAACATAAATTTCAAATTCTTTATTTGGGCAGTTAGTAAAATTATTTTTTCTGATTGATTGAAACACTTCAAAATATTTATAGTGAGTCATTTTATTGTCATTTTCGATTAACAACCCGTTAATACAAGGTTTATCTGAACTCAGTATCAAAACCTGTTTGGCTTTAGCATAAGAAAATTAATGTATGATCGATTCCGAACAGTTTTGAAAATACGGTATATTGAAGTTGCTTTTGTAAGAAAATATGAATGGTATATAAAGTAAATGTTTAATTTTTTAAATTCTGTTTAAAGCTTTACACAAATAAATCGGTACAAGATGTCTCAACTCTTATTAAAAATACTTTTATACATCAGGCAGTTGTACAACCGCGAATAAGTTAATTTATCTGGCGTGCAGAAAAATGCTGTGATAAATTGGTGATCTGCAAGGATTAGTCCGTCAAATCAAGTGGAGCTGTGTTGTTGAAGATGTGTTCATACAGATACTTGTTACATGGCGGTGCCATACATATCAAGGTTTCTGACACACATATATGGTCTTCTGAACAGAGCATGATAGTACAGGGATCCCAGCATTGGCATTTGGAATTGCAGTTGACATGGCAGATGGGTGGATAAATCTATCATAAACATATTGGATCTTTCAATAACAGTATTTGAAATTTTTTTATGCAAAAAAACATTACAAACCAAGATTATTTTATGTGAAGAAAGAATCTAATCTTTGTTATTTAAAAACACATAAACTCTTTTGCATCTTTATACAGAATTTCCATTTTAATAAATTTAATCAATTTTTTTCAAAATTAATAATGTTAAAAAATGTTTCAGATGAAAATGAAATGATTTCGAGCAGAATATATTTAGATCACGTTATTTCTTTTTTAGGTAGAAGTGCCGAGAAGATCTTTACTTTTTAAAATGATTGCACATTTTTTTTTTTAAACAACAATGTGTTTTTTCTACATTTATTGATTCATCTCATTTTATTCTGCATAAAAATATTCATATCAAAATATCAGAATAAAATATAAAATATCTTATAAATTATTGAGTTTTTGACAACTTTATTTTAGAACTTTCATATGCAGAAAAATCGATATGTACAAAGATTATATAATTCTATTTAAAAAAGTGGAATTGATCTTTATATCTTTTTAATGTCTTTATTTAGAATAAAAAACAACGTGAATAAAATATGCCCACTATTAAAACGTTCCATTTTTTCGTATAAATAAAATATGTTTTTATATTATTAATTTTGGAGGTAATTAATTGGATTGATTAAAATGACGCTTCGCATACCTTTTAATATTTAACTGTCATTTTGAAGCACTAAAATTTTTATATCATAAATTGAAGTTATTACAGTGATTCACGAAATTAAACTGTTTCCGAAATTACAAAGAAAATGTTTAAGAATTTTTCAAATGTAAATGATATTTAAAGATATTTTCTAATAACTTCTAATAACTATTTTATCATTTTGCGAATAATATGGAACTTTCAACAGTGGGTGAAATGACAAAAAGACAAGTTAAATTATTATATACTATTCACTTGTGTGATCAGAAATCAAACTACAAAAAACTATTTATTTTTATCTAAATCGTTTAATGAGTTCAGCATCAGCCGTCACATGTTATTTTGAAAAAATTAGCAATTTGTCTTAATAAATTATCATTTTATCAATTTTGTTATTTTATCCCCTTTTTGTTTTACTTGTTTTTGAATATTTTCAATACTAATAGTTTGAAATTTATATTGAATATGGTTAGTATAAAGCGAATATATATATGTATATGTATATATATATATATATATATATATATATATACCAAGAAGCAGCTTGAATTACACAAAGGTAGGCACGTCTCGTCAATGGCACGATTGCTAATCTTTATCCTGGTGCCAATCTCATCGACGGTTGGCTCTGCGAGCCAACATTCAGTTCGTAAATCCAGATGGAATCCGACTTTTGTATGAACAGAGTTAATATGAAACGTAAGAATAATGGAAAAATAATTAAAAGACCACTGAAAATATAATATAATGATGCAGTGATTTGTGGATTTTCAGTATATAAATATATTTACTGCATGATTACAACAGAAAATTAAATGTTTCGACTTTATTTTAAACCATCTCTAGCGATAATTGACAGTTATTCCGTATTTTCACGCTGTCGACATACATTATTACTATAAAAAAAAAGTATATTTTATGTCTCATTTTTTAAACACTTTTAGATATTTTAGTTTTAAACTTTTTCAAGATAATACAGTACAATATGTATATATTGTTTATATTGTATACATGTATTTGAATTTAAAACACATAGTGTTCATTTTAAATCCAAATATCACGAAACAAGATCACAATGTGAAATTTTCATGATGATACAAAACTCATAGAAGAAAATAATATAATAAAGAATAAAAACTGCGTTTTATAACATTATTTTGTTACTACAATATGTTAGAATGATTGCAAAGAGAAGATAGTCTCGAATTCGAACGCGAGCACTCATAAGCTAGGAGTATAATTTTTTTACTTTAATTTTTTAGAGCGAGTCCATTTACAAATTAATTAAAGTTAACAAGTTAATTAAATCTAATTGAAACTAGTGCTGCGCCAAAATGCACAATGAAAATGTCTATTCATATTTGAAATATATTTTATCGTGATCATTTTATTTGCTTTTTATGCTTTGTGTTTGCGTGCACATTAGACGGAAACGAATCAAATTAATAAAAAAGTAATGAAACACCAAAGAAATAGAAGAATAAAAAACGTACTGGCGATGATCGTTGTTGAGAGGACGAACAACAGACAAGCCAACGACATCCGCATAATGAAACAGATAAGGCTACTGTTATAAAAATCACCGCGCATCTTCATTACATCAAGTAATTTTTGAACTGGCTATCTGGAATAGCGACAATTATACATCATGATTAAAACACGACTTCCAACGAGCACAACGAAACTTTAGACTTTACTTTAACGGGACGCATTTTTACTTTTCGATTAAATCAGAACATTATATTCTCTGAAAATAAGTTCTCGAATTAAAAATATAATTAGGATCAGACATGAATATGTAGTACAACGAAAGTGCAATGGAACATGGCGTCGATAAAGATAAAATTTCTATGCCTTACGATAAACGCGATTAACTAACGCAAAAGGCTACTTCATTCCAGAAGTCCCTATTCTTGGGATTCTCAACCTTTCATTTTATAATGAGATGTAGAAAATATGAACTTTATTTCTATTAAAACCGGCTTATAGCCGTTTACAGCCGCTTTTTGATATTTTTTCAGCAGCTATGTAGACGAACACATTGCGAAAGCCATTATTTTCAAAAGAGAAATTTATTTGCCCATTGTCATATAATGATTTTTATAACTGTACTAAATACTTATTTCACTTTCTATAATTTGCTCGTGAAGAACTCGGAAAACTACTATTGCAGTCCGCAGGTTTCCTTTTTATAGAGCTAGAGTTTCATAAAAAAGTATGAGTCTAAAAGTTTTTATTTTTAGGTTTTCTTATCTCATTTGAAGTCAAACGCTCGAAGTTGCAGAACATTAAGTGATACTGTTATACATAAATGCTACTTTTTTTAACAGTAATAGTGTTGATAAATAGTTACTCAATAACTATCTTTATCGTTATAATAAACGTATAATTAGATGTTTTACGTCTAATAGTACATAAAATAAGGACATAATCACTCGAGGGGGTGCTTTTCGAACATAGCAAGAGGTAAAATAACATAAGAAATTTTCTTCCATCATGATAACGACTCTGATAGATAGCATTCCCCGAACGTAGCAGTCTTAAATATATAATATAAGAGTTTTATGTATAAATTATTGTAATATAGTTTCGAAATTTGTGTTTTGTAGGTATTATTACGATTGCGTTGTATTTTTCGTCATTATAGTTTGTATTTTCTATAGCATTGTAACATAATTTTTAAGACATTAAATAATTCATTTACGTAAAATAAAATAAATTATCGCCAGTGTGTTGGTTGAAGCTAAATATTATACAAATTGAAATATATATCTTCTATAAATATTATTTTATTCAATTTGATATATAATTAAATTACTCTGTGACTTATTATAAGGTAAAAAAATTCACTCCATTCTGCTATCTGTTAAATGAATAAATTTATAATTGATTCTCCAGCGTTTGCATGGAGATCTAATTAATATGTGCGCAATTTTGTTTGATTGATATAATTATAAATGAGGATATTTATACAGAATAATCTTCACCGTAGAAATTTTTTGTCCGATTTGAAATTGATTTTCTATCAAAGAAAGATGTCTATTATAATCAAACTCTCGAATAATAGTCTGCGATAAAAAATAGTTTTAATAATTTTAGCTGCTTTTTTTAAATTATGCTTGTTTCTGTTGAACAAATATTAAGAGTTCTGAAAAAATGTGATATCGATTAAAAATTCATGTGAATAAAAAATATCTGATTACGTTACGATACTCAAAATATGTACTTTAGAAAGAAAATAATATCGTGATATTAAGGCTTAAAAAGTTAAATTATAACTTATTGAACTCTAATATCATGATATTTGAGCATCTAAAAATGAAGATTTGTATTAGTAAAAAAATAAAGTTTTTTTCTAGGAAAAATGCTAAAATTTTTATTTTAATCAATATAAATACAAAAATTCCAATTTAAAAATATTATTATATATGGTGCAGATAGTACAATAATGTGATGCAATGAATTGTTATGTTTTATTGCAATCTTTTTGAAGGCTGACATTTTAACATTGCTGCAAAGTTGTAACAATGTTGCAACAATATTTCTTTACGTTTAATATTATATTCTTCTAGTGAAATATTTCTGTATACTTTCTGTAAACTTTCTGCGCTGTATATATGGGTGGATGATTATAGCAGATTCCATATTCTTGTTTAGATTTCACTAGGCAGTTGTAGGCGAATAGATTGATTTATTTGGTTGATTTACACATTTTAATATGTCATTTACTCTGATTTTATTTATTATTATTTACAGATTTTAATATGTCATATAGCATTATTAAGATTGTTCTAAGATGCGTAAGAGCATCGAACTGTTAAATTGCTAGTCAATTGGTGATATTATTGCGGTAGTTCAGTAGAGTTTGCATTTCAAGACTGAAGAATTATTTCGGCGCACAGTTAATTAAAAGGACTACAAACATAGTAAATGAATTTACACAGAATTATACAAGCATTTAAGATCCAACTAGACCGTTGAAGGCATTTATTTTCCATAGATTGATTTACATATTGCTGCTGAGAAACAGCCACGGAGAATCGATA
This sequence comes from Acromyrmex charruanus, assembly GCA_017607545.1. Taxonomy (NCBI): domain Eukaryota; kingdom Metazoa; phylum Arthropoda; class Insecta; order Hymenoptera; family Formicidae; genus Acromyrmex; species Acromyrmex charruanus. Next base: position 49,048 of record JAANIC010002595.1, read on the forward strand.
ATTTGTAAAGGTTCGCTTAGATTAGATTGTTGACCTATTCTTCTTCTACATGGTGTATCTGGGAGACACGGCGGCCGAAAATAATTTACGGTGACTAATTCACATGTCTCACCTTCCGGACAAATTAAATCGCGACATGCGACTTAATTTTTGCACGTGCATGTTTGACAGCCGGCCTCATTGACCTATCGAAAACGTTGATTCTTTCAGTAACAGCATTTGAAAAGATTTTCATGAGAATTTTTCACACACATCATAAACCTCTTTTATATGAAGAAAAAATCCATATCTACTCCACAATTTTATTTAAAAATACACTAATTCTTTTTTGTATCTTTATATATCTTCGAATATTTATAGCCATATAAATAAATTAAACTAGAATTAAAATGTCATAAATCAATGTTATACAATGACTTACGAAATTGAATTGTTTCAAAAATTGGAAGGAAAATGTTTTATCATTTTCGAAATATAGATAATAAGAATAACAAAAACATAAAATATAAAAAGAAAAAGAGCATAAAAAGAAAGCAGAAGAATTAAAAAGAAATAGAACGATGATTTTAAGGTTTGTCGATTTTTTTTAATTTTTGTGATAACATAAAAATAATGATCTATTTTTTCATATCTGGTTAAGTTTTGCTTATTATCTACAAAAAATTATAAAATAAATTTAAAAAATTATAAAATAAAAAGAATTTTTTTAAAATTACATTTTTTGAAAACATATTTGTTTTATCATCATAGTTCTGTCATGATATAAATTTATACATTGAATGTAAAGCTAAATAAAAGTTAAAAATGTTAAATATAAAGTAGATAGTTATAGTAAAATTAATAAAGTGAATGTATAGTTATAATGGATACATACTTCAAATCCAGAGGCGCAATTCTTACACTTGAGAAGCGGACATCTACGTTGGGTGAACGCATTGTTAGATACCGTGAAGTCGGGTATCACGGCGCCGATCTCGTGCTCAAGCGGTGCTGCAAATCGTATGATTTGTAAATCCTAATGGGTTTTTGTGAAATAATGATTTAATATGAGAAATTAGAATAATAAAAGAATAATTAAAAGAATAAAATAGCGCGATAATTAGTGCGCAATGGATTTTTAGTATAAAATATACGTATTTATTTTATGAATACGTCTATCGGAGAATCGAACGAGAACGGGTACGTATAATAATTACAGAAATTGTCATTGCACGTAATGAGAAAAATATTTATAATACTTAAATATGTCATAAAATCATAATGTTAACTCTTTAAAAGTGAATCAGTGTATTATTACTGACTTCAGTGCTGCACTTATAGCTGATGTAATCATCAGCGAATATTAATTGTTTTTCAAGTGATAATACACTGATTCACTTTTAGAGGTTACGATTTTCTGCAGATTCAATCTGTAAAAACCATAACTTTTAAAAATAAATCAGTGTATTATTAATGAAAAACAGTAAATATTCATTGATATTACAGTTATAAGTATAGTACTAAAGTCAGTGTTAATACACTGATCCATTTTTACAGAGAAGATATGAGAGGTCAAATATCAAAGATTCAAAGTGCATCCACGAGCGGCAAAGTTTATCTGCGTGTTTTTGGAGAAATCAGTATTTCTTACATTTTTTATTGTAACGTATATTAAGAGAAATACATGTTTATATTAAAAAAAAGTAATCAATTTTTTTAAAGGGATATTGCGACCCTGAATATGCACTTAAGCCCTTATAAAAAAAATATGTGTCCCTTATTTTGATCTGAAGAACATATTAGACACTTATCAAAATCGAAAGAGGACTTCATATTTCCTTATAAGAATAAATAATAAAATGCTGGAAAAAAATAAAGAATGTACCAGCGATGATCGATGTCGACAGTGAAAAGACAAGTAGTAGACAAGTCAAAGATACCAATCCAGTGAAGCAGGTAAATCCATCATTGTAAAAATTACGGCGCATTTTTAAGTAATTTTTTTGCCGGCCGCTTTATCTGGAATGGTAATAATTACAACTTGATTAAAATACGATCTTCAACGAGAGCAAAATGAAACTATGTCCTTAGCCTTAACGCGACGTATTTTTTGTTCGATGGTGAAACTAGCGATAGGATTGCGATCATTACTCTCTGGAAAGTCGTTGGATTTAGCTAAAAGACATAAATAATACAACGAAAGCAGGAGACATCGATGACATCGATGGAAATCCGATTATTTTTACACTGAGAAAAATATATACTAAATTTTAATAAATATTTATTTAAATAGTATCAAATAAATATTTATACTTACAGTAAATAAATATTTACTCAGTAAAAAAATGAATGTTACATCAAATTAATAATTCTTGTATGTCAAATAAATATTGTATACTTTTGTATTTGATAAATATTTAGTTTGCATTGTTTAAACAAATGATTTATTAAACGGTATATATTTTTTCAGTGCATACATTGCGATAAATGCGATTGACAAATGCAGGCGGCTTCACTATTCCGGAAATTCTGACGTTTTCGGAATTCCCAATCTTTTATCTTATGATGTAAATCGAAATAGAGAAAAACCAAACTTTATATAACTATTCTTTAATATTTTTCGCAGTATACAGAAGAATAAGATAAAAATAATGTCTTTTTTCCTTCATAAAAATATGTCAAATATATACATTCACTTTGATTTAAATAAGGAAACAAATTCGATCGCGCGAAAAAGTTTTTGCCAAAAGCATAGTTTATTAATTATTTATGAGATTAAAATTATATATAATTAAAAACTACAGTTAAATGGAATCAAAATTTAAATCCATGCGGTTGAAATAAACGTACGCTTTAGTTCATAAAATACAATTGTAACATAATTGAAAAATTGAACAACAGTATACTAATATTTCTGCATTTTCATACAAAATCAAGAGAATAGAATAAAAATTAATTTTCCTAGCTTTAAAAAATCGATCACAAGCTTCATTATACTCTAAAGCATGTTTTTCATGCTTTGCTTAATGTTAATTATTGAGTAAATTGACTCTAATCTTTAGCATCAAGTTTCCTTGAATTAATATTTTCCTCAACTATTCATAGTGATTACGTGCGTTTATCCTCTTACAGTTGTTCGTCATCGGTATTTTCATAATTCCGGAATCTTAATTTTCAATCTTCTATATATTTGCAGTGCATCATAGAAATAGATTTTTGAATGCGTCATCATCACACACTTTTGTGAGAAAAATAGGAGACGAAAAAAAGGAAACTTATGAGATTATCAAGTAGATGAAAGATCTCTTTCAGAAAAAATCTTGTCGTTAGTCGTCGGAATTGTGTAAGTGAAAAAAAAGTCGAAATATCAAATATACGCTGGAATAAAAAATGTGAGATACGTTAATCGGACAGCACGAAAAAAAGAAACAAATGAGCGATATTGCACATTCTCTTCACATCCCAGATAACAAAAAGTCCAAAAAAGATATAAGATAGACGTTTTAAGACATTTAAAAAAAAATGTCTTTAAGACATCTTTTAGTCTAGATCCACAACCTTATTTTAAGAGGCCTTAAGCTGTAAATCCGTAAGAAATTGACTGATCACAGTCGATTATTTTTCTCATATTCAAATGTGATTGATTAATTTTTTATGGCTTTACGATTATGGCCTCTTAAAGCAAGGTTGTGGACCTAGACATCTTTAAGACGTGTTATGTCTTGTTTTTAAATATATGTATTGTCTGGGATTTTTTGCAAAAGTACAAAAAAAAAAGAATTTACTTGCCACACACAATATAATAATTCTTATAACTATATAATACTAACTTTCCAGACTATATCATAACTATAATACTAACTTTTCAGATGATATAACGTTTATATACGACGATTCGCTCGTGATCCTCGCGGAACTGCTGCTGCTACTGAACAAGACAGTCAAGTTGTGGAATTATGGGTCTTTCCTCTAGTCTATATCCTCTCTCATCTCTCTTTAGAGTCTGGGATCTCACGTGACTTTATCACATGATCTACGATGTATGTTCACTGTCAGTGATAAAATTGAAAAATGACTTTGCTTTATATTAGTAAAAAATCATTATTGAAAAAAATGATTTTGCAGTTGTAACGAAAAATTATCTAGATATGAAAAATTCTTGGGAAAAAATGTTTTTATATAATTATATAAAATTATATAAAAATATAATAGTAAAAAATCATTATTGAAAAAAATGATTTTGCAGTTGTAACGAAAAATTATCTAGATATGAAAAATTCTTAGAAAAAAATGTTTTTATATAATTATATAAAATTATATAAAAATATATATAATTTTATATAATTATATATAAAATATTTTTTCCTGAGTTAGCTAAAATGGATAAATAACTAGCAAGCACTACTTGAATACGTTATCTAATCAATATAGAGACAGAATTTATATCTGAACTATTTGTCCAATTTATCAAGAAAGTCTATCAATAACGTTCAATTAGATGACTATGACCAGAAAAAAGCCTGAGAGAAGACATGAGGGCCTTTTTCGTAAAATGCCTTCGCATATTATATTGTCCTCTGAAGAAGTAGATACAAATTACATGACAGTATCTATTTTTTTTTCAGTGTTTCTGATGAAAATAAATCGCTAAAATCGTTGAAATCTCTATTAATTTGATAGATTTTATTTTAGCAATTTATTTCCATCAGGAGCACTGCAAAAAGATGGATATTGTTATGTAGTTAATATTTACTTCTTCAAAGGGCNTTGTTGAATTTAAAATTATACTAACAATAAGATAAAATATGATACTAATTGAAATAAAATAGTGATTTGTAATTTCTGTATTCTATATATCTATGATTTTGACGTATTTTGTTTCTGATTAATGAGATAATAGTGCGGATTAAAATGCGGAATAAGATGTAAATGATTGCAGAATTAAATGATTTAAAAGTAGCAATTCGTTTATCTTTTTAAAAATGTTGCGTACATTGCGCGGATGTCGTGTAACAAAGAGTTATAACGAACTAGTTATTACGTATTGTAACAAATATCTTCTAAAGATGTCAAAATATACTTAAAATCGTTTAACAATTTTTATATACTTATAAAAGCTATGAAAATTAAAGTATATATTTTAAATAAAAAAATTAAAAGAGTTATTTAGTATTTAATATTTTAAACTACACTTCTGACTTATTTCTTATTTAATATTTTAAATAAGTTTCCAGAACCTATTTTATATTTTTTCTTTTAAATAAGTCAGTTTTTTATCGATTCCTACGATTTTGTATTTTAAATAAGTTTTTGGAACTTATTATATAATATATTTTTTATTTTAATTAATTCGTATGTTATTTTACCGAGCCACGATCGGCATTACACATAAATTTAAAGAATTTCTGAAATACAGAATAATTTGTAGTAATAGTAGTGTCTTAAATTAATTTATTAACTGAAAAATTAAATAATGATTAACAAAATATTTAGTACTTTTAGTTAAAACTGTATTTACAAATTGTTTCACGATATTAAGAAAATTTGTATGTATCTTTATATGAAGAGAGAACATATATAGAATATTTTATCAACCTTTATTTAAGTGTGAATCGTTTAAAAGAATAATGAAAATTGATACATAATATTGGAATATCAAAAGTACCCCACGCGAATAATTACGTTTAAAAGATGCAAGTAGTATAGAATTATGCTATCGAGATGCCACAAAGCAAAACGCGAAATGTGCGGTAATATCCGTTTATTAAAATCATGTAAAATACGAATAATCGAATTAAATCGTGAATATTTTTCATACGCAATAATTGGATATCTAAACGCGCGACGAACAGCGAGGAGTGGGGAAGGGCACATTCCCCCTTGTTTTTCGCCGCGCGGCGAGGGGGAGCGTGCCGCGCGTCGCGATAATTGACTACGTCATCACTTTGGTATTTGCTCGGCGATCTCGAAGGAAGACGGAAGCTTTTACGAGTCGCTCCGGAAGTGTTCCATTAATTAATGAAAATTAGATATCTACGAAGGCGAATTACGTAAGGTTGCCTAAAATTAAAGAGTATACTAAAGGTTAATATATTTAGGTTTTGCTGCACACGATTTTTGCTTTATTTCCTAGATTCATTACGCGCATACACAGCTCATGAATATTTAGATTCGTGTATTCTCACATGTACGGTATAAAAAGTAAAATTCTTATTGTTAGATATTTCAAATTGTGGCTTTTTATCACTTTGAATCGTATAATTCTATCATTTTCGTATTATTCCGCATTCTCAATACGGGAAAAGTAAGAGATAAATTATATTTAATTTACATATCTCTAAATATATGTGCATGCTATTTATACGTATTATTATTCTATTTAGTATTTATACGTATTATTATTCTATTTAGTATTTATACGTATTATTATTCTATTTAGTCGACATTGTTTCATAGTTTAAAATAAATTTTGTATTTATTTTTATTTAAAAGATATATGACATACTATTAATCTTTATTTCATTGTAAATCACATAAAAGAGCAATAAAAATTGAGATATAATGTTGGGATGTCAAAAGTATTTCACACGAGCAATTATGTAAGAAAAACCACGCTAGTAAAAATCTCTTTTTACTTCTTATGTCAGCACATTGTAATTGATACGAAATATTTAAAATTATAAAATGAACGTTTAAATATGTTCCTTGGTGTATCACAATATAATTATAACATCACATTAAACGACTCGCTAAAACTAAATATAAGAAATTGTTTTATTAATCGGAGAACTAAAAATTAACTAAGAATTAAAAAATATATTATTTTATTTATTCGTAATATTCGTTATTATTTCAATTACGGTTGGTGCGCGACCTTGGGGTGGGGATAGTACGGGGTGCAGAGCGGCACGTCATGTTTATGTGTAGTTATGGCGCAGTCATTCTCTTACCGAGATTCGTACAAGTAGGTAGTCGTGTCGCATGCGGTTTTTTTTCACATTATTTTTTAAAATCTCATCGCAAAGAATGCCAAATATAATACGAAACGTACTTAATAATTAATTATATTAGTAATCGTATTATGTGAATATTCATAAAATACAACCTTTCGTATTATATCTAGCTTCGTATTATATCTATCATTTTCGTGATTACACGTTTCAAAAAGAAATTTGAAGAAGAGCGACAGGCTACTTGTCTATACGAATGGTATTACACGAGTAATAAAAAAGCAATGTTAATATGAATACTCTCATGCGAATAACGCAACTTCTGCTTTCACAATTAATATAATTTAATAATTTAATTAATTTTTTGTTTTTATGCACCTTTCGTTACCTGATCCGTTTAAAAATTAACCGTAACTTTGGAATTATTTATCGTTAACAAAAGAAACATTTATCTTTTTTATTAATCTTTAGTCCATTTCATTGACTCTAATTATATCTTACAGACATCATATATGTATAAATAAAAGATTTAGCCCTTTTATCTGCTCTGAATTTATTTCCCAATGATAACGAATTGCAGACGTGTGTTTGATATTTGTTTCTACAAATTAACCAATTGCATAGTAATTACATAGTAATATAGATAGCTATATATTACATTTTTCAGATTATCTTCCCTCTCACGGGTACACCTTGATGTGGTGGGAGGGCTCAGTACCCAGAGGATATTTACACGAAAAGAACGTTTTTTCTCAAGAATCTAAAAATTTTTGGATATATCTGAATGTAATATATCTAGATAAATTTTTAGATATTGAGTAAAATCATTCTCTTCGTATAAAAATCCAACGGGGAAGCTAACGTACCCTCGTCGCCGATTTACTTGAAAATGAACGAACCGCAGCCGGTTCGTCGCGTCGCGCGTTTCGGGAGTGCCGTTCAAGTTATCGGACTTAAGTTATAGTCCGCGCGCGATTATTATTCGCGAGTGTTTTACGCGAGTGTCCTGTGCAAGAGATGTCAACTCTGAGAGGAGGAGGAGGCCTGGGAGAGACATCGGGCATCGGTGGAATGACCTTGCGGTAAATATTATTTTTTACCGTGTAAAATTAACCTTTTTTTACTTATTATTAAATCATTTTATTTTACAATGATTCAAAAATGATTATTTTTAAATCATCGTTCAATACAACGATTTAAATAATTATATATTCTATAAAATAATTATATATAATAATTCTGTAAAAAATAATTATATAAAATAATTATATATTTTCTAAAGTAATTATATATATATATATATATTCTCTAAAATAANAAAATAAATTTGAATAAAATTTTAAAATAATTTTTAACTCTCTTTTTATTTAATTTAGATAAAAGAAGAGTTACTTAAAAATTACTTTAACATTTTATACAAATTTATTTTTGCTAAGATCTTGTTTAGAGAATTTATATAATTAATTATTTTAGAGAATATAATTGTTTTCTAAATAATACATGTTATTAAATAATACAAAAATTCGATGCTTACAAAAATTAGATTTCCAAAATTGCATGATTATTTTTCAGCAAATTACATGCGTTCATGTAAGAATTATTTTTTAATGATTATTTCTTTACTCTATTTTAATTTGGATTTTAATTTATTTGTTACAGAATTATCGTAGCAGATGTAACTCCACTGTTGCGCATCGGATCGGTGAGTGATGAATCAACATTTTTATTTGGGTAACAGATATTGTATGATAATTTTATTAATATATTATGTACATATAAAGTTTATTTGAAGCGAATTACATACCAATTTCCAATTGCCCGTTTATCCTTTACTTATTTTTATTATTTTTTACGGAAATTTTCAATATATTATTACCTGGGAGGATAAATTTAGTATGCCTAATTTTTTGGCGAATTTTATAGATCCATCGAATTTCTAAAGATTAGCGTTAGAAAGTAGAGACATTTTAGAAAACTAAACTTGAAGGGAAAATTAACAAAGTGTAAACTTATAACAAGATTGATTTCTTTATTCGCACAATTATAAATTTACGCTACAACATGTTACTTACAGTATACGTATGATAAATCTAAATAATTGATACACTATATATACAGAATCATACAAAACAGTTCGTTCTCAAAGAAAAAAATCTCGTCGATGTGTAATCCTTTTCACACGTCTTTCCTTCTCTCTTTTCCATGAATTATTTACATGAATTATTGCACCTTTAGTAGGCAGTTATGCAGGGTGTTTGGAAAATAAGTTTGGATGCTAAATCTTTCGCACAGGGATAGAATGGACTAAACTGAGAGGAAAAGTTCTCTAATACCATTTTACAATTTAGTCCATTCTCCCTCTATATGAAAAATTTATCATTATTTTCCTAACACTCTGTATAAATAATGATAAATTCTTCGATGTTTTCTGTATATGTCTCAAGAACGGCGAAAGTGTGCGAAAAATCGACAGTTTACTGCATGCAATTTTCGACATCGAGAAAAATAAAGCGGTGATGGAATTATGAGCTATCGCAGAAGATACTCCGTTGATAGTGATTCTGTTTCTTTGGAAATTGGTTCAGCCTCGTAATGTCCGTATCTGCCGTACATTCTTCTTGAATGGCCGCCGTATCTATTACGAATACATACCAATTTATATAATACGATATCAATCTTATTTAGCTCTTATTTTATTTATTTAATCCTTTTTATTTAATAATTAGAAAATAAATTTTGCGCACATAAAAAAATATTACGGTTGCCACAACTGAAAGTAATGATAATTTTCGCCCATGAATACATCTGATTGTGATAATCGTAAGGTAGACGTATTCTTCTTTACAACCATAACCGTTAAGATATGCCAGTCTTACAGTTATTACAATTGTACTACAGTTCTTATAACTACAAGATGTATTGATAGGCGAGTTGTGATCGTGGCAACTGTAGCCGCTTTTTTTCCGTGTGTACATTATACATCTTAATAAATTTTCGATTCGCTATCTATAATATATTTTAAAATAGTTTTAAGTAATTAATTCTTTGTGGATCGACGTCTCTGTTCAGAGTTATTCATATATTTCATAAATTGCTTGCTGAATTTTTATGAAGTTTGACCTGTAGGATAATTTTATAAAGCTTTATTCGAATTGAGGTAAAAATTTAAAAATTCAAAATAGTAGATTTAGTATTACGAATGGAATTAAAAAAAATAATTTGATTATCATAAAACTCGGTTTTAAGAAGTTATTAATTCCGAAGTAACATCAAATTTCCAATTTCGCTTTGAATAGATACGGGTTTCCAAACTGACTTTCAAGTTCTGACTTTGAACATTGTGATATTTAGAGCCTCCTTCATGGAAATTACTGTCTTTTTAAAAATTCGATATTTTTAGGCTATATTAAAACTCAAAAATACTAAGAATCTTCCAAAACCAATTGTTGCACATAATCAGATTATTTTTTTTTTAATTTAAATTTTAGAATTTTGAGATCAGAATTCAGTATCTTTTTTAGAAAGCAAAGTCTTCATTAAGTTACTTTATTAAAAAGCTTCGATCCTCAAAGGATTAAAATTAGTTGATTTTATAAAGTTATTATTTAACATAAGTTATTATTCTAACATGAATGGGATAATTGCATTTTACTGCATTGCAAAAAAATTACATGTAAAATTACAACAATATATTATAATGAATAATTTTAAGACTCATTATTAAAGGTGTATATCTTTATATAGATATACTATATACACCTTTATATTGATACACCTAAAGTCACAATTTACAAATAACATTATTTTTTTTTATAGTAATTAAATAACTGGCGAAAGTAAATTTACAATTAAAGTTAAATTTATAGAAATCTTTATTCGCCAACGAATTTCATAAAATTTTTCTTAATTTATTTTATTGATATATAAAAATATAAATATAATGGTATATTACCATTATGTTACAAGATATTACAAAAATTTGTACATTTACATAGAAATTATAAAATTTATTATTATTATTGTGTAATTTTCTGTCGAACATAAAAATATATTTATACATAATTAGAGAGTAAAAGTATTAATTTTTATTAAAAAAGCACAATTTTATATATTTCCACATATTATTTTTATATCTATTTTTCAAATAATTTTACATACTTTTCTACAGTGTATGAATCGAATTGATGCGTCTCTCTTTAAATTGTTTTGCACAGTTGTGATTTACCTGTACGCGTTGTCATCTAGACTGTACGGATTATCATAGAGACCATCTTCGGGAACGTTCTCATACATGGTATTATGCGTGCCATCATTTAATGTTGTGTAAAACATAATGATGGCGTTTTGATTCTCCTTTCGTTCTGCAACATTTTCGGTGTTTTTGACGGCGTTGCTTTTCGTCTGCGAATATAATTCATATGTTTTGAATAAAATATACATATTATCTTGAGAAACAATACTTACCAATACTAGCCTAAGATAAATTAATCCGAGGATAATTAATATAAAGATAATAACGCTTTAATGCCAATGCTTGTGCCTATACCTTGAGGTTCTGCTATCTCATTCATGGCCACTGCAAACAACAATCACCTGATTAAAATTTTTCATCGTAGTTATTTCCTCGACGCATAAAATAAACAATTCGTAACATTGATGACATTAGGTTTATTTTGAGTAATCTGCTGCCAATGGGTCTTTGATAAAAGATTTTTTAATAATTAGTTTTTAAAAAACTTTGCTGATGAAGTTTGAAGATTTTTCGTAGTATAAAAATATTATATCTCCAAAGCGATATTATTTAGATATACATTTCGAAGATGTGATATCGATGTCTTATTTACATTCGCATTATGGCTCCTCGTCGATCCAGTATCCTTTGTGTCCAAACATTTTCTTAGAAATATGCCGATTCTTTCGTATTGCGATAGGCAGTAGTACTCCGCGGTTCCTTCGTAAATCGTCGTTTCATTCACTACTATTACTCTACCGTTCTCTATCGATCACGGATGTTTACAATCAACAGCTAAAAAAATATTGCGAATGAATTTTAAATTCTTCTAGTAGTTAGTCATAATACTTTAATTATATATTTATTAATTTATTAATATACATAAAATTATTTATATTGATTGTGAGTGATATAAAATTCAATGTCTTTAAANCTAAGTGATATAAAATTTAATGTTTTCAAAATTTATTCACAAAATATTTTTTATTTTTTCATATAACGAGAATTTTGATTATGAAGATTATTAATATTTTTTACTAAAAATATTTATTATTATATTTTAATAAATACGCTGTCAGAAATTGAAATTGCAACTCCAAAAAATAAATATCTGATTAGAACGTAATTCTATTACCATTTATGGAACAATACAAATAAATAATTAAAATTTCAGAAATTTATGTTTAGTATGAACTTTTAAATTTTTGTGGATGGGCAGCTTTTTTTGGGGCCTTCTTCTTTTATTTAGTATATACACATATGTATGCTACTCGTTCTATTTTCATGAAACTTGGTCTATGAGGTAATTTGATAATGCTTTATTTGAATGTGAGATTAAAAATGAAAATTCAAAATAAAGGATCCAATATGGGGGGG